>OW052183.1:112000902-112330406 GCA_932526625.1 Rhingia campestris | reverse complement strand
CAAAACTAATCTACCCTAATTAGATAGGGTATAAACATATGAGAAGGTTTCAAACAGCTGTGTATATCGTTGACTACCCTATCCCATTCCATTCCATAATTAAACATCTCCAAAAGGAGGGCGTACACATTGTCACCACATCTTGCTCACCCGGGGTATAGATTTGCAAGTATTAAATTTATTACTTCTTTAATGGAGTGAGTGTGTAACTTTCTAACTGGAATGGGTTCTAACTGCATGCATGAAATTACCTGGCATTCATTACAATACTAATTTTATAGCCGTCAAAAAAGTGACATATATACGATAATCGCAAAATGCACTAATGTAAAAGAGAAAACATACCAAATGTCAATTCACATTCTGGAGTTGACGACCTAACTTGCAAGCAAAATGTTTCGAACAATCAGCCTGCAAGAAGAGCTCACGTGTACAGATACACTAATGCCCAGTTTCACGGTGAGATCTTAAGCTTTACGTGGAGCTTAACCTACGGTTTTACATAAATTTGTGTTTCACAATGCCGGCTTAAGAGGTAACCACAATTAAGTGTTGATAAAACTTAAGCCCCCGATTTTGGTGGCTTTAGTGTTGGCTTAACTTTTGAAAAAGTAAAAAAGTAAAAAAATTATGCAGGAAAATTCACAAGCATAACCGAAATTGTGATAGCGAAACTTCTGTAAGTTTGTTTTTAAGCTTCCGGAGATGTGTGTACATGTACTATAAGTTAAGATGTTTCGGTAGAACTTCGCACAAGTTAATCCGAAGCATAGCACGTATAGAGCTTCAAAAAGAAGACTTAAAAAAGCTAATGTTAAAAGATCGCAAAAAAGGTGAAAAGATCGGAACAAGGTGTAAAGATTGGAAAAAAGGTAAAATGATCGGGAACCTACCGGAGAATGAGTCAACACGATTCAACTACTTCGTTGTACTTACTCGTCTTTCATGTTTGAGAGTACAGCCTAGTGGATAGCGTGTTGGACTACCGTGCGAGAGAACCCGAGTTCGAATCCCAGTAAGATAAGAGTAATTAATTGCATTCAATTTCATACATTCATAATAACGAATTGGGTTTTAATAACTAAAGGGTGATCCATTTCGAGGTTCCCTACTTTTTTAAAGAAAAAACACAGCAAATTCAAATTTAATGGCGAATGTTTATTATCATTTGAAAGAACATTCTTTGGCATTTATTTTTTGAAGATTATGTCTATCAAATGTTGGCCGTTGCTACGTCGCAGATGGTCCATCCGTTGAGTCCAATTTTCGATCACTCGTTCGAGCATTTCGACTGGTAACTGGCGAATGACACGCGTGATGTTTTCCTCCAAAGCCTGAATCGAAGCGGGTTTGTCGGCATAAGCATTTGACTTTACATATCCCCACAGGAAAAAGTCTAACGGTGTGATATCACACGATCTTGGTGGCCAATCGACCGGCCCAAAACGTGAAATTATGCGCTCACCGAAATGTTCTCTCAATAAGTCCATTGATTGATGCGATGTGTGTGAAGTGGCGCCGTCTTGCTGAAACCAAATGTCGCCGAGATCACGAGCTTCAATTTCAGGCATCAAATAGTCGGTTATCATGGTCCGAGTTGCTGCGAACGGCGCAGAATCGACTCTCCACGGTCTTCGTGTACACTCTCAGCTACGGCCGCTATATTTTCTTCACAGCGTGCTGGACGTGGTCTATTCGGTCGAATATTAACCAATAATGAATGCTGGGTCTCAAAATGGGTGATGGTGTTGCGAATAGTACGCTCAGTAGGCCGATTATGTTGACCATAAGTTGAACGAAGTGCACGAAACACATTCCTCACAGAACGTGAATTTTCATAATAAAGTTGAACAATTTGTAAACGTTGTTCACGCGTAAGTCTTTCCAATGAAATGCCAAACAATACTAAACAAAAATAACATGACAGCATGACACGACTCACACGTGATCTGTCAAAAAAGGCTATTGAAAAAAGTATCTCTACTTGGATCACCCGTTATAAGTAAAGTAAATAATATAAAAAAATTATAAAAAATAATGTTATTTTTCAAGTTCGATAAGGCTTGCAAATATTTTCGGAATGACTTTTTGCGAAGCTTATAATTTGCTTATGTATGGCCTTTTATATTTTTAGAAGTATTTAAAGAAGTCTTATAGAAGTAAATAGCTTCCCAAAAGTGCGCCAAATGTTTTTCCATAAGACTTCCTACAAGTAATATTGCTGGAGGGGAAATAGCTTCGATAGTGCTTTATCGAAGCGAAATTGTTAGTTGGCTACTTACTCCATGGGTGATGTCCGAACTAAATTCGGGGTGTAACTTTGTCAGATTCGCAAAATATTCCCGTTTGGTGTATAGTTGCAGGCGTGTAAATAATAAATTACCTACGAACCATTCACAACTACTTGTTATACTTGGCTTAGCTAAACCATACTTTTTAAATGACTGTGAAACCCGAAAAACTTAAGCCCAAACTTAAACTCTTCGTTTTGCTTAGCTAAGCAGCGACTTAAGCGACTTATCTTAACAACAAGTCAGACAGTTTATCTAAAACTTTTTCGGTTCGATAAAAAACAACGTTTTTCTGTTGCATATGCTATAGAATTGGTTCTACAGTGATGCCGATAGCGGTATGTCGTTTTGCAGCGAAATAAGTCAGCTAGCATAGTACGCCTGCACCTGTTCTGTTAAGTGTTCTCACATCTCTGGTGTAGATACAGACGCCGTTGTCTTTTTTTTTTCGTTTAACATGGTCGTCAACACACATTCTTTTCTGAGGATCTTGGTTACTTTGTAATTATGGTTTTATCGGGTAGTGAGTAGTTATCCTAGAGAACTACTCATAACCAGGAGGGAGGGCCACGTCTGTATTTCACTCTAAGTAAATGGTCCCATAATTCATACAAAATGTAAATGACTCATGCAGCAATTGAATTTTTTCTCTGGCTGTATGGCATGTGTCACCGTCTTGTGGAAACCACGTGTTGGTCATATCTATATCTTGTAACGATAACGACCACCATTATTTGTTACTGCCTGACCAGCCGCATTTTCGAAGAAGAATGTTCGATTATTTTTAAAATATTTATCAATAATGAGAATGCTTTGTTTTTTCATATAGCGCCCATTTTTACTAGCCCCGAAATGTCAGCTGTCGTATAGTTATAATTTGTTCCGTTGACAACACAGTATAGGGTGATCCAAGTAGAGATACTATTTTCAATAGCCTTTTTTGACAGATCACGTGTGAGTCGTGTCATGCTGTCATTTTATTTTTGTTTAGTATTGTTTTGCATTTCATAATGGAAAGACTTACGCGTGAACAACGTTTACAAATTGTTCAACTTTATTATGAAAATTCACGTTCTGTGAGGAATGTGTTTCGTGCACTTCGCTCAACTTATGGTCAACATAATCGGCCTACTGAGCGTACTATTCGCAACACCATCACCCATTTTGAGACCCAGCATTCATTATTGGATAATATTCGACCGAATAGACCACGTCCAACGGTTTGGTGTGGTTTGTGGGCCGGTGGAATCATCCGTCCATATTTCTTTAAAAATTATGCCGGTGCGAACGTAACCGTCAATGGCGACCGTTATCGTGCCATGATAACCGACTATTTGATGCCTGAAATATAAGCTCGTGATCTCGGCGACATTTGGTTTCAGCAAGACGGCGCCACTTCCCACACATCGCATCAATTAATGGACTTATTGAGAGAACATTTCGGTGAGCACATAATTTCACGTTTTGGGCCGGTCGATTGGCCACCAAGATCGTGTGATATCACACCGTTAGACTTTTTCCTGTGGGGATATGTAAAGTCAAAAGCTTATGCCGACAAACCCGCTTCGATTCAGACGCCATTCGCCAGTTACCAGTCGAAATGCTCGAACGAGTGATCGAAAATTGGACTCAACGGATGGACCATCTGCGAAGTAGCAACGGCCAACATTTGATAGACATAAACTTCAAAAAATAAATGCCAAAGAATGTTCTTTCAAATGATAATAAACATTCTCCATTAAATTTGAATTTTCTGTGTTTTTTTCTTTAAAAAATTAGGGAACCTCGAAATGGATCACCCATTACTATTAAATGGCGCAAAATATGCGTGAATATGGAACACCATACAACTAAGTGTAGTGTTGGTATTTTACTTTCTGTAATCTTTACTTCTGCACTCGCACTGGCACAACAAACTGAATATATTTACTCGAACTAACAGCAATTAAGTACAAAAAATATTTCAAAATTTTATAATGGTTGTTCAAGGTAGCAATGTATAACCAAGATGTATGTTGGAACAAATATGAGCTAAGCATTTGCAAGAATATTTAACATCACCTCTCTTCCACTTTATACGAGCTCGACTCATGCTTCAAGCATAATTCAAGTAGTGATTCACATTTATCGATTGCTCGTCGATGCATGGTGAGATCCCGTAGTAGGTAATTACAATGCGAAAATAATCACTCAACCGGATATATTATTATCTCTCGCAATACACCCTTAAGCTAACTAGCAACTTGAGTATTTCCCAAGGAAGATATTAAGCGAACAGTCAAATTGCCATGAATTCAATTCCGGTCCTTATTCCGAAATGAGTTGTGCGGAAAATTAGTTTCGTTTTTATATCGTTGCCATTCGGGAATATTGTCGTGGAGTTACTCAGTTGAGCTCCTGCGCGCTGGTTCGTAGAGAGGTTAATGAAAAAAAAAATGGTAGAAGTGTTAAGACTGTTGTATCCATAAAATGTATAATTGTATACATATGCCAAAAGGCTAAGTGTTCCCAGAAGACTTTTACGTTATGGGAATACCTAAATATGTAATTTAAATTACATCTAGGTTGATGCAGCGTAGTTAATCCGATGTGTTTTTATTAATTTAAAGAAAAAAAATATGCCCAAGCTAAGTTAATATTGCCAGAATAAGATAAAAGATGTGAAAATTTGAATGTATAAATTAAAGCCTTCTTAATGGAAATTGGACGGACAGACGGACATGGTTAGATCGACTCAGCTAGCGATTCTGAGTCGATCCATAAACTTTGAGGTATTATATCGAAATTATTTTTCTATGTTACAAACTAATGTCAAAACTAATATACACCTAGAGGATAGGGTACAAAAACTGGCATTTAGAATATCTCCAATGGAAAAGACAGCATTTCATTTCTTTTAACAATGGATAGAATTGATTAATAAATTAATCCGTAATCCGCAGTTCGAATTTTCAGTCGTATCCAACATGGCCGCCGGGATTTGAAGATCATTTTGTGTGGACTATTCAAGTTCTTCAGCTTTTCTAGAGAGCTCAATCTAAACTATTTGACGACAAGCATCGTTTGACAACATTAACAGTTTAATGTATTATGAAAAAACATTTGGCACACTCTACAAGACTTCTACAAGGGGTCTATATGACAAATTGTTTTGAGGTAAACTGAGTTCAAGTAGTCTTATATAGGATCTCCTTAGTGGTTCGAGTGAGGACTTTACTACTAAATTGCCTTCTTAGCCCGAAGAATCAGCGATTGGCAAGAGTAATTCTTCGTTTGGTTTCTGACGAGATGTTGTTGTCAGAGTGAATAGGGGTGCTGAGGTAGACGAAGTCCCGTACTACCTCTAAGTTATATCTGTCAAAGGTGACGTTCTTTCCAATTCGTCGATGTTGTGTTTGACAGCATATACTTAGTCTTACCCTCATTTACTGCTAAACCCATTTTTGCCGCTTCCTTCTCTATGCTAACAAACGTGGCTATGACATCACGTTGAGTCCTACCAATGATGTCAATATCGTCGGCGTATGCTAGTAGTTGCACCGATTTTTGGAAAATTGTGCCACTGGTGTTGGCTCGGAAGTTTTGCACAATCCTCCCAAGAACCAAATTGAAGAAGTCATATGACAGCGCATCGCCTTGCCTAAATCCTTTTTTGGTGTTGAATGTGTCGGTGATGTCATTTACGACCCTGTATAACAAAACTAGACATAGCTATGTATAGTTCGTCTCTATAAATGCTGTCGTATGCGCCTTTGAAATCGGTGGTGGATATCGATTTGATATTCGTAGGTTTTTTCAGGATCTGTTGAAGTGTGAAGATTTGATCAGCTGTTTAATTTCCTGGCCTACAATAACACTGATAAGGACGATGAGTTTATTGGAAAACGCTTTCAGGCGTTCACATGTTATGGCAGATAGGATCTTATAGACGATGTTGAGGAGGCTTATGCATCTATAGTTGGGGCAGTTCATGGATAGTACTTTTTACGTTATAACGTTCCGAATGAATAATTGAGTTAATACCTCTTGCACCAACCCCCGCTGACAAATGCACCATGTCATTTGAAAGAACAGTTTACAATCTATCAATTTGCCAAATGTCATTCTAATCTATTAAGCGGCTTACGAGTTATAAGGATTTGAAAAAAAAATTCAGAATTTCTATGGAAAAAGTGTTGGAAAAATCCAATTTTAGTACTTATTTTTTCACATTTTCACGATTATTTTTTTATGTTCGAAATTTATAGAAATTTTTTATATACCATATTAAAGAGTAACGCCTAATACACTTTGAAACCAAATTTCATTTAATTCGTGATAGTACTTTTTATGTTATAACGTTCCGAATGAAGAATTGAGTTAATACCCCTTGCACCACCCCCCGCTGACAAATGAACCATGTCATTTTAAAGAACAGTTTCCAATCTATCAATTTGCCAAATTTCATTCTAATCTATTAAGTGGTTTACGAGTTATAAGGATTTGAAAAAAAAATCAGAATTTCTATGGAAAAAGTGTTTATTAGTCATACTTTCATCCGACCAAAGGGATACGCGTTCTGCATATAGACGTGTCAAATAACCAAATAAGTATGGCCTAAGCTGGAGGCTGGAGGCGGGGGCTGATTTCGCGCATTAGACCGCACGTTAGCGATGCCATGGTTGTCATCGCTGTGGACACTGTTTAATAGGTTGGCACGCAGAAAGGCTAGGCCATCATTCAAAAGACTTCTGCGGGAGCTATTAGGCCATAGATTGAAAAAAGTTAACACTTTACTTTACATGCGTCACTGTTAATCGCAATTTGTAGCAAACTTGTACAAATGTTTGATTCTTCACAATCATCCTACGAACAGACGTGGTAGATATCAATCATAGCAATCATAGGTAACAACAATATCTTATATCTTATAAATATCTCCAGAAGGTTCTATTCTATTAGTGAGCCACCAAAATATGTAAAACAGACATTCATACATGGACGATCTTCAACTGACATCAACAGATCTATAGATCCCGCATTGGTGTGGTAAGGAATTGCTGCTTGTGAATTTAACGAAGACCTCAATGAAGGTCTTATCCTAACTCCCACAAAAACGGGGTCTTACCTATTTGTTTCTTGAGCGTTCGATAAATTATTAAGTTACGAACTCGTCGTACTGAATTCAAAAGATATCGGTGAAAACTATATTGACCAAAACTAAAAATCCCATAAAGGGGCTTTTAGGTTAAAACTAATTACAAGAGTTTGTAAGATTGTTTTCCAATTTCAATGAACTGGACAATAAAACAGATGTAAAAAAAATTTTCAAACAGACTTGAGTAATCTGTATCTCGCAGTATATACGTCACACGGACATATACTAAATTTTATTTGTTCCTAAAAAAACATTGGTTAACTAATATTTATCCTACGTAGGAAAATAAAAGAGAACACAATGTCTCCCAGCTTAAGTCGCTCAGGGAATTGTATATGTATTCAGACAGCATTCTCAGCAGCTGCTTAATGAGCATAATGTCGAGAGTGATGGGGCAAAAAACCAGCCCATCTCCAGTCAACGAAGAGGTAATGCTCCCTCCCAGTATTGAAGAAGTTAGAGCAGCCATTAAAAAAACAGAAGAACAACAATGCAGCCGGTTCTGATCGATTACCAGCAGAAGTCTTCAAACGCGAAGGTGTTGGCATAAAAGTGTGCAGGCACCAAACCATCAACAAAATCTGGATGGATTTATTCATGACGCGAGTACTGGATCCCGGCATTACACCACCACCTGCGTGAATATCAGCTCCATACGTCATATCTACAAAAAGGGTGATCCCATTTCTCTCACCAACTACAAAGGCATATTGCTGCCTTTTAGCAACATACTTATCGGCAGGTACTTCTTATCGGCAGGTACTACTGCGACCATAGACCAAATTTTCACACTAAGGCAAATCCTGAAAAACGAAATTCAAGTCGAAATTATAGCAATTATCGCGTAGAGCATTTTGAATCAAAACTGATACAGCTGTGCCGCATAACATTAGAGGACACGCGGTGCAAACTTCAGCTAGGAAACAGCTCATCTGAACTTTTTAAAACTTGTACCGCATTCGAGAATGTATATATGCGACAATGCGAATGGAGGAGAATATACAAAATCGCGAACTTTATAAGCTGAACCAAGATGTGGATGTAGTACAAAAGGAAAAAATACTACATTGGCTCGAGCGTATGAACAATAATGCTCCAGCCAAAAGAATCTTCAAATCCCAGCCTTCAGGTTCGAAGCGACAAGGAAGACCGAACCTCCAGTTTGAGGCATTTGACTTGACAAACATGTAACGATTTCCGTATTATATACACAAGTGAATTCAAAAACACTATATAGCGTACTGTGGGCATAGGTGATAGGCGGAATTGTGGAAAAACTTTTGTTTAAACCATTTATATCTAAATAAGCATCTCTATTTTATTATTGTTTACTAATTCCTTGTGCTCTTGATGTTTTCAAAACTGTTTACCTTTCAATGAATCATTTTTTTGCAACCCACCCACAGAAAATTATTTTAGGATAATATATTGATATTGATTCCAAAAATTGTAGAATCAATATTCTTAACTAGGCCTATAGACAGATCCAAATAGAAGATCACCTGTTGCTGACTTAAGTTCCACAAAGACAAAGTCAATTTCACTTCCCGGAGGAGGTTTCAAAATAGTCAGATAGCTCCTTCCCTATCCACACTGATGATCGAATATTAGAGTATGCTATCGTTCAAATGTCCGCCGCAGCATCTAAGAGCGTCATCCGAAATATCTAATTTTCCATGACTCTGGAGCATAAATCAGGCTGAATATGACCGATGGCATGTGGTCTGTGACTTATTCACATAGATCTGCGATTGCAGAAAACCCCAGATATAAAAGTCTAACGGGACTAATCGAACGATCTCGTTGACCAATTCACATCACATCCACGTGAGATGACCATGCCCTCGAATCGCTCGCTCAAAACTTTCAATGTGGCTTCAGCTCTGTGGACCGTAACGCTGTCCTGTTGAAACCACATGTCATTGCGGTGTCCAAATCATCCAATTCAGGCCAAAAGAAGTTGGAAATCATCGACATGTAGTGCTTGACTTTGACGATGATGGCCTGGCCGTTGCTGCATTGGACGCTTTTGGATCTCATATGCATTAGTAACGTCTCAAATTCGACAATTTTGTTTGTTGACGTATAGATGCATCCGGAAATTTGCCTCATTGGTAAATATGATTTTTTTTATGAAATTAGTTTCAGTTTCCAACTGCACCTACGAGCGTTGAATTTTGTACGGATACAGACTCAAGTCCCGACGCATAATTTGCCATGTTGTTATCTGCGAAAGGCCGACACAAAATTGACTGCCTCGGGTATTGCTTCTTCCTTTACTGAACCAGTGTACTATCGTAACGCACGTGTAGTTGAATGCTATGCCTGTTAATGGTGACTTGGCAAAACAGATTAAACATGGCCGCTATCAACTGTCAAATTTCGAAAGTCCCTATTGGGGAACTATTGAACCAGCGGACTCAAGCTTATCCACCGTACAGAACACCCATTTTGGTTAAACAATTTCATCATTTGCACGTGTAGTTGAACGCTATGCCTGTTAATGGTGACTTGGCAAAACAGATTAAACATGGCCGCTATCAACTGTCAAATTTCGAAAGTCCCTATTGGGGAACTATTGAACCAGTGGACTCAAGCTTATCCACCGTACAGAACACCCATTTGATTAAACAATTTCATCATTTGCAGTTGAACGCTATGCCTGTTAATGGTGACTTGGCAAAACAGATTAAACATGGTCGCTATCACCTGTCAAATTTCGAAAGTCCCTATTGGAATACTCTTCACATTCTATGGAATTAACTATCTTTGTTGATACTCCCATGGAGAATTATTTTTATAGTTATATTAGCAATTTTCTAAATATTTTATCAAATGAAAATAATATATTCACTTTCTTTTTTTCCGCTAGTTTTAGGTGCACAATCAAAGTGAGACTATAGATAGTATCCATCGATGAATACTTTCTTCTGAAGTATATATTCCTGATATTCGGTTAAAATATTCCGCTATAGTGACGGCCATAAACAAAAGCGATTCCATCGTATGTAGTTAAAGAAAAGGACAGTGTCACTGCATTAAATCGACGACATATACAAAATGTATGATAATCCCACTAACATATCCTTTATATTTTTCAACCTCTTTACTTTGGAAACTCTTCTTGTCACAGTTACAGAAGTTTAAATCCTCATTTCTTGCTTTAACCCATCGATGATACAAAACAAAATTCTAGAGTCATCCTATTCTAGGTGCGCCATATAATAGGTCGCAACTTGTCAATTAAAGGCTGACTTTAAACTCTGCACTGTCAATGATTGCTACTCGCTGCAGCTGCTGTTGTGATAATTGATGGACTAATAAATTCAGCTTTACATAGCACGGTCGCTCCCATTTAACGGTCGCCTTTGATTTCCACCTCTGCGAGGGTAAACTGCAAACGTGCCATCTCAGAGAGGATAAATACACTATACAGAGAGTTGTGCCTGGTGTTCCACAGCACATAAATCAGAGAAGGGTTCAAAAGGATGGAACAAAAAATAAATATTTGTTTGTACCCTGTGACTGTGGGTGTTGATTCGTTTGTTTTTACGTTTGACGTGGTTCAATTGCGGTTCTATTGATTACCCACTTGGCTGTATTTGTAGGAATGTAGTTTTCATTCGCAGACGTAGGCGTCTGTTTGAAAGTTTATCTATGACCTGGCAAGGATGGTAGAAAAAAAATGAACTTCCTGAAAAGTAATTAAGTTAGCAAGAGAGCAAAAAGAAAATATCTTACTGAATTCATTTCGCGAAAAGGGTCGATTTTGAAAAGGACTCTTTTCCCCCCTTTTTAATTACGAGGCAATTAATTAGCTCAACTTAAAAAAAAAAACAAAAGTAAGTCGGTAAGGGTATTGGATAATCGTGAAAATTGCATTTTCTTGAATGCAGTCCAAACGAAGTACGACTAAGTCCTACTTCGACGCGGTTTTCAATGATTTTTTTTTAACAGTGCTTATCGTGTTTTACAATGCAATCTACTCATGGTAATTTGATTATTGGTAATCTAATTATTGGAAGAGTTACAAGGAGTTTTACAACTCTTTAGTTGCCCGTGGTCCTCACCGTAGTTACCTCATCTCACCCGTCCCTGAGTAAAATTGCAGTATTATCAGAGCCCCTAGTTGTTCCGACTACAGGTTGAATTTTCGGAAAATATTATAGAGAATTCGTCGTACTTATATTTTTGTGTTGCAGCTAATGATCCATTGGTTCTGGCTAGTGCAGAAAAAAATGTCACCCAAAAATTGGTTTTCACTTTCTTGACATTAACAAACAGTAGCAGTTAGTAGCTTGTTAGCTACATTTTCCTTCCAAGCATTCTGATACCGAACTCTGGCAACTATCTGGATATACTGAAACTTGGTATTCTGGCATAGCTAGGCAAAGTTGTAGACCGTAGTAAAATAATGTTTACATGCCAATTTATTTAAGAAAATCCGACGGAATTCAACTAACTAATCCTACAGTTTTGACATGCAAATAGATATTAAATATATTATTGGGTCTCACTATTCTGTAGCAGTGCAGTGCCCTATCAGTTAGTGCCTTGGACTACTAAGCGAGACGTGCCTGCTTCAAATCTCGAAAGCTTAATTTGTTGTCACTGTCATTAGAAGCTTCGCGGTCGGTCTTAAAAAGAAGGTACTATTTTCTGTTAACAGAAAATAATGTCGCACATATTACTTTTCCATTATGTCAGCGGAAGAAACTCAAGACGAAGTCAATAGTTACAGTTAGAATGGACAACTGAACAACTTCCTTGAGCTTGTTCTACATATTTGGACAACTGTGATGATAGCGGATTAGCAGAACAGCCAACGGCAGTGCTCAGTGCCGTCATGTCCGGGTAACTTCTTTGTCAGACCCGGAACGACTACAGACTACGAAAAACGACAATGCAGCAGGTACGCATGCACGCTGTACGCACTTGCTACTCAAAAACTTGGTCAGGATCAAAAATACAAATATATGAACTAATAGGGTCCTTAGTACCCAAAGCCTAGCTTTTTTCACAAGGCGGTTTTGGGAAATCTTATGGAGTTTATGACGGAGTTTAGAGGGTATCCTTTTGTGTGGATCGAGAAAACGATGTTGGGATTCAATTCCACAGGCATATTTTATGAGTTGGTAAATGGCAGAAAGGCCATACTTCCCGGCCATCTTATTAAGCTTAATTTTCGATATTGCTATCCTCACATCACTTAGTTTTCCCTATCGTCCCAATATTGAATGATTCATAGTGCCTGATATCGGAAGATTGTTCGTCATCGCCCGTAAACAGTTCGCAGAATCGACTGTGTCTCTAACGATCTTACCATGTTCATCTCCGAGAGATTCTGTTTTTGCATTTTATCCTTGGCTTTAACTTTTAACTCCTTAGTAAAACTTACGGTCACCTTTCCTGGAGTGGCACCTCTCTGTCTTCGATCGCGTGATTTTCGTACTCTTTTTTATCTTTTTTTATTGTTCCTGAAAAGCCTATATTCCGCCCTAAATCTTTGTCTACAAAAACTCAATGACAGATTTCGTCTTTACCCGCACATCAGTCTTATAGGCCTTCCTTTTGGCTGCGAAAATCAGTTGCCAGTGCACTCTTCTCCAAACCAAGGGTTTGCTGATGGGAATGATACACTTAACACATCAGTTGCGACTAATCTATTGGCTTGTTGACATTAGCAAGTAAATGCTGGTGGTGTGATAAAAATATAAATATGGCATATGAATTTTGAAATTCCCTGATATACAATTTACATCAATATAGCATCAATGTTTATACTTTCGATTGATATTTCTCTCTTGCATGCTAAGTTAGGTAGATATGATGTAAGAACACAAACCACACTTAAAATGATGTGTACAGGTCATAGTCAGTACAGTGAGAAACCTCTGAGATGATGATTTTTTTTTGTTTCTGAAAGGACTTAAAGAGATGTATTACGCGCAGTAGAGATTGACGTTGCATAACCAAAACTTTGAATGATACAAAATTAGTTTACAAGTACATACATTGATGTACATTGATTGAAAATTACTATCACAGTCAAAAGATTAGCGAACTGAATTGCAATATGTCAAAATCAAAATAATATGGTATTACAGTTTTTATGAAATGTAATGCCTACTCCGAAAATTCATTTAAGACATTTTCTTTTTACTATCATTAATACTGAAAACATTTCTGTGGGTAATATCTTAATATAAACTGAGATATCTTTGCCAATATTCTTCCCTTCTCAATAATTAAATCCATTTGAAAGATAGTGTCAATTTACAAGTACCTCAGACATGATATTTCGATTACATCCTGTCGGTATAGATGTCACAAAACTTGGGTGATATGAGTTTTTGTTATGTGTCTTATGGTGTTCCAGTTCAGAGTTTGCAATGTTTTCAGGTTAAAATACCAGTATATATTTGGATATGTATAGCAAATGATATGGTGATTGATATCATATAACAATATGCGATTGTAATAGCAAAATTGAATAGACAAAGTTACAAATGAACCGAAATAATGTGTGTCTGGTGATATGTAACGAGAGCAATAATAAAATGGAAAACAACTTTTGACAAACCACAAGATTCCTTAAATGATATAGATACACGAATTGATTTGAAAATTCTATGCAGCTATGAGCAATTGACCTAAATAAATTGAAACTGAGTTTGAAATAATGATAAAATATATATTTTGTCAGTAAATTTTACTTTACTGGATTGCGATACTTCAGAAAACAAATATTTTTCATTTATATTTAATTTTTAAATAATTCGCCAATTATTAACTCTTACAGCCATATTCATAAACCCATTATAAGGAGTGTATAAAGTTATGCAGCCCTTATAATGCCTCTAAACGCAAAAACCTTATTCATAAAACTTATAGTATAAACTTTAATTGATGTGTTGTTCGCATGAAGAACAATAATGGCCGCTGCTTCCTTAGTGAAGTTGTTGCTGCTGCTGTCACTGTTAAAGCTACCTACAATCCTACCTAAAATTTATCGTTACAAACCAAAATAATATTACAATAGGTACAATGTTGATAAAAGGTTGCATATCCTAAACGCGTCTGATGGTTGAAAAGTGCCTGTATAATAGTACGTTACCACCGAACCGAAACTCGTCATTTCATTTACGAAATTCAAAATTTGAAAACAGTGTTGACAAAAAAAAAAACGCAATCCAACTGTCAAACATTTTTTATTTCACTGGAAATTCTCTGACAAATCATCCAAATACCAACCACCATCAAGAAAAGCTTATCTCAACTTAGCCTTTCGGATTCGGCATGAAATAAGAGTTATGAATGATTCTGAGAAAAGTCCGTGTTACCACAAAAAATTTGTATTTTATTTTTATTTTTTGTATGCGGGTATCCCGCAAGTACCTACTATATCAGCACCAATATAAGTGTCCTAACATGACACTTAAATAGGCCGTGCTACCTATGACATTTACAGAAGCTAACTATTTGGACATGAAAAATCAGGAGAACATCCTTCGAATGTTCCCTTATTAAAAGTATTTTGAATTGTTCGTAGATTTAAATTTGTTATCTGAAAGAATTTTTTTAAACAATCATTGACCGAGCAATTTGACGTTTATAGGAGAAAAAAATATTTTTATAGGAGAACAAGGTAATGTTTGATTTGACCTAACTTGGTTAGACTTCATTTGAAATAGCATTTCCGAGGAATCCTGAATTTCAGAATGTTCGACTGTATGGCGGAATGCTTCGCATTTCGACTAAAATCACGAATTTCGATGAAATGACACATTTCGACTCGGTGGAAACGTACTAAGGGTATTTTATATATTTTTATTTATACACAGACAGCTGAGCATCAGGGCTACCAAAAAATTGATTGTTAGTTCTAAAAACTCGTCCAGGGCATTTTTGTATTTAAGCAGTTGTGTTTCACGTACTAAGGGTATTTTATTTATTAACTTTCTCTTACATAGAGAAAGATATTGTTTTCGTGAAAATTTTCGACCTCGAGATTTTGATTGATTCCAACATTACGATGATAGCGGAGCCCAAAAAAGTGGTTTTTGGAATTCCGTCCGTCGGTCCGTCTGTCCGTAATGGTCTCCCCAGCCTAAACGGCTCGACCGATTTTCTTCAAACTTCGTATCCAAGTTTGTTTTGGTCATAATTCTAGGCGATTTTTTTTGTTTGCTTTTAGCCATGTTAATAACGGTACCTGCCATACAAAAATTACACATAACCTCAATTTTCTCGAAAACGGCTCTAACGATTTTGATTAAACTTTATATATACTATAAGAATATTAGTTCCAACAAAACTGCATACCCAGTTTTTGCGAGAAAATCCATATAACGGATTTTGTCATTTAGGCCATATAAAGAAAATTGTTAATTTCTCGCAAACTGCTATGTCAAATTGAATGAAATTTAATGTATATACTACTATTATCGTTTGAAACAATTCCACATAATTCGTTTTAGCCCAACTATCACTAAACGGAATTTTAAGTTTTGGCTAATAACGGAAAATCATTATTATTCACATAGACACCGATTCCTTCAAATTTCGGAGTAAACGTTCACATTTTGACATTTTTTATATGATTTTTAGCATCAATAATCAAAGTGCGTACTTTCTATTTGATCTAACGCCCAACTCGCTGTGAAAGAGAAAGTTGCGTACGACCCAGTCGTGCACCCACCACTCGTTTTTATTTATACACAGACAGCTGAGCTTCAGGGCTAGCAAAGAATTGATTGTAAGTTCTAAAAAATCGTCCAGGGAATTTTTGTATTTAAGCAGTTGTGTTTCACGGTTTAATTTATTCAAATGGTAATTCTTCAGACTTGATATTGTAAATGATGTTATTGAGTCAACATAAGTCAACAAAATATTATAAAAGTGTTGAAAGCAAAGTTGCCGACGTGAGATTCGCAACCGTGCCGTGCTGTGGAACAGCCAATTGGAAGGGATTCCCCTCTTTTTGGTAATTTTTTGACACAATCCGAGACACAAACCCTGGATAACTATTATGGATGGGGAAATATTTTATGAATATGAATTTGTGTGAGCCTGAATAAAGGCTGTATAAATACTTATGCACTGTATAACTATACAGCCGTTGAGACGTGTTTTAGTGACTTCTAATGAAAAGGGTGTTAGTTAAGAGGTTTTTCTTCTCTGATTTAGACATAGAACCTAACCGGATGGAATAAATAAAATCATTTCAATTAGTTAAACAACAAGCGGCTCGCTTTAGGGGTAAGCCTTGATTTTATGTCTTCATTGAATCATCGCTTTAATACACTCGTAATTTTTAGTAGCGCTGCGCCAGAGATTAACTTAAGTGATCCTTATGTCCTAAAAGAACATAACTTACAACCATTATACCGTTCAAGTAGTCTAATCTCCAGCTAACTGCCTCTGTTATAAGTTAAATGCTGCAAATTCAATTATCAAATTTTATAAAAAAAAAACGTTCACTCAAAATAAACATGTAAACGCAGTAAATTGAGTAAAATGTAAACAATCCAATCTGTAGGAAATGTAACATATGTACCTGTACATGAAGTTCGTAAAAATATGTAATTCGCATCAACTGATCTAACGATTATGATCGTTCTCAATAAACGAGATTTTTATTACGTTTATAAAGAAAAAACGCAGACTTTTATTTCATTCGTCCAATACATAACAGCCTCCATGTGCGCACGTTAAGTAGGTTGAAGTCGCTTTTTTCTTGGAAGGCCCACTACATATAGAGAGACTGAAAAAAAACTAAACCAGTTGCCAACTCGGGTTTTTTTTCGTCGAATAGCAGGAAAGTTCTTCAACGCCCTACACCAGTACCATGTTGTTGCTCTAGGTACATGTCCTGAATATCCTAAACTTTCAATGTGGTGCTTTTTGACCAGTTCTATGTAGCGTACGGCATGCAAATTTATTTTTTGAATGCTCTTCTCTTTAGCCCATCAACACAAATGGGACCGAAGAATTTCCAAAGAATTTTTCGGCCAAAACTACGAAGTATTACTACTTTACTAGGTACCTAAAATTTGTAGCTAATTAGCTATTGACGGTGAAGATTTGTCCAATTAGTCAATTTTGTATTTTTTTTCTTGCAAAAGGTTTTAACTGCTATTTTGGCATTTGTGCATCCAGTTTATACATAGTTTGTAACATAAAGACACGGGTGTTTTTTTAGAGGTTGGTTTTTCGAAAAGAGTAAAAACTTACATTTTGTGGTCAAATCGGGCAACACTAATGTCATTTATGTTCAGTTTGTTTTGCCATTTCATCATGAACAGGTTGACAAATGAACAACGCTTGCAAATTTATTTTGAAAATAATGGTTCAGTTCACGAAGTTTACCGCAAGCTCCGTCCATTTTATGTTCGACATAATCGTCCATCAGAGCAATTAATTCGGTTAGCCATGGATCGTTTTCGCACTACGTTTTATCTGTGTGATAATACGCATCCGCAGAGATGTCGAACAGTGCACACCGAAGAAACAATTGCCGCTGTAGAGCAAAGTATTAAAGAGGACCCGAATGAAATAAGCGAGTCCATGCAATGCGTCGTGATTTTGGTTTGGTGGTGATTTTTATCGCAAAATTTTGTTCAGTGATCAGACTCATTTTTGGTTGAACGGCTACGTCAACAAGCAAAATTGCCTCTTTTGGAGTGAAGGGAATCCACGTGAGACCCTTGAGACACCATTACATCCACAAAAACCGACTGTTTGGTGTTGGTGGTTCTATGGGCTGGTGGAGTCATTGGGCCATACTTCTTCCGAAATGATGCTGGCGATTCAGTTACCGTTAATGGAGACCGGTATAGAGCCATGATAACCGACTATTTTTTTCCCCGAATTGGATGGCATGAATGTGGATGGGATGTGGTTCCAACAGGACGGAGCTACATGCCACACAGTGCACGTCACAATCGATTAATTGAAGGAAACATTCGATGAGCGCATAATTTCGCGGAATGGACCTGTCAATTGGCCACCAAGATCGTGTTTTTTTACACCATTGGATTATTTTCTTTGGGGATATGTGAAGTCGCTCGTCTATGCCAACAAAGCAGAAACGTTAACGCCACGACGCCTTGTCGTCCATTGTGTCCATTGTGATACCACGTGGATCTTGTCTATTCTCCATACTATCCGTGGAAAAACCATTCCGAGTTTTTGCCAAATCACTGAGATTTTGAAACTAGTAAGCTCAAAGATGTAGCTTCCTATTGTTTGATAGGGCTGGGCAGTTACAAAGAAGATGAAGATACAGAAGTCATTGGAGAAGAGGCGTAGCCTTTCTGCATGCCTACCTATTAAGCAGTGCCCCGCGATGACACCTATAGTGGCACAACTGTACGGCCTATCAAGCGAAATCAGTCCCTTTGATCTTCTCAAATCTAGCTTTGGCAAAATTTGTTTGGTTGTTTGACACGTAGTGCAAAGGCTTCATCTGAGGTCATTTCCCTTGACCTCTGTTAGATGGCTTTAAGACGTATGGCTGAGTTAGCTGCCATTTACTTGCCGATAATATCTAGGGGTAGAAGGTGAAAAAGAATGTTTAGTGCCGCTGAGGGTGTTGTACGGAGTGCACCACTGATGCACAGACATGCAGTTCTCTGCACTTTGGCTAGTTTTTTGCCGTTTAAAGATATCTCTAGCACTGTCCACCATACTACTACTCCATAAAGAAGTTTCGGGCTTATAACCCAAATATAGAGCCAATGCTTGATACGAGGTTTCATTCCCCATTTCAAGACTATGGCTTTCTTGCAGGAATAAAGTGCTACCGTCGCTTTCTTTACTCTTTCTGTTATGTTTAGCTTCCAGTTAAGCTTCCTGTCCATAATAATTCCAAGGTATTTTGCTTTATCTGAGAAGTCTAGTTCGATTCCGTCTAGTGACGGGGGGTCAATGTGTGGAATTTTATATTTCCTAGTGAATAGGACCAAATCAGTCTTGTGGGTGTTGATACCCAGTCCACAGCTTACTGCCCATTTGGAAAGTTTATGTAGTGCGTTTTAGAGAAGCTCCTTGAGTACGTATATTCAGATGTTTCCCTGAGACAGCGATAGCGACGACGACCAGGATAAGTAAAATCTCGTTTACCACTAAGTTCCAGAGAAGAGTGGACAGGACCCCCTCTTAGTTGTTAGTTGTTCGGAAGTTACACAAATCTCATTGGTGGCGTTATAACCTTGTATTCGATATTGGGAGTGTAGAGATCGCTGTTATTAAAATGTGATCTGACTTTTCTATTTGAGCGGAGATTGAGCACCTTTATTTAATTTACCTACTTTACATAAAGACTAAAAGTATGATCTCGCATTCTTAGTATCATCTAAAATACTTACCAGATAATAGGATATAAGTCTCTCCATTTCCATGGATTTCAAGAACTTTAAAAATTAAGAACATTTCCCTACACTAATTTCAAAGAAACTCATTCCAAGTCACTGCCAGTCCTAAAGTCCACCGAGTTCTCTAGTTATAGACATTTAAATCATAAAACTCAAATGTTAAATTTCACTATATAAGGTGTGAACAGCAAGGAACAAATTTATCCGTGGAATACTAACGAAAAAACCAAACCCATGCACAGACCGTAGGCAGTAGGTTCACATAGGTAAAACAAAAAAATTCACGAACAACTTTTCGGAATAAATTTCCATGTAAATTTACCCAGTGATATAATACGCAGTCCTGACTATTTAATTTCCTGTAGTTGCTGTCGTACTTGTTGTTTTTTTTACTCTGTTGCTAGGTTCATTGCCACCTCGAAACGAATGAGATTCAAAAGCGAACAAAAACCCTGGGATATCATAATTTATTGTGATAGTATTTCCGTTGTTTTTGCACTGAAACATTTCTCATCCGATAAAAAATTCGAAATAAAAACTCTCCATTTAAAAATAAGTGGACGCACACGAAAAATCTGGACCTTGGCGTGGACTCATGGAGATCTGCATTCTGATGAGGGTGTCCGGTTACAATATTGGAAACATTTTTGCAAATGATTGTTTGCGATATGAAAATTGAGACAGATTTTTGTTAATATTATTTCATTTTTAGTCCGTTATTGATTTGATCAAAATCCTTGGAAAAAAATAGACAATTGTAAATCTGCGTGATTCATGTGCTGGTAGATAACACATATATGTATGTGTTCATTGTATATTTTATGTGAAGGCAATTAAACGAGTGATGCGTGCACGACTGGGTCATACGTATACGCATCTCGCAGCCAATTCTACATTGCCAGATTGTGTTCAGTCTCCTCCTGTACTTGAGAACGTAGATCATTCTATGGGACAAATTCACTTTCGTACTCGTACAGTTGCAAGAGTTTTATCTGATCTTGACATACACAAATCCGCTGGTCCAGATGGTATATCCCCCATCATTCTGAAGAGGTGTTCTTCTACGCTAGCAAAACCACTGCGTAAGCTTTTCTATCTATCCTACTCATCAGGACTCTTTCCGAGTAGATGGAAAACAGCATTTGTCCAGCCTGTACCAAAAAAAGGCGAATCTTCTTCTCTCTCCAACTACCGACCAATTGCACTTACGTCCCTTCTTTCCGAGGTCATGGAAACGCTGATAAACCGTCAGCTTATGAAATATCTCGAAAAACGAAAACTTCTCAATGACCGGCAATATGGTTTTCGCAGCAACAGGTCTACTGGTGATTTGATGACATATCTCACCGAAAAGTGGAACCAATCAATCCACCATGGTGGTGAAAGCAAGATTGTTGCGCTTGATATTTCAAAGGCATTTGACAGGGTTTGGCATCAAGCCCTTTTGTCGAAAATGCGTGCATTTGGAATCGACGAAAAACTTCTTCTATGGATTAGACATTATCTTTCGAAACGTTCAATTCAAGTTGTTTTGGATGGTTTCAAGTCTGTAACTCACCAAATAAATGCTGGTGTCCCTCAAGGCTCAGTTTTGTCTCCGACTCTCTTTCTCATTTTTATAAATGATCTCCTGTCTGCAACTTCTAATCCAATTCATTCCTTCGCTGATGACAGTACCCTCAGCTTCTCATATTCGTTTACAGGTCCTCGTCCCTCACCTTCGAACGTGGACTCAAAACGCCAAAATATGTTAAGCTCATTGAATTCCGACCTTGACAGCATTATCAAATGGGGTAAATCTAATAGAGTGGAATTCAATGCTTCCAAAACACAATGCTGTCTTCTGTCATTAAAGCGTAACCAAAATCTTGAGCCATTATCCATGAATGGCACTTACGTCGAAGAAACCGAAAAGCTTTCCATGCTAGGTATGTGTGTTAGTAACGACTTACGTTGGAACGACCACATAAACGCAGCGAAATGTCTAGGTTTCCTAAATCGATGTAAGAAATATTTCACCCCCTCTGATCTGGCCACAATATATAAAGCGTTTATACGCCCAAAACTTGAATTCAACGCCCACGTCTGGTCAGGTGCACCAAAATCAACATTGCACCTACTAGATAGGATTCAAACGCGTGCGAAAAAACTTATAGGAGACATAAGAATAGCGAACTCCTTAGATTCGCTCGAACACCGTCGAAACATCTCCTGCCTTACCTTGTTTTATCGCTATTTTAACAACCAATGTTCAAATGAAATAGCCAGCTGCATTCTTCCCATTCAACAATTCAGCCGCAATACTCGTTACGCAATGAATGCAAATCAGTTTACCCTCAAGCCTATCTTCGGACGTACACTGAAATACAGAGATTCGTACATAAACCGAACAACACGAATGTGGAATGCTCTACCAAACTCTGTTTTTCCTTTCCATTATAACTTACAGACATTTAAAACCAATGTGCATCGGTATCTCCTTTCTTCTTATCCCTAATTTCCTTAACGCCCGCACTGTGCTAAAACATATAGAGGGTATTCATAACCCCTTGAGTGCGCGCAAATTATAAAAAAAAAAAAAAAAAAGTAGAAGTAATTTAATATAGGGTGAGGCAAAAGTTATATGTGAATGATATATCATTTTTGCAAATGGCGTCGAATGTCATTGTGATTTGGCATTTATATTCCAAGCAAGTGGGTAATTCATTAATAAACGCAATGAAATGATAAAGACCTGAAGAACGCAAAATTGAATTGCATCATCTCAAAGTTACTGTTTGTTCAAGGATTTATGGTGGAAAAGTTATTAAGATAAACGACACATATCAACAACACTACAACTTTGAGATATTAAGTGGTTTTGTCTACTCCAGCTCTCCTATAAACTCTGATAACGACAAATCGCCATAAATCAAACGTTATATAATTCTTGCCAACCGCTGGTTCCTCGGACTAATAAGGAAAGTAATTAATAAATCTCTCACTTAAACTTCTAAGAAGATCCATTATAAGACCCAGATCATTCCTGTGCTGCTCTATCGCGCCGAAGCGTGTACCGTTTCAAGAAATTATAAAATTAATCGGAGTATTTTCGACGTTAGTATATATTATAATTTTTTAATTTTCTTATCTTCATCGACAGTTTGTTAGAATTTTTATACCCTATCCCATAGGGGTATATTAGTTTTGATACATAGTTTGTAACATAGAGAAATAATATAGCTACATATACCTCAAAGTATATGGATCGACTCAGAATCGATAGCTGAGTCGATTAAGCCATGTCTGTCCGTCCGTCCGTACGTCACCAGTTTTTGGGCCTTAAATTTTGAGCTAGAAGGATGAAATTTGGTACACGTGCTCTTTGTTGCTCCCAGCAGAACATGTGTAAAAATTTTTGAAATCCGCCCACTGCCACGCCCCCTATAACGTTTTTCACTTTAGTCAAACCAACCGGTGTTTGCTAGAAACCAACAAGCACCGGAGACACTAAAATCAAAGGCCTAGAGATAAACATAAAAATATTTTAAATATGCAACCGAATGGAAATCCCTGCCACAAAATCTGCATGCGAAACCACTATCATAGTTAACGCGAATTTTGATATTTTTGGACAGTTCATCTTCTCATTCTACCTCAAAGCTCACTGCTTCTAAGAAAGTGCTGTGCCCTCCTTAATTACTTCTGATATTTAATCTGCTCCATCGTAGTCCGTGTAGTTCGGTTTTCGGATTGGTCGCGGTCAGTCAAATATATAGGCAGTCGGGGGCCGGGCAAATGTTTGATTGAAGAAAAAAGTTGTCCAGGATTGACACCGGGGTTTTCCTAAAACACTATGACAAGCGGCTATAGAAAAACTGGTGTGAAATACCTGTGGTCGATGTGTTAAAATGCGCAGTAAGACCAGTCACGTGTGAACGCGGGGATCTCAAAATGAGTAAGGGCGAACGCACTTTTCAGCCAAATGGAAGAAAGTGTAAGAAGTCGCAGTGCTGAGTACTAAGTGTGAATGCAGAACGGGATCGATTCTGAACAACGGAATCGCTGTAACAAAGAGAATGCAGATGCGCTTCTTGGATATCTAGCGGAACGGTAAGACGTGCGAGACGAGTGTTTGTAATTTTTGAGGAAGAAAAAGGGAGAAAAAGGGATATTGGGAACGGAAATAGGACGAGGGATAAAGATGAGGAAGAACAGACGAGCGGAGCGGAAAAGGAAAAGAAGAAACATATATAAGTAGATTTTTTATTAATATTGTTAAATCTAGTAGGGCAAAACTGTGCAAATTCGTTGGTTGTTCCGCGGCCGAAAAAATCCTGAGAGAAGACGAGACATGCGACCCTCTTAAAATACTTTTTTTAACATCGGTCTGCCATTTTTTTTTTGATACCTACACTTCGAAAAATCGTCAGAGTAAAATTTGAACTGGGCGCACCACCCCCATTTTATAACATGGGTACAAACTTTTTATTTCACTTCATCGGGTTAAGTTTCATTTTGTTTTTTTTTTTTTTTTTTCAATTTTTGTTTGGTTTTAGTTTTTTGCAGGTTTCGTAATCTTCCCGTAATCGTCCAATAATTTATCGTTCGCTTAGACGCAAAAGCGCTCCAACCCATCTCGTATTCCACCCACGATAAGTTGCGAATCTTCGTGTGAGTGATCTGTATTTGATAGTTCTTCTCTTTCTATCTTTGCGTTAAAATCTTCGGTAGTCGCTCATAAGTTTTGTCAAGAACTAATAGAAGCAGTCTTTCTCTATTTCATATTTTTCCTCTGCCGGGACGTGAGTGCATATAAGGCTCGAGTTAGGGAATTCGGACTTGATGCGGATTGCAACAATGCGTTTGCTAATGTCTTAAAGGCATAGACTTCCGCCCTATCCGAAATGTCCCTGTTTCTGATCACTATAAAACGGTCCGTAGTTGATGTCACGGGTTTTCATCCTCTTTTTGCTAGGCCTAATCCATCGTATTTCCTGTATAAAAGTATTGTTTGCTTTTATGCAGCTTCCGCTATTTGTTCAGCTGCACATCTGCTGTTTAATATTCTCACATTCCAAGTGCAGATACGACCTTCGTTGTCCGTTTTTCCTTTAGCACGGTCGTCAACAATAAATCAATTCCGAGGCTGGTTGCTTCGTAACAACAATTTTTTTCGTTAGTTGGGTTAACCCAAAGCACAACCATTAAGCTATGAGCTATGAAAGTGAATAAACTTGAAAACAACTGATCATCAGTATGCTACGAAATGTCCTTGTCCCGAAAATGTGCAATAGAACCCGAATGATTCTGACGAAGCTAATTAGCAATAAGATATTGGTAGGGTCGTTCAAGGGAGAAGAACGCCTAGTTTTGCGAATTCCCATGATTTCGACCGATATTTCGTTCCAGTTCAAACGCAGAAGAGTTGGAGAGATGGAAAACCACCTTCACTCTTCATTTATCACGCAGCTCTAATTGATTACAATCATTGATCTATTCCTTTTTTTAGATTTCAATAAAAGTGCTTATTAATTAGAGTTTTTTTTATAATTTCTTAGATAAACTGTTACATTATATTAAAATA
Source organism: Rhingia campestris (assembly GCA_932526625.1). NCBI lineage: Eukaryota > Metazoa > Arthropoda > Insecta > Diptera > Syrphidae > Rhingia > Rhingia campestris. The sequence goes on along the minus strand of OW052183.1, from coordinate 112,305,035 downwards.
TGAATAGTTTACGAAATGTAAATTCCATGCAACCATTGTGACTTGTTTTGAAGTAATAATTATGATCGAGTCGCATATGTAATATGTATGCAAATTTACGTCATGTATTTCGAAATTTAGAAGAGATAGTTAATGACATCTAGACATTGCATAGTAAACTTAATTTTAAGTTTGTTTTTCTGCATAAAAGTTTTATTTCTTTAGCTTTAACGAAATAGAGTTTCATTTAAATATCATTCTTATACCTCATTTTAAACGGATTTTTGTTTCCATTTTTTCTATTTAACAGAATATCTCCTTTTCCTCTCGTTATTCTGATAAAAACTTTTGTTGTTTATTTCTGATTTCATATAATGTCCTTTACACAAATACAGATACCTCGAACCAAAGCAACAAGATATGGAGCTTGAAACCATTTGCAGAATTAATTCCCAACAAAGACATTTTGAAAAAGAACGAAAAAAAAATGCAAATATGACTGAATGGAGATATCGAATGCCATCAATCACTGTCTCTCAGGGACAACGCGACGACAACAGGCGCAGGAGTTATGCACATACATAGGTACAAGAATCGTAGGGCTGCATGGCCTCTGTCATTCATTGATATAGAATAGCGCACCATAGCAGAGACGATGGTTGAAAAGTTTGCCCTGTTTTCAACGAGTTGACAGTTTAATTTCAGTACGTCCCATCGACCCAAATCTGACTGGAACCAATGTTTGATGTTTTACTTCTTTGACTTTTTTGTTGTTGTGCTGTTTTGGGTGCTTTAGTTTGTTTTTATTTTCGTTGTTTTTGAGGCGTCACATAATATCAGACTTATATTTTGCAGCAAGTTATAAGTATGATGTGGTATTTGTTTAAGAATCGGATGCATTGATTCCGATGACCAGACAAATAACTGAGTGATTGCGTAATGGGGGTATGGAGTCCTCAAAATGATTTTCTTAAATAAAAAAAAACATATGAGAAGGCTACAATCCGCTGTGCGAATCATCAAATCATTAATGTAGAAACAAATCGCAGATGAGAAGTGAAGTTCCTAACAGTCCGCAGTTAAATGTTTACCCCATTTCTATTTACCTACTTTCCTATGTATGTAGGATTTATCAGAAACAACGCTTTCTTCAAATAATGAATTCAGTAAGGGTTTTTATTGTAATAAAAAAAGTAAATGATATGGTAGAAATTATTTATATAAATGGGATGAAACAGCTGAAACAACTTAACTGCTTGACGGCTTGAGTAAGAAGGGAGCTAATGATATACATTTAAGTCGAAAATAATTCGAAACATAAAAGTAATATTATATAACAAAGTGCATGCGATAGTGTTTGTTAATATGCAGAATAGTAGTCGAATAAAACGTTGGTGAATATATAGTGATGGGACTTCATGTACTTAATGTCGTTTTTTGCAAAAGTAGTCACTCCCTCTTTGTTGAGTCGTGAAAAGGAAAAGTCGTGTTAGAAGATTTTGATAAAGACCCCCACTTTTGTATACTCCAATATATTTTCCCCTTGCTATAATTGTTAATAAAACTGAATAATATGAATTTAACTTGAAAATCTATGTTACAGTCAGCGTTATCATTTGTTCGGTTTTCGTTCGTCTCCTGGAAAGTCGTAACACCACATTAATATAAATGTCCCCAAAAAGTGAATGGGGATGAAACATAGGACATGATATTCACCACCTCTTGATCAGATAATTTATCTTAATTTTTATGGTTCGACAAAAATAGACAAAATATTCATAGTATTATTCTCGAATTATTTTCATAGAAAGTTTTTCCGAATTATCTTAAAATTGTACGGACAACCGTTTTTATGGAAAACGCCACCAAAAAGTGGGTGTGGCTAACAACATTTTACCAACGAAATATAGCTATTGAGAGTGTCTAAATATCTTTTCCAGATACTTTTTCAAAATTCCTTACGGTTTGAACAAAAAGAACGTTTTTCTGAAAAATGAGAGTGGCAGTCGGGAGATTTTGATAATTTTAACACTTGTTTAATGGTCACGAACAACGACAATATTTAGCAATTTTTTTTTCACAGACGGTCGGACGGACAGACAGACACTACTAAATCGATTTAGCTAGCGATTCTGAGTCGATCCATATACGTTGAAGTGTATCAAGCCAAATTATTGCTCTACGTTACAAACTATGTATTAAAACTAATATACCTCTGTGGGATACTTACTTACTTAAATGGCGCAACAGTCCCGAATGAACCTGGGACTCTAAGCTAACTGCCTCCAGTTGCACACTCCAAGATGGTTGAGGTCGTTTTCTACGTAGAAGAGGAATGGGATGATCATTCTGCCTCCTAAAGTAATAAAAATGATTGGACAGTAGAAACGTTGAGTTTATTCTTCCAGAAGCGATGTTTTTTTATAAATGTTATGTCCTGATATGTCTTCTCATTTCTAAGGACTTTATGTTTATTATCCGACATCTTTCTTCATAACTGGGCATTTCTACTGACCCATTAAAGTGACGAAGGCAATATCTTCAAAAAAACTTTTGTATACGTTCAATACGATTTATATGCACCTGATAAGCTGGTGACCAAAAATGAGGACAGTATTCTAAAAGAGATCTTACTAGAGAACAATGCAAGGTTTTAAGAGTTTGTATGTCTGAAAAATCCTTACGCCCAAGTCTTTAATTTCCTCAACTCTATTTATTCCATGTCTACCTATGGAGTAACCATGGAATATAGACCACCTAATGTGAAAATATGACGAAACCTTACATTTCCCTAAGTTCAGTTGAAAATTATTACAATTACACCAATCGGTAATTGCGTCTATATCAATCTGTAGGTTATGCCAATCGGCTACAGAATTGACTCTACAAAAAAAACTTCCAGTCATCTGCAAACCCCAGACCCTTACAGAAATACACCCTTGAATCTATATCGTTCACAAATAATGCAAACAACAAAGGTCCGAAGTGAATTCCCTGAGGAACACCAGACTTAGCTTCAAACTTTGCCTCGAATAAGTATTTCCTATTCTAATTATCTGCTTCCTGTTACTTAGGTAGGATGCAATCCACTTGTTAAGTATTGAATGGATACCAAGTGCTTCTAATTTTCTTGTAAGCAATTTGTGGTCTACCCGATCTACGAAATCTGTATAAATTACATCAACCTGTTAACCTTCTTCTATTGCCGTTAAGGAAAAATTAGTAAATACAGTTAAATTAGTAACTGTGGATCTTCCTTTCATAAATCCATGTTGATTGGTGGATAAAGATTACTTTACAAAATAGTATATCTTATCTTTCACTAAACTTTCGAATGTCAATGTTAAGCTACACACATTTTTTGGGGCGTTTTTGTTTTACAAAACACCATTTTTTTATAAACTATATTTTATCTCCATTAAGTTTTTAGCTACGCCCACTTTTTGGGGATATCATTTTTAAAGATGGGATGAGATGGAATAGGGTTATCAGCAGATTGAAGCCCTCTTATATTTTTTTCTTTTTAATATCCTGTAGTTTTTTAATCAGGTTTTTATTAAGTGTAGCGAAGCGCGTCTGGTTACAGCTTGTCATACAATTCCAAATTTGGCATGTACAAACTATGAAAAATAAAATTCAATCCGGAAAAGGATATCAATTGATACAATCAACCAGATAACTCATAATATGACGATTTAAGGAGTAGGGATATGATGAAACTCTCGAGAAAATAATTCCTAATCGCATTTTTAACTTTCTCTTACAAAGAGAAAGATATTGTTTTCGTGAAAATTTTCGACCTCGAGATTTTGATTGATTCTAACATTACGATGATAGCGGAGCCTAAAAAAGTGGTTTTTGGAATTCCGTCCGTCGGTCCGTCGGTCCGTCGGTCCGTCTGTCCGTAATGGTCTCCCCATCCTAAACGGCTTGGTCGATTTTCTTCAAACTTCGTATCCAAGCTTATTTTGGTCATAATTCTAGGCCATTTTTTTTGTTTGCTTTTAGCCATGTTATTAACGGTACCTGCGATATAAAAATTATACATAACCTCAATTTCTTCGAAAACGGCTCTAACGATTTTGTTTAAACTTTATACATACTATAAACATAGTATAGAAAATAATTCCTAATCGCATTTTTAACTTTCTCTTACAAAGAGAAAGATATTGTTTTCGTGAAAATTTTCGACCTCGAGATTTTGATTGATTCTAACATTACGATGATAGCGGAGCCTAAAAAAGTGGTTTTTGGAATTCCGTCCGTCGGTCCGTCGGTCCGTCGGTCCGTCTGTCCGTAATGGTCTCCCCATCCTAAACGGCTTGGTCGATTTTCTTCAAACTTCGTATCCAAGCTTATTTTGGTCATAATTCTAGGCCATTTTTTTTGTTTGCTTTTAGCAATGTTATTAACGGTACCTGCGATATAAAAATTATACATAACCTCAATTTCTTCGAAAACGGCTCTAACGATTTTGTTTAAACTTTATACATACTATAAACATATTAGTTCCAACAAAACTGCATACCCAGTTTTTTCGAGAAAATCCATATAACGGATTTTGTCATTCAGGCCATATAAAGAAAATTGTTAATTTCTCGCAAACTATTATGTCAAATTGAATGAAATTTAATATATATACTACTATAATAGTTTTAAACAATTCCACATAATTAGTTTTAGCCCAACTATCACTTAACGGAATTTTCAGTTATGGCCAATAACGAAAATTAATTATTTTTCACATAGACACCGATTCCTTCAAATTTCGGAGTAAACGATCGTATAATCACATTTCGACATTTTTTATAATTTTTAGCATTAATTAACCCAACTCGCTGTGAAAGAGAAAGTTGCGTACGACCCAGTCGTGCACCCACCACTCGTTTTTATTGATTCCATGTTACAGCACAATTTTGGTTTGTTCTATTGTATTTGTCTATTCTTGTCGTGGATTATTTTTATTATTGGACAGGACATTGTTGATAGATTTGAAAGAAAAAAAAGTTTTGGTCAACTTAAGTGAGTTTACGTTTGAAGAAATTTTGTTTAGCGACGAAAGTCTTAAACACTTATGAGAGTAAACATGCGTTTATTGTTCATTGTTGAGAATATTCGTAACATACAAATAAACCGGATATATAGGTATCATTATATTCAAGTCTTGAAGAGTGTATAGAAATAGCAGAATAAAAGAATATTATTGTAATTAAATGTCAAAACATTGTTACTGATTTTCGGCTCACGGCGAAAACTTTACTTACTTTATATTTATTTTTTGAGAAGTTCCTATAATGTACTAAAATGCGGTACCTTATGCGCAAAGTTTGTACTATATATTGTATACTGTAAACTTGAGCAGTGAATTCACTGCAGATATTTTCCATCAGCTACGTGACCGACTGTGGTTATTACTATAGCCTTTACTCTTGGGGTACCCCAATAGAAAAACGTTAATGGGGATTAAGTCAAGTGACTTTGGTGGACACGGGACGTCCTCAAAGCTGCTGATAAGCTTTCGTGTAAAATGTTCACGGAGTAAGATGATTATTATGATTTAGATTTATTTATTTCATTTACATGATTCGCATGATATTGATGCGATTACATGAGAACTTAAGCGTTCTCACTCTAGCCTGAGCCTCTCACTATCAACTCCTACTCTCACCTCCATGCTGGTGACTGGTGGGTGCCTAGTACCTCGACTGGAGATGGGGTAATAAGCCCCTGTGAAAGGTCGTTGGTGGCAGCAAACGAGAGAGGGGGAGGAGTGTCCTCTCACTATGGCACTCACTCCCAGATGGCAGCGGAGGAATTCCCTAGATAGAGTCAACGGTGGCGCCTACAGCTCAAGTTTGATCGAACTGGTAGTGAAATCCCTATAGGAGCTGCTTCGACATATTTGAACAATAGGTATATAGGGATTTCCAATACTAAGCCAGGGTGTTGGAAAAGAGTTGGTGGCGGAGGAGCCCTCGATGGGTCAACGGCAGCGCTCATATCCCAAAATGGGCTACTGACATCGGTATTTTCCGGCCCGCTGTCCTAGGGTCAAAACAAGTTCCAGGCCCTCCAGGTTGGGGGTTGTGCTTTGGGTTAACTACCCATCCATGGTTACGAAGCAACCAATAGCCTCGGAAAGGACTGATATTATTGTTGACGACCCTGCTAAACGAAAAAAGGACAACAATGTTCGTATATGCACCTGGAATGTGAGAACATTAAACAGGAGAGGTGCAGGCGAACAACTAGTGGAAGCCCTAAACTGCTACAAAGCAAACATTACTGTCATCCAGGAAATACGATGGGATGGGCAAAAAGAGGATGAAACATATGAGAGGCTACAATCCGCTATGCGGATCGTTGAATACCCTATCCCATCCCATCCTTTAAATTAATATCCTCAAAATATAAGCTTTATGGCGATGAAATACAGAAAATGACATTGTCACAATATATTGCTCAGACAGTTTCTCAAAATCTTGTGTGGTTCGACAAAAAACAACGTATTTCTATTGCTAATGCCTTGGGATGGGGTATACAAACGGTTTTTGTAAGAAAACGCCCCCAAAATGTGGGCGTAGGTGAAAATGATCTATGGACAAAATGTTTATATTACCATTTCGGAAGTATTTGCATCAAAATTTTATTCGAAAGTTTTAAAATTTGGACAAAAAGGGTTTTTTACTAAAAACGCCCCCAAAAAGTGGGCGTGGCAAAAAACTTTGTATTAACGAATTATAGATATTAGGATTGTCTAAATATGCTACCCAGACACTTTTTTGAAATTCCTTACGGTTTGGCCAAAAAAAAGGTTTTCCTAAAAAGGGGGCGTGACAGTGGGCGGATTTCAAAAATTTTTACACTTGTTCTGGTGGCACGGACGAGGATCCTATATACCAAATTTCATTATCCTAGCTCAAAATTTAAGGCCCAAAAACCGCTGACGAACAGACAGACGGACGGACGGACGGACGGACGGACGGACGGACGGACAGACAGACATGGCTAATTCGATTCAGCTAGCGATTCTGAGCCGATCCATATACTTTGAGGTATATGTAGCAAAATTATTTCTCTATGTTACAAACTAAGTATCAAAACTAATATACCCCCCTATGGGATAGGGTATAAAAACTGTAACATCTACTATGGACCGTGTTATATTGAGCAGAAACAGCGGATGCGGACTTGTTATAAGTGCGAGACTTAGGCAAGAAGTCTTATGTTTCCAAGACATTAGCGAACGCATTGTAACAATCCGCATCAAGGCCAAATTCGCCAACATAAGCCTTATATGCGCTCATGCTCCGACGGAAGAGAAAGATGATATAACTTGAGATTGCGTCTACGAGCTTCTCTACAAAACCTATGAGCGACTACCAAAGTACGATGTTTAAATCGTGCTGGGTGATTTTAACGCAAAGGTAGGAGGAGAAGACATCTTTAGCAGTACTGTCGGAAAATATAGCCTACACGACGACACGTCTTGTAACGGACTTAGGCTAATTGACTTCGCTACGGAACGGAACGAAATGCCACTATAGCCAGCAAACGGTTTCCTCCCCTCGATATCCATAAGGGGACATGGCGGTCTGCAGATCAACGAACGGTCAACCAAATTGATCACATTGCGATAGACAATTAGGTTTATCAGGTTTTTAAAGGAAGATCCAATTGGTCAGAACATTATTTCAAAAATTAGTTCAAACGAAAAATATGTGTAATATAGTTTAACAATTTCTTTATTCGTAGAGTAAGCACCGTACCTATTGTAGTTATGAGACTGAATACTGAAAGTTCCTGAAGTATTATAATTTATTTTTTTTGTTACTAATGTACCTATGCATGAACATACAACGTTAATAAAATCATTTTCATCTGTTCCTTAACTGCGTGTACAAAATTTAATGTTTTTTTGCTTTAATCCCTGTATGTCCCGATTTGTCCCTATTTTCGGGTCCTGGTGCACCGACTTTAATGAAATTCCATCTGGTAGGCCTGTGCCTACCTTGTATTTAGAAATCGGTCTTGTTTTGCTGCTTCCGAGTTATTGAACCCTTCCTATATTTAGCATGTCACAAGTTTGGATTCTGTAATTTAAATATTTAGGAAATCATCCCTCCATGGCAATACAATTGTTCCAAGTTCCACGCTAATTTAAATGCGAATGGTGTTTCAGTAGGTACTTCTCACTGTCATTCATTTCTTGAGCACACAATAGTAGCAGAGAACTGTACACTTAGCCATTCCAAAGGCTGTCACTATTGGTTGTTGATTTATTGCTTCCGGACTTATGTTGTCATGTCATTGCGGATCTTTGTGATTATGAGTTCACTCTTGTTCTTCTGGAATAACTTAACAATAATATCCGAAAGGGACAAAGGGAAATGAGATTCTTAAGTCTACTTTAGAGAAATATTGTTGTAATTTCTGTATCTACTATTTATAATGACTGAAGAATTTAGATAGAAATATAAATTAAATAAATAAAAGCGTAGGTGTCTACTGAAAGGAGATTTTATTGGGAATGAAAAGGCCGTTGAAGTAATTATTTAGCATTTAAATTGGGATTTGTTTCAAGTAATATTATTTCATGGGGTCTTTTCATTGCGAAAGGGCTTAGACATACATATATAATGATTGATATAAAATGTCTAGTCCTGCTGGTATACAAAACAATTGAATTACAACATAAATCATTACCATAAGCAAAGAAAGCAAAGCCTAAATCCGTTTATTATTGCACAAGAAATACGAATTTGTGTGAAACTATTGTGTAGATATACTTATATTAACTTTCTCTTACAAAGAGAAAGATATTGTTGTCGTAAAAATTGTCTACCTCTTGATTTCGATTGATTCTAACATTACGATGATAGCGGACCCAAAAAAGTGATATTTTGGAATTCCGTCCGTCGCATCGGTCCATCTGTCCGTAATGGCTCTCCAGCTTGAACGGCTTGAAATATTTTCTTCAAACTTCGTATCCATATTTGTGTTGGTCATAATGCTAGGCCATGTTTTTACTTTTAGCCATTTTATATGGAAGTTACGATATAAAAATTACATATAACGTCAATGTACTCGAAAACGGTTCTAACGATTTTGATTAAACTTAACATATATTCTAAGTATATAAGTTCAACAGAACTGTAGACTATATATATAGCGTTCCATCAAACTTGTTAATAACACTAGAGAACAGGCGATGAAATATTCAGTTTGAACGCAGTTATGCAGATGATAGCGACATCTTTGGTTACTCCCAAGTCCCAACAGCCGGAACGCATTGGTCTACTAGTTATAGTTAACCAGTCTTCGACAAACAAACCATTTTTACCACACAACCTAGGTGACATATTGCACCGTTGAATGAAACAACTTTGGGCTTAAGTATTTCATCTATCGTGAAGTAGGCAATATATAGATACCATCAGAATGGCACCATAGTGGATATGCGACGAAGATTGATTCTTGGACACTTATGTTTTTTTTTTTTTTTGATTTTGAAAAATCTCGAAAGTCCAAATGCTTAATCTAAGATACCCTAATCCTATCAGCCTTACTTTACTGCCCCGAGTGATGGGTCAGTAAAGGATATTGTCCTCTATGAGTGGAAACCTGATGGATGTATGCCTTAAAGCTATATAAGCTATACCATGATAAATATTTATTTTTGTTTTTTTTTTATTTATTTAAGGCTAACATTATTTTTTTTAATTTACAGACTATATAATTATATTAAAAAACTCTTAAAGTAAGTGAAAACATATATTAGAATAACTTTTATAATACAATAAAAGTATTAATTAAACCCTGAAAAAAAGCTGATTAAGAGAAAAAAAATTGTATTAAAATTTTTCCGATCTTGACAGCATAATTAAATGGGGTAAATCCAATTGAGTGGAATTTAATGCTTCCAAAACACAATGCTGTCTTCTGTCATCTAAGCGAAACCAAAATTTACAGCCATTATCCATGAATGGCATTTGCATCGCCGAAACCGAAAACTTTTCATGCTCTGTATGTGTGTTAGTAACGATATTCGTTGGAACGACCACGTATTCGAAATCGCAAAAAAGGCAGCGAAAAGTCTAGGTTTTCTTAATCAATGCAAAATATATTTCACCCCTTCTGATCTGGTCTCAATATATAAAGCGTATATACGCCCTAAACTTGAGTTCAACGCCCACATCTGGTCAGGTGGCAGGTGCAGCAAAAACATGATTGCACCTACTGGAAAGGATACAAAAGCGAGCGATAAAATCGATTGGAGATCCAACCGTAGCGAGCTCTATAGTCTCGCTTGAATATCGTAGGAATATTTCCTGCCAAACCCCCTTTTACCGCTATTTTAACAGGAAATGCTCAATCGCATTTCAGCTACATTCCGCCCCTTAAAATATTCAACCGTAATAATGGCCATGCCCTTAATGCTAATCAATTCACCCTCAAGCCTATCTTCTTCGGACGTATTTTTGAATATAGAGATTCATTCCTAAACCGAATAACACGAATATAGAATGCTTTACTAAACTCAGTTTTTCCTCACAATTTCCAAAAAATTAAAACCAATGCACATCGGTATCTCCTCTTTTCTTCTCCCCAATTTCCTTAGGCACAGCGCGCCCAAACACTATAATTTTATTCAGAAACCGTTAAAAGCGTGCTATTTATAAAAAAAAAACTATTGGCTTCCTTTTACAAAGATAAGATGTAATCCTCTTGGTAAGTATGGAATGGATGCCAAGTACTTCTAATTTATTGTAAGCAACTTGTGGTCTACTCGATCAAAGGCCTTAACGAAAACTGTAAAGACTACAAAATTAGTAAATACAGTGAAATTAGTGTCTGTAGATCTGCCTATCATAATCGTTGACATCTTCGAAATTGGATGTGATGGGCGCAACAAATGAATATTTCCAACATTTTAGGAAAATGCCTGTCGAAAGGTATAATTAAAAATAATTGTTAGTGGAATTGAACTACATTTTAAAATTAATATAGGTGGTATAACATCAAATTCCTGATTAAATTTGGCTTCAAGTTTTTGAGATGATGCCAATACTTCATCTTCTGTTAAGAAAAGTATTTCCAAGTCAGTGATAGGAGAAACATTATCCTATTGGTTTACCACAGAAGTAAAAAGGTCATCTAAATAAACTGTTAGAAAATATGAGGCAAACAGTTCGCAAGATGATTAAACAAGTTTTCAAAACTGAAATGAACGTACTGTACATGTTCGATAAGTTTGTAGCATTAAGAACATTGTTCCCCAAGAGTGAATCTAAGTACAAATTTAGGTTATTATAATCTGCCTTTGCGAAAATAAACTCATAGTGAGCACTGTGGCAAAAAATGGTCAGTTGTTATAAAGGGTGTTTTTTTTAGAGGTATAGAGTTTCGAATTGAAATAAAACAGAAGAAAATCGTTTTATTGTCCATCAATCTGGTTTTATTAGAAGGATAATTTTATGCCATCAGGGGTTAAATATGATTTCGGGCATGTGGCCTCCGCGGCTTGATCGAATAAAGCCAAGTCTAGAGGTCCAATTTTCAACCACTTTTTCGAGCATTTGGGGCCGAATGTCGGCAATATCGCCACGAATGTTGGCTTCCAAGACCCCTACCGTTTTTGGTTTGTTAGGGAATTCACATATCCACAAAGAAAATAATCCAATGGTGTCCAATCACACGATATTGGCCAATTGACAGGACCATTCCTCGAAATTATGCGCTCATCGAATGTTTCCTTCAATAAATCGACTGTGACGTGCGCTGTGTGAAATATAGCGCCATCTTGTGGAACTACATCTCATCATTCATGCCACCCAACCCAATAGTCGGTTATCAAGGCTCTATACCGGTCTCCATTAACGATAACTGCCTCTCCAGCATCAATTCGGAAGAAGTATGGCCCAATGACTCCTCCAGCCCATAGAGCACACCAAACTGTCAGTTTTTGTGGATGTAATGGCGTATAAAGGGTCTCATGTGGATTCTCTTCACTCCAAATGAGTCAATTTTGCTTGTTGACGTAGCCATTCAACCAAAAATGAGCCTCATCACTGATCAAAATTTTGCGATGAAAATCAGCATCGAGATCAATCTCATTTTTGGCACATACACCAAAATCACGACGCATTGCATGGTCTCGCGGCTTTAATTCTTGCGCGAGCTGGATCTTGTAAGGTCGAAAGCCAAGATCTTTGCGCAAAATCTTCCATAAAGTTGATAGACAAAGCTCCAATTGTTGTGCACGGTGGCGAATCGATTCATTCGGGTCCTCTTCAACACTTTGCTCTACAGCGGCAATTGTTTCTTCGATACGCACTGTTCCACGTCTCTGTGGATACCTATTTGTCACATAGAGTAAACTTAGTGCGAAAACGATCCATGGTATACCGAATTAATTGCTCTGCTGGACGATTACGTCGACCATAAAATGGACGGAGCCTGCGGTAAACTTCGCGAACTGAACCATTATTTTCGAAATAAATTTGCACGATTTGCAAGCTTTTTTCATTTCTAAACATGTTCATGATGAAATGGCAAACCAAAATGAACATAAATGACATTAGAGTTGCCCGATTTGACCACAAAATATCAGTTTTATTTCTATTCGAAAAACCAAACTCTAAAAAAAAACATCCTTTACTAGCATAATATGCCTTTTCGTGAACAGATGCAGGCAAAAGTTGTTGCTATAGTTAACAGCAGATCCAAGTGCCTATTAATAGAATTCGGAATGTGTTTTACTTGAAATAACCTATAACTTAAAAGAGTGAAAGTATAGTACAAAAGGTAAAAACATGTCGACTACACTGGCGACTAAAGCGAATGAACAGTAATGTTTTAGCCAACATCATTTTCGAATCATTGACTTTAGGTTCGAGATAACAAGATGGAATTATCTGGAAAAATTGTGTGAAGGAAGTCAAATCGGGGTACACATCAAGGAGAAGGCAAGACAAGACACCCTTTAGCAGACATATTAACTAATTAAATGCGCCTATGTCTTTCGACAAACTCCTTCACCATAAATTGTTAAAAACAGTTTTTTGTTTAGCCACAAACGGTTATATACGAAACGAAACGCATTGATACGAACAAATACAACTTCCGCAATTTCTATTATTTTTTTAAATGCATATCAATTCTTTCGTAAACACTATGTTCCACTTGTGGTTGAGAAGAAAAAGTCAACCAATTTAAAACACCGTTAGCAGTATTTATAAAAAAAAACTCAACTAAAGAAAATATTGCCATTCCAGGAAAATCGAACCAATTAAAATACGTATCTATCAGGCAAAATGTGACCACAAATAACTGTTTGCCTCACAATGCCAAAAAGAAAAATAAATGCAAACAAACAACTTGTGAACTCATTTATATTTATTCTCACCACCAAATCTGCCAAACAGAAAACATGAAAATATCGGGATATCTCTATGGAAATTGCTTTATTCCAAAGGTAAAAAGATGCCAATATCAGATTCAAGCGCAGTATCTTCGCACCAATGACACTGCATTTGCTCTCTACGAGTACTATAGTACCACCATACCGAGCATACCAACCATGTGTGCCATCCGTCCATGCCGTATGGTGTTTGAATACCTTAACTGTAATTGGATTTCATTGCTATTTCTATTTCTATGGTATCTAGATTTCGCTATTTTCTCACTGAATTTATTCACCATTGCTATACGACTCTTCCCCGACCATGGACTCTAATAGATTGCAGGTGCTATGGAATCGAACTCAAGATTCATTGGCATTCGATTTTACTTTCAGAGAAGGTCGTACGATTTTTGTCATGGAAAGGAAGAAAATATTGAAAATATTGAATGCATACATAATGTATCTTGTATAAAGAGGATCTATGGGATGGAGAATTTGCGTTCGTACTGATATTTCATTCATTTAAGGATTTTTAGTTTTCAGTATTCTACTTATCTTTTGCAAATAAGGATTTAATGTCCTTGACCTTTTTCACCAGTAAACTATTGTCAGTGAAAGGTGATGTACTAGGTTAGGTAAGTGTTCTGCATTGTGACAAATAGGATGACTGTTTTCTGTTTTTTTGACATAATGCTCAAATTATTATTCAAAAAGTATTTAAACATTTTTAACTTTCTCTTTGTAAGAGACTTAGGAACATAATGCTTTCGTGAAAAAATCGTCCCACAGGTTTTTATTAGATTCTAACATTTCGATGATAGCGGAACATAAAAAAGTGGTTGTTGGAATGCCGTCCGTGCGTCGGTCCGTCTGTCCGTCATGGTCTCTCCAGCTTAAACGGCTTGACCGATTTTCTTCAAACTTCGTATCCAGGGTTGTTTTTATCATAATTCTATGCCATTTTTTTTACTTTAAGCCATTATATTAACGGTAACTGCTATAAAAATATACATGACCCCACTTTTCTTCAAAATGGCTTTAACAATTTTATAACGATCGATATAACGGACTTTTACAATTAGACCATATAAAAAAAATGGTCAATTTCTTGCAAACTGTTTTGCTAAATTGAATGAAATGTAAGTTATATACTACTATTACTGTTTACAACATTTCCAGAATTTTAATTTTTGGCCAACAACAGAAAATCACATAGACACCGATTCATTAAAATTCCGGAATAGACGTTGGTATAAAATAATTTCGACATTATTTACATCAATTTTCGCAAATTATGAAAATCGTCAAATTGTGTCATGCTTGGCATAACGCCCAACTCGATATGAAAGAGAAAGATGCGTACGACAACCACCCGTTTTTTTTTCGAATTTCTTTAAAAATTTCACCGAAGTCTGTCTTTTTTATTGAAAACGCCCTCAAAAATTTTTCGTCTCAATTGCTTAATATATTGCTATGTATTTTTTTCAAAATTATTTACGGTTCATCCCAAGATTAGGCGTGGCAGTAGGCGGCTTTTAAATATTTGTACACTTGTTCTGCTGGGAGCAATTAGTCCATGCACCAAATTTTACCGTTCGAGTCCGAATTTAAGGCCTAAAAACTGGTGACTAAAACTTGGGTGTTTTAGAATAAGGGTAGACTCTGATTGGATTTAACTTGGGAAAGCCCAGTGATAGTAACTTTGACTACACACCAAATGTGCTTTTTTTTTACATACAAGTGGTAACCATCGTGTACTGGTCCCAACCAACCGGATTTGATTTGATAAACGATAAGTGAGAGTGTTACTTACAAGTCGAAAGACAATAACACTATAAACACCCAGGTGAGAATGGAACGGAATGAATACCCGGCCTGTCATCCCCGTCCGAATACGTCGAAGCAGCTCATCTAGCTTCGACATATTCGGACAACAGGTTATCTAGGAATCTCAAGGGTAAGTCAGGCTCCTTGAACAGAGATGGTGGTGGATGAACCGAAAGGCCTACGGCAGCGCTCAATACCGTAGTGGATACTGCCGGCCCCGTGTCCGAGGGGTATCTAATAAATTGGGACTGGCCCTCCAGATTGGGGGCTATGTCTTGGGTTAACTACACACCCAAGGAAAAAAAACATTACTACGAAGCAACCAATAGCCTCGGAAAGGACTGATATTTTATTTTTGACCCTGCTAAATGAAAAAAAGGACAACGACGTTCGTATCTGCACCTGAAATGTGAAAATATTAAATAAAGAGGTGCAGGAGAACGACTAGCGGAAGCCCTAAACTGCTACAAAGCAGACATTACTGCCATCCAGGCAAAAAGTGGAAGAACAATTTTGACATCCACTACGAACCGTGTTATAGTGAGCAGAAAAAGCGACTATTCGGATGCGGATTTGTTATAAGCGCCAGACTTAGGCAAGAAGTCTTATGATTCCAAGACATTAGCTAACTCATTGTAACAATCCGCATCAAGGCCAAATTCGCCAACATAAGCTTTATATGCGCTCACGCTCCGACGTAGGAAAATTATGGTATAACTAAGGATTGCTTCTAGGAGCTACTTGACAAAACCTATGAGCGATGTTAAAATCGTGCTGGGTGACTTTAACGCAAAGGTAATGTCGATGAACATCTATAGCAGTATTGTCGGAAAAGATATGTCCTATACGACAACACGTCTGGTAATGGACTTAGGCTAATTGACTTCACTACGGAACGAAATGTCACTATAGCCTGCGCACGGTTTTCTCACCTCGATGTCCATGAGGGGACATGGCGGTCTCCAGATCAACGAACAGTCAACCAAATTGATCACATTGCGATAGACAAGAGGCACGAATCCAGTATTTTGGATGCCCGAACATTCCGAGGGGCTAACATCGACTTGGACCACTACCTTGTTGCAACCAAGGTAAGGATGCGGATATCCACCACGCCATAACAAACCAGAAATACTGTGAACAAATTTAATGTCGAAAGACTGCAATTGCAAGAGACCGCCAAGACCTTCGCGCAACGCGTATTCCTTAACCTCTCGATTCACACCATACCATCAGCATCTAATGTCGAAGAACAATGGCAACGATGCCAACAAGCCCTTATATCAGCCTCAACTGATGTGCTAGATTTCTCGCGACCACCAGCAAGAAACCCCTGGTTTGATAAGGAATACCGACAGATGCTCGCAGCCAAGAACGAGGCCTACAAGGCTAAGCTCAAGGTGACGAAAGCTGCTTGAGCTCCATAGGCAAAGAAGAAGGGAAGAATATCGGCTTTTCAGAAAGAAGAAAAAAGAGCAAGAAAAGCGCGCGATCGAGGAAATTGAGAGGTGCCACTCCAGGAACGATGTTCGCAAGTTTAACCAAAGTGTAAAACGTCAAAGCCAAGGATACAAGGCTCGAACAGAATCCTGTCGAGATGAACAAAGAAATATCGTAGTTGAGACACAGTCGATGCTGAGGATATGGTTGAACCATTTCTGCAGACTGTTAAACGGTGATGACGAACAACATTCCGCTGTCAGGCAGAACGAACCATTTAATATTGGCAACGACAGCGAAAACTGCCAACCACCCGACCTAAGTGAAGTGAGGATAGCAATATCTAAATTCAAGCTTTATAAGGCCGCCGGAAATGACGGCCTTCCCGCTGAGCTTTATAAAGCTGGCGGAGATGACTTGGTAAGTAACATCCACCCAAAAAAAAGGAGACCCTCTGAGCTGCGCCAACTATAGAGGCGTAAGTCTGCTCAACATCGCCTACAAGATCCTATCTGCCGTAATATGTGAACGTCTGAAACCGTTTACCAACAACCTGATCGGCCCTTATCTGTGTGCTTTTAGGCCAGGAAAGTCCACAACCGATCAAACACTTCGGCAGATCCTGGAAAAAAACCAAGAAGTCCAAATCGATACCCACCACCTATTTATCGATTTCAAAGTCGCATACGACAGCATTTATAGAGACGAACTATACAGAGCCATGTCTAGTTTTGGTATACCGCCCAAACTCGTCCGTTTGTGTAGGATGACGATGGAGAATACCCACTGCTCCATCATGTGACTTTTTCAATTTGATTCTTGAGAGGTTTGTGCAAAACTCACGAGAAAACACCAGAGGCACGTTTTTCCAAGAATCTGTGCAACTACTAGCATACGCCAACGATTTTGACATCATTGACATGACTGGTAAGACTCAACGTGATGTCATGCTGTCAACACGAAAGGACACACAACATTGGCGAATTGGGCAGAACGTCACCATTGACAGATATAACTTTGAGGTAGTACGAGACTTTGTCTACCTTGGCTCCGCTATTAACTCTGACAACAACATCTCGTCAGAACTTAAACTGACGAAAAAAAAAACTTTACGTAATATAAAAACATATGAAAAGGCTACAATCCGCAAAAAACATTTGTATAGACAAAATATAGGTATTGGAATTGTCTAAATATGTTATTCAGAAACTTTTTAAAATTTTCCTTTCGTTTGGCCAAAAAACGGTATGCGTTGTATTGGGCGGATTTTGAAAATGTTTACACATGTTCTGCTTTGTCTAAATATAAAACCCAAAAATCGGTGACAGACGGACGGACAGACAGACATGGCTATATCGACACACCTAGCGTTTCTGAGTTGATCCATATACTTTCAGGTATATCTATCGAAATTACAAACAAATTATGTTACAAACTTATCGTCAAGAATTTTGAAGAACCCGTATTTAATTATTATCATAACACCATCATCTTATGTCGAAGACCAATTACGACAATATCAACGAGCCATAAAATCTGGCGCAACCGTTGTCCTAGATTTCTCGTCTGAATACCGACAGATGCTCGCAGCCACCATTAAGCTTAATTGGAAAATATGCAGGAAGAACAACCATTTCTAAGAGAAAAAAAACACCAAGAAAACTGCGCTATCAAAGATATAGAATAATGAAAAAAAGCCAAGGCCTGTGCAGAGTCTAGATGAATATGGCTAAATCGTAGATTAGTCACAAGTTATGATTAGATTATGGTTGAACTACTTCTGATGTCATGTAGGTAGAGATAACTATTCAATACTGCCAACGACAGAGAAGGTCAAGAATATGAATGACAGAACGTACCCATTGACAGATACAACTTTGAGGTAGGAAGAGACTTTATCTACATTGGCTCCTCTATTAACTCTAACAACGACATCTCGTCAGAATTACTCTTGCCAAAAGCGATTTTTTTTAGGTATGAAGGCAATTGAGTAACAAATCCCTCACTTGAACTACAATGGATATTGTAAGACCCTAGTCACCCTAGTCCACTCACTGAAAAATGGTCCTTAGGAAAAGCAAAAGAAGAAATCCTTGCATTTCGAGCAAAAAAATCCTTCGATCCGGTTTGTGTTGAGGAGATGTATTTATAAAGACGGAGATTTAACCAAGAATTTTATGAGCTCTAGCAATATATAAACTCCGTACTGGACGTTTAAGATAGAGAATATATATAGAGCGAATGCACACCAATACTCCTGGTAGCAGAATCTTCGATTCCTAGCCTGACGTCGGAGGCAGTAGAGGACCTTATGTATCCCGCACAAGTAGAAACCGACATCAACAGACTTGAAGGGTGCAAATGGGTGCAGTTAGCAAGTTTCTAGAGGTTTGGAAGTGTAAAAATAGGACAATTTTTAAAGCGTTTGCTTAAATAAATGCAATTGTTATTTATTTATATAAATTCTCTTAGGAAATTAAACCATTAATCACTTGTAACGTTTTTTTCGCATTAATCACATTCATATACATACCTCCGAATGCATATTGCAGCATCCAACACAATTACTATAGCAACAAAAAAAAAACAATTAACTTGAAAGCATTTTCTATTTAGTGCACACACATTTTCTTGGAATGCATCTCATTAAAACCCAATATCCGTATCTACAAAACACCGACACAAACCAATCTACGTTGGCGGGAATAGAAATTCTTTACTGAACGGGTTTCCTTCGACTCATGTCTGCAGACTCATTTATTACGCTACCGCATTAGTGGTGACAATCCACCGAAATAAATGGAAATGAAACTCGACGAATGTCAACAAGTGAGCTTGAGTGTCATTTAATTTAATTTGTATAATGTTACAGTGCGCGCAAACATGCCCACACTCTATATACACGTGTGGATTGCATTCCACAATATAACTGATTAATGGCTCCTGAGGGAAGTGGAAGTGCCATATATACTTACGGATACACATTGACTCTGTGACAGCCATGGGAAATGAACAAGAATCCTTCAAAATGTTGATTGCGTTTGCATTCATTTAAAGTACTTAGTGATGGATGGCTTTTGGAGTTTACTTTAGTTGCAAACTGATTTCCATAAGGTGCGCTAAGAACTCTTATATTCGAATGCTTCTGTCATGTGACCACTTGTATCAGGTGTTGGTATGTTTTAAATTCCTCATGAGGTTTAAAGTGATTACAAATTGTAAGAGAATTTGTGGGAAAGCTCAGGGAACGCGACGCCAATGGCTGCAAAATAAGCTGAAAATCTGACATTTTGGAACGAAATTCTTCGTCAAATTGTTGGCCCTGTGTATCACAAAAAGGGGAATGAAGGAGAAGATTAAATCGCGAACTATATGAACTGTACGAAGATATGGATCTAGTCCATTAGGTTAAAGCATGCCAACTGCATTGGCTTGGTCACATTAAGCGAGTGAACGGTAGATAATCCTACAAACAAGAAAATCATCAAACCCCAGCCATCAGACTCAAGATGGCAAGGAATAACGATCCTTCGGTTTAAGGATAAAGCGATCGCGGTTACCAGGGCGCTTAGAGTGAACGACTGGATGCAAAGTGTCTACAATTGAAGAGGATGGATTTTTGCTTATCTCAAGCAGAGACTATCAATTAGTCGGAACCCCGTTAGGTAAAGTAAGCCAAAAATGCCGACAAATGCTCATAGCGAAGATGTTGCTTTCAAGTCAAAGATGCAGGCTACTAAAAGACAAGATTTATAAAATATACATATGATATATGATATATTTAGTAACGAAAACCTTTCGAACTGATTGTAAATGTAGTTAATGAACAATTATAGAATGAGTTTGGCGAAATGTTGGGTCCTACCTACAGTTTGTGCTAATATGGTATTTATCATTTAGGGGACAGACCAAATGGTAATTAACAATTTCGAAATGAAAAATATTTTTTTTTACGAGACTTAAAAAAAACATACGAAAAGAGAGAAGTCTCACGATCTGGCCGCCCAATTTAAATTAAATCAAAAAACCACCGTCTTTGAATCCAATTAAGCAACTCGCGGCGAAACAAAACTCATGACCATATTGCACTTTATAAGGGAAAACCTCCGGGTCTTTCACCAAACAAAAGCGGTGATGCTAAATTGTATCCATCGTTGTATAGTTGATGTTTGAGCACTCCTTTTTGGCCACAGAAGTGATATTCTCGGTCGAGTGAGTAGTACGGGGCTGGCCAATTATTGCGACATCTTGTTCCAACTAGACACCGCTTAATTGTTCGCGCACATTGAGCAAGGCGACAAAATTCAAACTGCGTATAAACAACAACGGAATTCGGTCAAATAAGCAGTAACAATAATTCCTCCTTCCTCAGGTGCGTATCGCTCTTTTCTTGTTATCAACTGATTCTCAATCATCTTAAAAATGGAGAATGGATATTTTTCACCCTGCTTAGGTTAAGATAATAACAATATTACTTATAGTCGACTCGGTGACCCTAATTAAATAAGTCCATTTTTCGATTTTTTATTAATAATTTGGAGTTTTTTTTTAACAATTTTTGAAGTAAGTGAATCATAAAACGATACCTGCTTGCGTATAAAGATTGTCCCATAACTTACGCAAAATGTATGGAATACCACATAAAACAATAATGGCCGCCACGGCTTTGCTGGCAAGTACATACTCTCTATTGAAATTTTCTATGACCGTTTCGCAAAAAAAATGTCGAATGGTGTTAAATCGCAAGATCTGGGTGGCCAGTTCTGATCGCAAATACTGCCGATTATACGACTATGAAATGACACATGCTTTAATTGAATTGTTTTTGGCTGTATGACATGTATGGCATGTGGCACCGCCTTGTTGAAACCACATCCATATCTTGTAATTTAGGCACTAAAAATTGGGTTATCATGTCACAATAACGAACAACATTAACTGTTACTACCTGTTTAGCCTCATTTTCGAAGAAGAATGGTCCGCATCAAATAGTCACGAGTTGTGGATGCATTTGTTTCTCAACAATTAATCATGTGTTTTCAAACACCAAATGCGACAATATTGACGACACACTTCAAAATATTTTCATGTATTTGGTAGGAAATCAAAATCTCAAGAAAAGAGACGCATTTCATCTGTTGTACTATAGCTTTTATACTGGTAAATATACAATAGGGTATACATTCTCCCAAACTTAAATGGAAACATACTTATATTATTTCAAGAAATTTACGACCCCAAAAGACTCGTTTCATTTATAAGTTTTAACATTTTATTTCCCAAGCTTTACGTTGCACACCATTCAGACTTATTAAATGTACAACTTTTGGTAGTTTCTTAAGAATTCTTGCTGTTGATGGTCACCAAAAAATACTTGTTTTATAGTATTGCTTCGTCACCAGATCAGCTCTGTATAAAACATATTTTTCAGATTTCAAAATGTGGGTATAGTCGATTTATCTATTTCTGTCCGTCCATCCGAACGTCACCAGTTTTTAGTCTTAAATTAAAGCTAGAATGATGAAATAGCCCATTTTCAGAAAATAGTTGTGTTTGGCCAAACTATATTATTTTGTCCGCATAAAGCTTTTTGCACCGCCAAATTGTTGGGTCGTTTTCATTAACATATGATCTTTGGTAAAATTTTAAAGAAATTTGAAAAAAAAAACTGTCGATGCAAAGACGTCAATAACGCCCACTTTATGCAGGCGGTTTCATATAAAAACTATCTGTTTGTAATAGAGAAATCTCACACTTTGGTTATATAAATTTTAATAATTCGGCATATTACAGAAAATCTTTGCATACATAACTGAAAATATAATATATACGGCACCAGTCTAATCTAGTCATTCAAATAAAGTTTCAGATAATCATTTTATTACTTTTGACCAAAACGACCACCTCAGTAAAACGAACACTCTTACATGGTCCCCAATATGATAGGAACATCTGTGTCACATCCGATTATTTGAGCTTCAGGAAGCAGGTCTAAGCCTTGAATTATGAGCTTTTGCCCATTGATTAAGTGTAAAAATATTTAAAGTCCGCCCACTTAACATAAAAGTTGCTTTTGGTTAAAATGTAAGGTATTTTTAAAAAGTGTCTGCACAACATATTTCGACAATATGTTTGTCTATATTTCAGCTATACAATGTTTTTGTTTGCAGGCTCTTCAACAATAAGATCAGTTCATTCCGAGGCTATCGTAGCATATAGTTTTCCATGGATGGAACCCAAAGCACAACCCCCAACCTGGAGTGCCAGTTCCAATTTATTTCTTGTATATATCATTTTAATCCACTCCAACATCTTGGGGCGTTTTTAATACCATATCTCAGAGAAAAATGTTGTTATTTGTCGAACCATAAAAGATTTCCATAAACTGTCTGAATTTTTTTCTATATTTTATCTCCATTAAGTTTTAAGCCGCATCTACTTTTTGGAGATATTCATTTTAAGGATGAGATTGGATAGTGTATTAAACGATGAGCGCAGCTGATTTTAGCATTCTCATATGATTTTTGTTTTTATTAACTGGGGTGTAAAAAAATTCATACACTACAAACATGTACCACTCTTTCTACGGTATGGTGTATACAGCTTATATGATGCATTAATGTCATAGTAGCAGAGTAAAACGCTGCTGGTTTGTATGACGTCAATTAAACAATCGTCTTTCAATCAATTTATAAACTTAAGATTTCATCATCACGATTATTCTAGGCGTCTAAATTGTTCACGAATACATGTCACATAGAAAATGAAATCAATAAGAACTAGAAGTACTGCAAAAATAAAACATACTGTTCAATGTTTACAGCATTCTTTTATGGGAGTGCTTCAATTTCCATCAATTTTATCTCTTAATGTTGTATAATTTGACGGCAGTTATCTCACACTTACAGGTAGGTGCTGCATTCATCGAATTTCATTACTGAAATTAAATTCGGTATCGCCTCTGCATATTTTGTTAAATATTGCTCATACATGAGATATCTGTTCACATATGCATGCATATTCTTCTGGAACGCAACCCATAAACCAAAAATTTGACTCAAATCGATGATGTTGCAAATGGAAAACTTGTATCGTCAATATTAATGAAGACTAAGGTGGAAACTCTTCGGAAATAGCATATTCTGCAATTCACAAATGATGATCCATGAGTTTTCATAATATGATGAGCCTCGATAGGTGAGATGATGAAGGCTACTTTGAGAAACATTACAGCTATACGCATATTGGAAAAAATGCTAGAATACTCAGAATAGTGTATGGAAAGGATTTTTTTATTTTAGCGAATATTTTAGCCATGTCTCTACCTCCGTCCAGTTTTTGGGCTTTACATTTTGAGCTATAATGATGATAATTGGTACACGTGCCTAGCAGAAAAAATGTAAAAATTATCAAAATCAGACAACTTTTTAGGAAAACGTTGTTTTTTTGTGAAACCGTAATGAATTTTGAAAATTGCCTGAACAAGATATTAAAACAATCTCAATATATAAAAAAAAATATTTTCGGTACAATTTTAAGGAAATTCGAAAAAAACGTTCGTTGCCAATACTTTTGTAATTTAATAAGAACATCTCTCGTAGAGACCATTTTAACCAATTCTGAATTAATTTACTGGCATCTAACAAACAATAACGATACGAATGTTGATAAAATGCCATTGGCGTTCAATATGACTAAATTAATTAATTTTAAATACTTATTAGTGACAAGAAAATGGCTTTAACGCTAAATTATTTTGTGTGTATCATCACATAATCATCAGATATAAGAATGAAGCATGCTGTCATCGGAACTCTTATTCTGCAAGAAATTAGTTACAGCAACATAATCTTTATTAAGGCAAATTGCAGTATTACCGAACAGAGGTAGAGTGACTTTGTTGTCCGAGAGCTGATAAAGCAATTGCACTTAATCCTATTGTTGGTATAAAATAGTGTGTCCTATTATGAGGACGCATGCTTGTGCTGATGGGCTCAGCAAGGACCTCGGCTCGGGATTCGCGGCATAGATCCTTATAAATCCTTAGGAGCAGAATTTACTAGAACTTTGGATAAGCGATAAGGATGACAGGCAAACAGAGATTGAATAAGTATGAAATTAAATGTGAGTAATTCGATATTTTCAGGATCGAAGAAGAAACCGATAAATATAAGAAGTATCTTTGATACAGGCTCAGCTTGTTAGACGGGGTTAATTCTTGCTATCTCATTTAACATCTTTGCTCTACAAATATTAATCTCATGCAAAATTTGTTGATCAAAGAGAAAATTAAAGGAGAAAGTTACTCTTCTTAGACTTTTTGAATCCTCACATATATATTCATTTTTCAATGTAGGAATAAATAAATAAACAGACGATTATGATCATCATCAAAAAATCCCTACGCAAAAATAAATTTTATACAAGCAAAAATTTAAAACCAGATGGCCCAATTGAGTTTCATAATCGCAAAACAAACTATTGTAAAATAATTCTCCAACTGCTATGCCCACTTTTCAGAAAAACATAGTTTTTGAACATACTGTAAAGAATTTTGAAAAAGTGTCTGATCAAGATATTTAGACACTCTCAAAATCTATATTTCGTACCTATATCTATTTCCACGCCCACTTTTTGGGTCGTGTTAGTATAAACATTGCGTCTACAGATAAGTTTAACCCATGCCAACTTTTTGGAAGCACTTGAATATAAAAACGACTTTTATAGCAGATGCCATAGATTATGACATCCGAATGTTGAGGTAGATATATAAGTTCTTTTTCATTAATACCACACAGGAATAAATATTTTTAAAACCCTCCCACAGCCACGCTTACTTTCAAATCAAAAAGCGTCGATTTTAACGACAACTAATTTTGATATGTAGTCAAATCAAGATTTTCAGACATCTGATTTGCTATATTTCAACCATATAAACTTTTTAGCCAATAAGCAATTTTTTGGGAATTTTTAATTTAAGGATAACATGGGATATGGATTCGCACAAGAGATTGTGGCCTTCTCGTATGTTTATACCCTGCCCCATAGGGGAATATTAGTTTGACACTTGGTTTGTAACATAGAGACATTTTTTTGATAGATTTATCTCAAAGTATATGGATCGACTTGGAGTTGTTAGCTAAGCCGATCTAGCCATGTCTGTCTGCCCGTTCGCCCGTCTGTGTATTTTTGTGCCTAACGAAGCAGAAATAGGCAAAACATTTCAAAATCATTTCACGCCCACTTTTCAGTTAACATTTTTTTTTGGCGAAAAGGTAATTGATATTGAAAAAGTTTCTGAATAACATGTGTAGACAATCTCAACATATATGAATGTCCATACAAAGTTTTTTTCTACGCCAACCATTTTTTAATGTTACCTCCCATATACAAACGTTACATAACTTCAATATTTTTGAAAACAACAATCCACAGTATTGAATAAAGGTAGTTCCAACAAAACTCTATACCCACTTTTTTCGATAAAATTTATATTATATTGGTTGTGTTCCTTAATTCTTGGCTCTATTTTTTTTTTGAAAATGGACACATTTATTATAAGATCTGAGAAACCAAGGTATTGTTGCTGTGTTAAAATATTTAAAGATTAATTAATAATTATATTTTTGGGTAGCAGTAGCAAAACCAATGAGACGCCGGAAAATAGAACACCAGAAAAAAATAAAAATGGAAATATCTACTTTTTTATGAACTCGAAAAATAAGTTGTATAAGTATCTTACTTATTAAATTTGATAAATAAAAGCAATAAACTTTTCCAAAGCGAATTTACACAAATTCATTTGCTTCATCAAGTAATGCAAAATTTGTATCTTAAAATACTTAAAAATTTTATAAAGCTTGTTATGATAAGCGTAAATGCTAATGTTGAAGAATCTGCCCTCCGATCTGCACTATCCGATATGTGCTTTGCCATTCAATTTCAACAGTATCTTAAACTTTCTTCAAATGATTTTGTTGAACATGGTTCATTCGATACTAACAATTATTTATTTACGTTTTACAAGTCATTATACAAGCAAATAACGAAATGGTTTGATTTCAATAACAAACGAGTGGTGGGTGCACGACTGGGTCGTACGCAACTTTCTCTTTAACAGCGAGTTGGGCGTTAGATCAAATAGTACGCATTTGATTATTAATGCTAAAAATTATTAAAAAGGTGAAATGTGATTATACTAACGGTTACTCCGAAAATTGAAGTAATCGGTGTCAATGTGAAAAATAATTATTTTTCGTTATTGGCCAAAACTGAAAATTCCGTTAAGTGATAGTTGGGCTAAAACTAATTATGTGGAATTGTTTAAAACTGTAATAGTAGTATATATATTAAATTTCATTCAATTTGACATAGTAGTTTGCGAGAAATTAACAATTTTCTTTATATGGCCTGAATGACAAAATCCGTTTCGAAAAAAACTAGGTATGCAGTTTTGTTGAAACTAATATGCTTATAGTATATGTAAAGTTTAATCAAAATCGTTAGAGCCGTTTTCGAGAAAATTGAGGTTATGTGTAATTTTTATATGGCAGGTACCGTTATTAACATGGCTAAAAGCAAACAAAAAAAAATGGCCTAGAATTATGACCAAAATAAGCTTGGATACGAAGTTTGAAGAAAATCGGCCAAGCCGTTTAGGATGGGGAGACCATTACGGACATACGGACCGACGGACGGAATTCCAAAAACCATTTTTTAGGCTCCGCTATAATCGTAATGTTAGAATCAATCAAAATCTCGAGGTCGAAAATTTTCACGAAAACAATATCTTTCTCTTTGTAAGAGAAAGTTAAAAATTACAACTGCTTAAGTATTAAGATATAAGTAAGCCATATAGTGTCACTATTAAATCAATATTAACAATTTTGGATGAATTTTCATCGGAAAATGATGAAGTGATGAATATGCAATGGAGGTTTTTGTTAGGCAATAACGACAGATATTGTTAACAAATACAATGGCCCTTAAGACAAAACAAAGTTTTAGTCAAAAGCAAGTACAATTAAAAACGAGTTAGGTCAGCTTGTATTGGCAGAGCTATCAAAATGTATGCTGTTTTATGCTACCCAATCCATCTATATTTCGTCAAAATGGAGGGTTTTCCTTTAAAATTTTACCTCAGAGAAAATTGATTTTCTATTCATTCTTAATACCGAAATAATTTGTGTTAAGATAACAATTGGAAATAAATATCTTTATGTCGCAAATGCGTACATTCCCTCTTATCGTCTTTGTACTCTGTATTATGAGCTATCGAAGGCTTTAGAATACATTTTTGATTTATCTTGTTGTGGCAGTAATGTTTTGTTGCTAGGTGATTTCAACTTACCACACATAGAATGGGTGTCTTCGGAGGAGAACCTCATTTTATACCATCAGAAGTCTCTGCACAATAAGAGCTATCATTACTTGATAACATTTTATTATTTGACTTACAGCAAAGAAGCTGTATAAAAAATCATTACAATAGAATTCCCGATTTAGTTTTTTCTTCTGACTCTGTTAGTACTGCAGTATTAGAATCTAGTACCTGTACATGGATAGATAGTACATGGATAGAACTATCAAAGTCAAGCATTCTAAAAATGCTCAAATCCAGCATCCTTGGTACATGAAAGTGCTTAAATCTCTTCGGAATATACGTAACCGGGCCTGTAATAATTTTGTTAAAAGTAACGATATCTACGATAATAATTAAATATATCGCTTTAATAAATAATGGCTATTCTGCGGGGCCCGATGGAATCCCACCAATAGTCGTAAAGCAATGCAAAGATGCTCCCTTGATATACCTTAAGTATATGTTTGAAAACTCCATTAAAACAGGAGTATTCCCAACTCAATGGAAAAATGCATTTATTACAGCTATTTAAAAAAAAGGTGAAAGAGAAGGCATCTCTAATTATAGACCTATTTCAAAACTCTCTTGCATTCCTAAGTTATTCGAACATATTATTTGTGATAAATTGCACTTCCTTTGCCGAAACATTATCTGCACGGCTTTGTAAAAAAATCGATTAACTGTCACAAATCTCTTAACTTTTATGCATCATTGTTCCAATAGTTTGGAAAATAAAAAGGAAGTCAACTGTATATACACTGACTTTTCCAAAGCTTTTGACCAGTTATCACATAAAATCATATTTTTTTAACTTAAGGCTTATGGTTTACCTCCAGGTTTCATAAATTGGGTTCAATCATATCTCTCATTATGAACTTATCAGGTAAAATTTAGAGGCTCTAAATCCAACCCTTTTGTTGCCCAATCTGGAGTACCCCAAGGTAGTCATTTAGGCCATATCTTATTTATACTTGCTATTAACGATGCAAGAGCTTGTATTCAAGAGAGCAAAATACTGATATATGCTGATGACATGAAGATTTTCAAATGTGTAGGAGATCTAGCGATTCGCTTTCACTACAAACTGACTTAAATTGCTTTAAAACATGGTGTCTTAAAAACGGTTTGAATCTGAACCCCACTAAGTGCCAGCATATGTCATTTTCACGAAAACGTATTCCATCCAATTTTAATTATACTCTGTCGGGGCACACTCTCTGTAATGTAGAGAGTTTTAAAGATCTTGGTGTTTATTTTGATCCTAAAATGGAGTTTGACAAACACATAAACGTTATTGTGAATAAATCCAACTCTATGTTGGGATTTTAAAAAGGTGGTCAAAAGAGTTAAATGACCCTTATGTCACCCTTTTATAATTGTCTAGTTCGCCCTTACTTGGAGTATGCCCCACAAGTGTGGACTGGACACCCTCCTATGTAGTTCATGCAAATAGAATTGAGGCGGTCCAACGTAAATTTATAAGATTTGCTGTGACATGACTTCCATGGGATGATGTACACAATTTGCCTCCGTATAGGTGTCGAATTAAACTACTGCAGTTGTTGCCTTTGTCTCAACGTAGACTTACAAATGACATGGTCTGATAATACATAATAAATTTTTATATATAAAAATTTTTTTTTTTTTTTACAAAAATTTAATTTCATCGTTTATTGATTTTGTTAGTGATGTCAAAATAATTTCTGTGCTCTGTTATGTTCCACTAACATATGCACTTAATGATGAGCCTGTGGATGCATATTATATGCAGTGGCAAATCTCTGCTCGTATAGATGCTGCTTGTATTAAGCTCGCTACGACACAGATCTTATAGTATTTATTTAAAAGGTATTTCCTACTTATTTTATGTGACATTGGACGTTGCGTTTTTTTACAGTCGTATGGAATTAATAAAAAAACTACCTTTAGACAGTTTAAAAGTATGTGAAAAGAATGTATGGTATTCACTTATGTTCAGAAAAAGGCCGTTCGATTTAGACCACCGATCTATCAAACTCCGATCTTGACATACTCAGTGTACATATATGTATGGAACAGTGATTAACGTAATTTGGCAACTCACATAAAAACAAAGAAAAAAGTAATTATCCAAATCCAACCAACCTGTAGAATGCTTATAATCATGGTCTTATTGAAACGTCAAGCTGCTTTGTAAACCCAGTTTTAAAACACTCAGGCTCAGTGGCACGATGGTTAGTGCGATGAACTGCGGCGCAGAAGGTCTGCGTGTTCGATTCCAAGCCTCAGCCCTACTCTTATGATGACCTGACAAATCGTTCGAGTAGTATCAATTGTCAAGAAAAGCTTATCTCAGCATATAACGCATTTTCGGATTTAGACCATGCAAGAGAATTTGTCAATTTCTCGCAAACTATTTGGTCAACTTGAATGAAAATGAATTTTTGTGTTACTATGATCGTTTGTAACAATCCCGCATAATTCGTTTTAGCCCAAATTGTTCCTTACGTAGTTTTCAGTTTTGGCCGACGACTGAAAATAATTATAACGCATGGACACCGATTCCTTGAAATTCTGAAATAGAAATCAGGTTGAATACTTTCTATGCACCAGAATCGTTCAACTTATTCATACAACGATGCGTTCACTTTAATGAACGCGATATGACAATAAGGAGTTTAATATATTTAGCCGATCTGATGGCTAGTTGACATCGTCGCCATTGTTCTTCCACATTATAGTGGAATGGTAATAATCGAAAGATAAGGGGATACGTGGTTTGCAAAGGTGTGGTCATTTTCTTGCGATTCCACACTTTCAACAATAAATTATATTACAGTACTTTCCAGCATAATTTAAAAATCATACTTTGGTAGTCGCTCATAAGTTTGTCCAGGAGCTGGTAGAAACAGTCCTAAGCAATGTCATCTCATTCCTTCGTGTGATCGTGATCGTACATAAGGCTTTATACGCATTGTTACAATATTTTTACTAATGTCTTCAAGCCATACGACTTCTTGCTATCCTTACCTATAACATATCCACATCATTATTTCTGCTCAGCATAACACGGACTTAGTAAATGTCACAGATTTTCTTCCTCTATTTTTCCTGCTTAATAGCAGCTTAAGGCTTTTGCTAGTTGTTCAAAGGTAGATGCGAAAGTCGTTGTTCTTTTTACATTTAGCATGATCGTGTTATCAATCCTTTTGGTTGCTTTGTAACAATAGGTGTTTTCCGTGATTGAATAGGTAACCCACAATACAACCCACAGCCTGTAGGTCTAACTCATAGGAGTGTCCTCTCACTAGGAGTGTCCTCTCACTAAGGCACTCACTCTCAGGCGGCAGCGGAGGAATTTTCTAGATGGAGTCAACGGTGGCGTCTACAGCTCCAGTTAGATCGAAGTGGTAAAGTAATTCCTATATAAGTTGCTTCGACATATTTCAACACCAGGTCTATAGGGATTTCCAATACTGAGCCAGGGTTTTGGAAATGAGTTGGTGGCGTAGGAGCCCTCAATTGGTCAACGGCAGCGCTCATATCCCAAAATGGGCTACTGACATCGGTATTTGCAGTTAATTGTTTATATACAAAATATTTGAACCAAATAAACGCAATATGTAATTCCAGTAAAATGTTTCATATTTATGAAATGGTTTACTCAATGAAAATACTTTTACTTTGATGATTAATTCATGGACACTTTAATTAAAGTGTAAGGAGTGTATTACCATTAAAGGTATATGCGAGTATTGCGAATGTGCCCATTTCAGTTAATCTTTACTATCTATGGTAATTGCAAATCCTAGAAAATCTCTTACAATCACTTACTTTCTGCCTTGGATGGTTATTAGGTATTTCTGTGCAGAAGGTATTATCATTTTCACGTTTAATGAACGTGTTTTACGAACAGTACATACATTTTACCTAAATGGTAAACTAACCACCCTGGTATACGAATATGTCTACCAACAACAAAAAAAAAGGCTTTATACCAAGAGCCTTGATAACTTGAAGAGAAACTCATTGTAATTAAAAAGCAATTAAGGGGTTTCGCTGTAGCACTTGTGTCTGCTTAATGGACCAACTTGTATAATTGTCACAATTTTTGTCTTAGAGAATTTGCCCAAAGTGTTTTACTGATTTTTTTTGTATATGTGTGTCCTTGGTAACTTGAGAAGAACATGAGTTCGTAAGTTAGGAATTGTAATAATGCTTGTGGCCAGGGTATTTGATTTAATCACTACTAAATGTTGTTGGATAACTGTTTCTTTTGCAACATTATGAGTAGATGTTAGCATGGCAAATAATTTGTATTTCATTGTATGGTGTACGACAGTAATGCGCTTGAGTTTGTATTTACCTATAAGTAAGGGTATAGGCAAAAGGAAGTACAATTTTTTCGTGACAAATTTTGATAAATCTTAATTTCACGAAAGACCTTGAGTTGCTTCAATGGAAAGAAAGCATTGAAACAAATTTTTGAAACTGGTGAATGCTGTACTTAACACAACCACTTCACTATCTAGTGTGATAGTAAAATGCTTCATTTAGCCTAAATTTATAAGTACAACCATTTTATTAACGTTACCTACCATATAAAAAATTGACATAACGTAGATTTTCTCGATATGATTCTAACGATTTTGATTAAATTTAATATAACGGGTAGGCCAAATAAAAGTTTTTTTTAAAGGATGCAATAAAATGAACAAAATTTTGCCATATGGCTTTATTAGTCGTAAGAGAAACCATTCCCATTCATTATAGAATACAACGGCGTTCAAGTGGCTCCCTCGGCCGACTTCGCAGTAGCGCATTCTATAACTTATATTTTCTAAGACTTTGCTGATAATTTAATCGCTTCCGGATTGTTAGCATATAGCATCGGTTCTTCGCGATTTCCCTAAAAAGAAAAAAACCAATTCGCAGCTCTGCGGTGCGGCGCTGACATCGCCAGTACGTCTGATAACACGATTTGGAAATTTGCTGCGCAAAAGATCGATTAGGCATGGGCTGTGTGTGGCGCGCCAATATGCATAAACTAGAGGTCGTCATACTTCATGTCTTCAATTTCAGTAAAAAAACAAAATCGGTTAACATGTCTCTGTAACGCCTACCGTTGACTGAAACGTTGTTCCCAGCCTCATTTTCGAAGAAAAATGGTCCAATGATGCCACCACTCCAAAATCCGCACCAAAAATTAACACTCTTGGATGCATCGGCACCTTGACAATAACGTGTGGGTTTTCTAAGCCCCAGATGAGGCAATTTTGTTAGTTTACCGAGCATTTTCATGCACCTCTTCAGGAAAGATGATTTTTCGTCCAAAATCGTTGTCCAATTCAAGCTGCTCTAAGGCCAAAACTGAGAAGCGGATGGTCGTGCGTCTTAAATTGCTGAATCAATTAGACGATGAATTCGAAAAAACCGAGAGCTTTGTGCAGAGTTCTCCTCAGGCTCTAGCGTGAAATGTTGAGGTGTTGAGATCGATGAGGAGTGAATGTTCGTGAACTGAGTCTCACACTCTCGGCTACAGCAGGAACAATCTTCTCGGTGCCACTAGCATACAGGTCTCTCGAACTTTTTGCACAAACGTGCGTACCAAAAGGGGACTGGGTGCGCCTTTTTAAATAGCGCACTAATTGGGCTAGAAGCACACACTTAAGAAATAAGTTTTCAATTTTTCTAAACGCAGTTTAAGCGTAAAGCGACTCATTTTGTTCCACGGAGTTATAATAACGACTTTCTGTCAAGATTTCGAGCGGCAAACAGCTATCTGTGTCAAGGTTAGGTTAGGTAAGGTTAGAGTGGCTGCCAGCGTTCGACAGCACACTTAGACAATTTGGTCCATTGTGATACCACGTGGATCTTGTCCATTCTCCTTACTATCCTTGCGAAAACCATTCTGAGCTTTTGATGAAGCGGAGGAGGCTTTTCACTTCCGTTTTTGCCAATTCACTGAGATTTTGAAAATAGTTAGCTCCAAGATGTAGCTTCCTTTGATTTGATAGGGCTGGACGGTTAAAAAGGAGATGAAGTATTGTTAATTCTTCCTCTTCGTCCATGCAGCTCCTACAGAAGTCGTTTGAGAAAAGGCCCAGCCTTTCTGCGTGTCTACCTATTAAGCAGTTTCCCGTGATGACACCTATGGTGGCGCAAATATACGGTCTATCAAGCGAAATAAGGCCCTTTGATCTTCTCAAATCTAGCTATGGCTAAATTTGTTTGGTTGTTTGACACGTCGTGTCAAGACTCCATCTGAGGTTTGATTTGCTGTTAGCATGTAGCGCTAATAAGCTTTTGCATGTAGTGATAGGAATATCTAGTGCACCCGTGTCGGGTACAACTTTGGTAATTTGGTTCCATTTCTGACGAGTTCATTAGCCTTACAGTTTCCTGGAATGTCATGATGCCCATGCACCCATCATAGGTGAATGTTAAAATGCGTTGACATGTTCTGCAGAGATGATCGGCAATCTAGGGTTGTCTTTAAATTTGTTGAGACTAATTCCAGGGATTTGATGGCCGCTCGGCTGTCCGAGAAAATG
The DNA here is from genome assembly GCA_932526625.1 of Rhingia campestris. Lineage (NCBI taxonomy): Eukaryota > Metazoa > Arthropoda > Insecta > Diptera > Syrphidae > Rhingia > Rhingia campestris. The sequence continues at coordinate 112,270,489 of OW052183.1, read as the reverse complement.
CTAATATCATTACAAATATTTCAATCCCATCTCTAGTTCTTTCGAAAAATAAAAACAATAACACAACACAGACAATTAGAAAGATAACCCACAGAATGACAGATAAACTGGAAAATTGAACGATTTATCGCACATCCATGGTTAGGTAACTCTTCGGTAACCGCAGATTCTTAATCGTGGGTTAAATCAAAACTGCGGTATCCTAAACGGGGCCTTATAAGAAGGGACCTGAATTTTTGCAATAATAATTACACTACCTTTCTTTTTCCTTTTATGATAATTTTATTATGAATATTAAATATGAATTCACTTTAGACTTTTGAAATGAAGACATATTCATAGTAAATATACGTTATGTTAAACCATTCTGCAATAACTCATGGAATATCATCTTATGTCTCATTTATTAATTTGTTGACATTATCACTTCTTCATAACTTGACATAAGGCATTGTAAAACCATTAAAAAATTGGGCAAAGTATCGACTTAAGATTTTCAAAATCCAATATAATCAAAATTCAAAATAAATGCAAACTAACTTAAGGTATATATTTATATTTTCTCAAACAGAATTAACCTAACAAGTTTAAAGTTTAAAGTATTAAAAAAAAACAAGTTTAAAAAATTTTACTTCAAAAAACGTTTTCTTTGTGAGTTAATATCAAACAGATGTTTTGAGATTCCTCTTTATTACTGTTTTTCGCTCTCCTGAAAAATGTTGAAAATTTACTTAAGATATGTTAACTTTCTAGTCAAGAGTAATATATTTTATTTCCCTAATGGTTTTGTCGTGGTTTTGGTTTTCTTTGGGTTTAATGAGTATCACTTCATTTGTTTCTTTTACAGCTTGAGCATATGTGGATCTTTTTTCTGTATTGTGTTTGCATTTGTGGTTGCTTATTTTAGGTTTTCACTAATTTTTGAGAGGACCATAATTTGATCACTCAATACCTTTTTTATGGAAAAACATTCAGGACGCATGAATTTAATGTTTTGATTTTTTTGAAGAAGATCCCGATCTTGGCTTAATTGGGAGCATTTGATGTGATACTGTTATCGACACATACCACTGTACGTTATTGTTTCGTCGTTTCTTTTTATTTTTTTCCCGCAGTCAACATTACCATATTCGTTTGCTATTTTCACTTAAACTAAAAACAGTTGAGAATTTAGGCTTCTTTTTTTCGCCGTATAAATTCACGATTTTTAATAATTAGATATTTTACGAATTTAGAGTTATAGAAGTAATCACATAATGAGACTTTTACTACTTGTTCACGCACAAAATTTCTTAAAATCAACACAGTTTTTTTAAAAGCTTTTCTTCCGGAGCAACAGTTTAAACGTCTTACTTACTTACTTAAGTGGCGCTACAGTCCGGAATGAACCTGGGCCTCAACCAACATGCCTCTCCAATTAGCCCGGTCCTTAGCTAACTGCCTCCAGTTGCGCACTCCAAGTTGGTTGAGGTCGGTTTCCACTTGTGCGCGCCACTTAAGGCGAGGTCTTCCTCTACTGCGTCCGACGTCTGGCTGGGAATCGAAGACTCTGCGAGCCGGAGTATTGGTGTCCATTCGTTCTACATGTCCAAGCCATCTTAAACGTCCAATGCGGAGTTTTTTGACCAGGGGCATGTCGCTGTACAGCTCGTATAGTTCTTGGTTGAATCTTCGTCTCCATAGCCCGTCAACGCAAACGGGACCGAAGATTTTTCGAAGAATTTTCCTCTCGAATCTACCAAGGATTTCTTCATCCGCTTTTGATACGGTCCATGCTTCAGCGCCGTTGAGCAGGACTGGGATGATCAGGGTCTTATATAGGGTTTCCTTAGTAGTTCGAGTGAGGGCTTTACTACTAAATTGCCTTCTTAGCCCGAAGAAACAGCGGTTGGCAAGAGTAATTCTTCGTTTAATTTCTGACGAGATGTTGTTGTCAGAGCTAATAGCGGAGCCGAGGTAGACAAAGTCCCGTACTACCTCAAAGTTATATCTGTCAATGGTGACGTTCTGTCCAATTCGTCGATGTTGTGAGTCCTTTCGTGATGACAGCATATACTTAGTCTTACCCTCATTTACTGCTAAACCCATTTTCGCCGCTTCCTTCTCTATACTAGCAAACGTGGCTATGACATCACGTTGAGTCCTACCAATGATGTCAATATCGTCAGCGTATGCTAGTAGTTGCACCAACTTTTGGAAAATTGTGCCTCTGGTGTTGGCTTTGGAGTTTTGCACAATCCTCTCAAGAATCAGATTAAAGAAGTCACATGACAGCGCATCGCCTTGCCTTAATCCTTTTTTGGTATCGAATGTGTCGGTGAGGTCGTTTCCGACCCTGATGGAGCAGCGAGAATTCTCTATCGTCATCCTACACAAACGGAGGAGTTTGGGGGGTATACCAAAACTAGACATGGCTCTGTACAGTTCGTCTCTATAAATGCTGTCATATGCGGCTTTGAAATCGATGAATAGGTGGTGGGTATCGATTTGGACTTCTTGAGTTATTTCCAGGATCTGCCGAAGTGTGAAAATTTGATCGGTTGTGGACTTTCCTGGCCTAAAACCACACTGATAAGGGCCAATCAGGTTGTTGGTAAACGGTTTCAGGCGTTCACATATTACGGCAGATAGGATCTTGTAGGCGATGTTGAGGAGACTTATGCCTCTGTAGTTGGCGCAGTTCAGAGGGTCTCCTTTTTTGTTGATCGGGCAAACGATGCTGAGGTTCCATTCTTCAGGCATGTTTTCATCCGACCAGATTTGGCTTATGAGTTGGTGGATGTTACTAACCAAGTCATCTCCGCCGGCCTTATAAAGCCGTCATTTCCGGCAGCCTTATTAAGCTTGAGTTTAGATATTGCTATCCTCACTTCACTCAGGTCGGGTGGTTGGCAGTCTTCGCTGTCGTTGCCAATAGTGAATGGTTCGTTCTGCCTGACAGCGGAATGTTGTTCGTCATCGCCGTTTAACAGTCTGCAGAAGTGGTTCTTCCATATCCTCAGCATCGACTGTGTATCAACTACAATATTTCCTTGTTCATCTCGACAGGATTCTGTTCGAGCCTTGTATCCTTGGCTTTGACGTTTTACACTTTGGTAAAACTTGCGAACATCGTTCCTGGAGTGGCACCTCTCTATATCCTCGATCGCGCGCTTTTCTTGCTCTTTTTTCTTCTTGCTGAAAAGCCGATGTTCTTCCCTTCTTCTTTGCCTATAGAGCTCAATGGCAGCTCTTGTCTTCACCTGCAGCTTAGCCTTGTAGGCCTCGTTCTTGGCTGCGAGCATCTGTCGGCATTCCTCATTAAACCAGGGGTTTCTTGCTGGTGGCCGCGAGAAACCTAGCACATCAGTTGCGGCTGATCTAATGGCCTGTTGGCATCGTTGCCATTGCTCTTCGACATTCGATGCTGGTGGTATGGTGTTAATCGAGAGGTTAAGGGATACGCGTTGTGCGAAGGTCTTGGCGGTCTCTTGCGATTGCAGTCTTCCGACATTAAATTTTTTCACAGTATTTCTGGATTGTTGTGGCGTGGTGGATATCCGCATTCTTACCTTGGCTGCTACAAGGTAGTGATCCGAGTCGATGTTAGCTCCTCGGAATGTTCGGACATCCAAAATACTGGATGCGTGCCTCTTATCTATCGCAATGTGATCAATTTGGTTGACCGTTCGTTGATCTGGAGACCGCCATGTCCCCTTATGGATATCGAGGTGAGGAAACCGTGTGCTGGCTATAGTGGCATTTCTTTCCGTAGCGAAATCAATTAGCCTAGTCCGTTACCGGACGTGTTGTCTTGTAGGCTATGTTTTCCGACAATACTTCTAAAGATGTCTTCTCTTCCTACCTTTGCGTTAAAATCTCCCAGCATGATTTGAACATCGTACTTTGGTAGTCGCTCATAGGTTTTGTCAAGGAGCTCGTAGAAGCAATCCTTAGCTATATCATCTTTTTCTTCCGTCGGAGCGTGAGCGCATATAAGGCTTATGTTGGCGAATTTGGCCTTGATGTGGATTATAACAATGCGTTCGCTAATTTCTTGGAAACATAAGGCTTCTTGCCTAAGTCTGGCACTTATAACAAATCCGCATCCGAATAGTCGCTGTTTCTGCTCACTATAACATGGTCCGTAGTAGATGTCACAGTTTTTCATCCTCTTTTTGCCCAGCCCATCCCATCGTATTTCCTGGATGGCAGTAATGTCTGCTTTGTAGCAGTTTAGGGCTTCCGCTAGTTGTTCGCCTGCACCTCTCCTGTTTAATATTCTCCAGGTGCAGATACGAACGTCGTTGTCCTTTTTTCGTTTAGCAGGGTCGTCAACAATAAAATCAGCCCTTTCCGAGGCTATTGGTTGCTTCGTAACCATATTTTTTTCTGTGGGTGGGTAGTTAACCCAAAGCACAACCCCCAACCTGGAGGGCCAGTTCCAATTTATTAGATACCCCTAGGACTACGGGATTGAGCGCTGCCGTTGGCCTTTCGGTTCATCCGCCACCATCTCTGTTTTCAAGGGGACTGACTAACCCTTGAAATTCCTAGACAACCTGTTGTCCGAATATGTCAGAGCAGCTCATCTAGGTTCGCCTGGGACAGCAAGGCCGGGTATTCATCCGTGCCATTCTCACCAGGGTGTTTATATTGTTGCTGTTTTTCGTCGTGTTATCAACACTCGCACTTATCGTTTAGCAAGTCAAATCCGGTTGGATGAGACCAGTACCCGATGGTTACCACTTGGAGGTAAAGATAAGCACATTTGATGTGTAGTTTAAACGTCTACATAGATTGAAATTCACTCAATTAATCTATGGATCATTTTACACCATGCCCATTTTTCGAGGGCGTAAACAAAAAACATCTACCGCTCTGCAATCTTAGAAAATGACACATAAGCTAATACCAACTGAAATTTCATTTCAACTTTAGTCAGAATATGACAGGACTATGTATAACAACTTCTACGACATGAAAGCACAATGCTGACTTAGTTCGAAGTAGCACTCACTGTCCAGAACCTCATATAATAACCAAACTGTGAAATCAATCGCTGTGACGATATCTTTTAAAGCTGCGGTAACCAAAATTATCAACATTCCAACCACCAGAGTCATACCGCGCTTTCAAAAGATATATCTACTTAAATTCGATGGTGTATCTATATACTTTTTTTAATATAGGTAGTTTGATGATTTAAGTGTTCCTGCAATACTATCCGCTTTTTCTTTTCCATTTACTTTATTGGGGAAATGGAATAGCAACACTATTGCACATTTGCCAATTAATATTTATATTCGGAATTTGCGGTCTCTACATTCAGCTTGCGGTTGAAAAGTGCAAATGAGTGTACTCATGCGGAAACTTATCAAATTAATTGCTTAAACAAATAATTGCACCCTGGACTACATTTTGCAAACAATCTGCATTCTCTATAGTAAATTCATTTAATTAGTTGTTAATTACTTTTCCCTTTGGAAGACAAAGTTTTATCTGTTTAAGCCCTTTTGACTTTGCAAACTTCTTCATTACGTTATTCTTCTTGTGAAAAATTTACGATTTTATACAATTCAAGAGATGCTTTTATTTTTTATTTAAATTTTTTTAGTAGTAGAAAATTCTTTTATTGTTATGGGTGGACAGTCAGCCGATTTTTTTTTTTCAAATTACTCTTCCTATTTTGACACAGACAGGATTTACTGTCAGAGCGAATTAGACTAGCGTAGACGAAACGCAAGATCTGCCAGAAACATTGTCACTGTCTGTGAGAGTGTAGAGGCGGATTGGAGGCAGTCGACTTCAAGTCGCTTACAGGAACTCGGCATTTTGCAGAGCGAATTTCGCGTCTAACTTGAACCTGAACCCATATAAAATTGAACTCATCCAGAAGCTGAAGGTAAACGAACATATTATACAACGACGTTTATTCTTTGAACGGGCTCTCAGCATTTGATACTGACCCTAATTTTATCGAAAAATCATCTATAGCGATGAAGCCCATTTCTGGATGAACGGGTACGTCAACAAACAAAATTGTTGAATTTGGGACGAAACTAATCCACATGAAATCCAAGACCATCCAATGCATCCCGAGAAAGTCTATGTTTAATGTGGATTACTGGCTGGTGGTTTCATCGGTACATATTTCTTTGAGAACGAATTTGGCCAGGATATCTTCATCAACTGCGAGCGTTTAATGACTTCTTTTGGCCTGAATTGGATATTATAGACACCAACGACATGTTGTTTCAACAGGACGGTGCGGCGCTACAAACCACACACCTCACCGCGTGTTACCTCACGTGGGGTTTTCTGAAGTCGCAGGTCTATGCGAAAAAACCAAAATCCCCGGCGGCCCTCAAATCCACAATAACCTATGCCATCGCTGAAATTCAGACTGATTTATGCAGCTGAGTCAAAAAAAAATCCAAATTAGGTTTTTTTATAGCTATAACGGAAGAGGTAATTGACACCAAAACTCATGATACATCTGGTTCGCTTTGACAACGACATCACGAGGAATTTCAATTGCAAACCGGTGTGTCTTCGGGCGAAGAAGTCAATCCATTACTCGAACTAATATGGTGATCCTATTTAAGATCCTGATCATCCTGGTCGAGTTGAGTGAAAGGACGGGCTATGGAGAAGAAGATTCAACCAATGGGATTCGGTATAAGAACGTTGTTTTTTGTCGAACGATAAAAGATTTTTACAAACTTATATATTTTGACAATTCCACGCCCACTTTTCGGGAATGTTTAATTTAAGGATGAAATGGTATAGGGTATTCAGCGGTTCTCACGGCGGATTGTAGCCTTCTCATAATTATGTACATAACCTATCCCATAGGGGTATATTAGTTTTGACATTAAGTTTGTATAAAGAAAGAGAAATAATTTCGAAAGATATACCTTAAAATATATGGGTCGAATCAGAATCGCTAGCTGAGTCGGTTTAGCCATGTCTGTCCATCCGTCCGTCTGTATGTCATCGATTTTGGGCCTTAAATTTGGAGCTAGAGTATTGAAATTCGGTATATAGACTCTGTGTCCGACCGAACAAAATAATTGTAATAATTTTAAAATTCCACTCACTGCCACGACCCCTTTTGAGTAAAACGATGTTTTTGGCCAAACGGCTAAACATTTTGAAAACGTGTCAGAATAATAAGAGATTAGACAGACTTTATTAACAAGGTGTGGTGACAATGTCATATTCGTTATATTTAATCCCCATTGAGTTTTATGCACACTCACCTTTTGAGGATTGTTAATTTAAGGATGGAATGGGATAGGATATTCATTTCATTCATTTGCACAGCGGATTGTAACCTTCTCATATGTTTTTTATCTATATCTATAAACTTCCATGTTCAATTATTAATCCATCAAAATGACGATGCAAAATCCAGTAGCTGGGAACTACATTCCACATTCTGTCACAAAAAGGAAAGCCACGAAAATGATTTCCATTGTGCTGACAAACTGGAAGTATACCACATAAATGTCTACCCTTGTTCCATTCCACCACTCTTAGCAGGTAAAGTTACCGATTTACACAAACATTTACCAGAACCATACAGTGTAATAAACCAGTTAATTAATACCCGCTGTGTTAATGTCAAATCGTTAAGCCTTTGCATACCGCAATACCAAAAATGCGCTACAGCTAAATCATTACTGCTTAATTAAACAAGTTAAGTAATTCACACACCTGAAAAGGAGGTACAACTCATATGAATATTATTAAGGTTTACCCAGTTAGTTGGTTGGCATTTCACAATGTTATTGAAAGAGCTGATAACAATAGTAGCACACTGCATGCCTCTATAGGTTGGGTTAATGTTAGGTCCGAGTTTCCTACAGTGTAAAGAGGACTATTGAGACTTTCGTTAGCGAGGTTACTTGAATTTACAAAGGTGTAGGTGATAGAAAAGCATTACAGGTTGTCGAAAAACTCTTTGCAAAAGTCACTACTAACTAAGATAGCTCTTCGTAATTTGTACTCTGATTTTAAGGGCGACCAGTTAGTATGCTTAAGGTATATATATATATTTAGTTTATATAAAGTTTTTTTGCCACACCCTTTTTAGGAGGACCTTTTTCTATAAAAAAAATCATTTGTATACCATACCCCATAGCATGTGTAATAGAAAAACGTTGTTTTTTTGTCGAACCATAAAAGATTGAGATAAACTGTCTGAACAAGATGTGGTGACAATTTCATTTTCTATATTTCATCCCCATTCAGTTAGCCCTGCCCACTTTTTGGGTAAATTCATTTTAAGGATGGGATGGGATATTGTATTCAACGATTCGCACAGCGGATTGTGGCCTTCTCATATGTTTTTTTAAGTTCAGGTTACCCAATTGAATACGAAAGAATTAAGCGTTTGAAGACTTTGAATCATGTCTTTATATCTTATTCCATAGAGGTATATTAGTTTTGATAGATAGTTTGTAACATAGAGAAATAATTTAGATAAAAATACCTGGGTCGATTGAGCTTTTTCTGTCGGTCTGTCCGTCGGTCCGTCCGTTCGATCGTCTGTATGTCACCGATTGTAGGCCTTACATTTTTAGCTAGGATATTTGAACATATGTAAACATTTTTAAAATCCACCCACTGCTACGCATACTTTTTAGAAAAACGTTCTCTTTGGTCAAACGGTTAAGAATTTGGAAAACTTTCTAAGTAACATATTTAGGCCATCTCAATGTCTATATTTCGCCCATATAGAGTTTTTTTTACCACGCCCACCTTTTGTGGGGTTTTATATATAATTTGTTTTCGGTGAAATGTTAAGGTAAAAAAAAAACTTTTTGATGTAAAATCATTGATAATGTTAATGTGAACATTTCGTCCATAGGAAATTTTAACCCACTCCCACTTTTTGGGGGCGTTTTTTGATAAAAACAATTTTTATACCCTACCCAATAGCATATGTAGGAGACAAGCGTTGTTTTTTTGTCGAACCTATAACAATATTGATAAACTATCTGAGCAATGTATTGTGACAATGTTATGTCCACATTTTGGGGATGTAAAATTTGAGGATGGAATGAGATAGGGTTTTTAACGATAAGCATAGCGGCTTCTCATATTTTTGATCTACACTTACAAACATCTCTTTCTAATTGCACATATTACATCCCATATTACCGCTATTTAGAGGGTCTTCCAATAGGAAAACGGCGATGTAGGTGTTAAAAATATAGGTTAAAAAATATAAAATGAATTTCAGAAAGCCTGTCCAAATAAGACACCCCAATACTTCTTCTCCAAACTTTGCAGGTATAGTATTTTATTAACTAGTATTCCATTGATATTTTTGTTTTGCTGATCACATAATGCCAACACTGCTTACCATCTTCCGTGGATGTCTAAAACTAAACTACATATTCATACCGAAAGCAGGAAAATGCAGCCACACTGTAGCGAAAGACTTCAAACTCATAAGCCTGTCTTCCTTTATACTGAAAACGATGGAAAGACTACTCGACATCCAAATACGTAGCAACCTGAATCCAGGTTACCTTTCTGTAAGCCAATACGCCTATATAAAGGGCAAATCGGTGGAAACGGCTCTGCACGAAGTAGTTCGTACAGTAGAAATTTTACTGCATTACAAAGAATATACGTTAGCAGCCTTTCTAGATATAGATGGAAACTTCAACAACGTTAAAACTGAAGCAATTGCTGAGATACTTGTCAAAGCTGAAATAGGAACGGTTTCAAGCAATTGGTTCTTAACCATGCTCAATAACCGGATCATTTCGTCAACACTAGGCGATTGTACCAAAAGGATCACAACGTCAAGAGGTACCCTCTGGTAGGTGTACTATCCCCACTACTCTGCCTACTAGTAGTCAACGAAGCACTTTAGAAGCTGGATATCACTGCAATAAAAACAGTGGCATACGCAGATGACGTAGTCCTCATGGCGTGCGGAAAATTCCCATCCACACTGGGTGTACTTACAAACAAAATAGAACTGGTTCTCTTTACTAACAGGAGATCGATCCCAACATTTCCGCACCGTCTCTGGAAGGTTCAACCCTCTCAATGTCAGCAAGCGCGAAATATCTGGGGGTGGTACTCGACAGTAAACTGAACTGGAATCTTAACGTTGAAGAAAGAGTAGGTAAAGCAAATATTGCCCTCTATAGCTACAACAGAATCTGCGGCAAAAAATGGGACCCATCCCCGAAGGTCACAAAATGGCTATATACAGCTATTGTTAGGTCAATCCTAACGTACGGTTGCTTGGTCTGATGGAATGCTATGAAAAAAAAAACAAAACATATGACCAAACTAAAACGAGTGGTGGGTGCACGACTGGGTCGTACGCAACTTTCTCTTTCACAGCGATTTGGGTGTTAGATCAAATAGTGCGCATTTTGATTATTAATGCTAAAAATTATATAAAATGTCGAATTGTGATTATACGAACGTTTACTCCGAAATTTGAAGGAATCGGTGTCTATATGAAAAATAATTAATTTTCGTTATTGGCCAAAACTGAAAATTCCGTTAAGTGATAGTTGGGCTAGAACTAATTATGTGGAATTGTTTAAAACTATTATAGTAGTGTATATATTAAATTTCATTCAATTTGACATAGTAGTTTGCGAGAAATTAACAATTTTCTTTATATGGCCTAAATGACAATTCCGTTATATGGATTTTCTTGCAAAAACTGGGTATGCAGTTTTGTTGGAACTAATATGCTTATAGTATATAGAAAGTTTAATCAAAATCGTTAGAGCCGTTTTCGAGAAAATTGAAGTTATGTGTAATTTTTATATGGCAGGTACCGTTAATAACATGGCTAAAAGCAAACAAAAAAAATGGCCTAGAATTATGACCAAAATAAGCTTGGATACGAAGTTTGAAGAAAATCGGCCAAGCCGTTTAGGCTGGGGAGACCATTACGGACAGACGGACCGACGGACCGACGGACCGACGGACGGAATTCCAAAAACCCCATTTTTTTATGCTCCGCTATCATCGTAATGTTAGAATCAATCAAAATCTCGAGGTCGAAAATTTTCACGAAAACAATATCTTTCTCTTTGTAAGAGAAAGTTAAAAAAGTTCAAAGGACAGCATGCATACTCACGACAGGAGCCATGCGCACTAGGCCCACAGTAGGTTTAGAAACAATCCTCAACATAACACTAATTGACTAACAAATCAATGGCACAGCAGCAAAAGCGCAGCAAGACTCAAAGAAACGGGCAATCTACTCATGAATCCTTAGGCCATAGCTCAATATAAAACTCAATGGCTTATGCAGATGCAGCATTTGACTATATTACCTCATACCACGACTTTGATATTAATTATTCTATCAGAATACCAAGCAGAGATGAATTATCTTCAAACAATGTATTATCTGACGTAGAAATAGCAATTTATACTCCGAAAAGATCGAGCGAGTTTGCTAATCTCAGGGATGTAGCTGAGATTAGCAAACTCGTGTAGTGTATTCCAAGCTGAGATCCTGGCCATACTCGAAGCTGCCGAATCGGCTGGGGTATTGGACATATCACAAGAGGATTTCTTCATCTACGTGGATAGTCAAGCGGCCATTAAAGCTCTGGCATCCAATATAATAAAATCACGGGTAGTTGGACGCTGCCGCGAAGAGCTGAAGCCTATTTGTAACTAGAACAAAGTCCAAATTATCTGGGTGTGTAGCGTACACCTTTAATATAAAGTATAAATAAAAAGATAAAACACCATTATGGTTGCACTCGAGTATTGTCGCTTAGTAAAAGTGTAACTGGTGTTTAAACTTAATAAGTTTTTGAACAGCCGCATGCTTTCGATAAGTGTTCCACTGAACTATAAGCTTAATAAAAGAAGTAGGGAAAAGTAACCGTTATGTGTGCTCCAAGGAGCGTAACCAAAAACCTCCTTATTTTTTTTTTAAATATACCACACTCGTTTTTTGACAAGGAGCATTTTTTTACTAAGCCATCATCCACCATAACCCATACTGGTGCATTGCAATCAAATCCAACATTCTTCTGCACATCATCGCAAATTAAATTAAAAGCTATAGCGGACGTTCAGCAGTACAGTTTAGACTGAAATTCGCTACCCTCTTATGAGCAGTAAATACATAACAGCTAAACGTGAACGTCCGCAATACTTTTGTAATGCCTGTATGATCTGAGGGAGAATAGCACACTTGTACGCGATCGACCCACGCTTCATAAGGCATCTTACCCAGATGATTTCATCATTGGATAGATAAGCCATAAAAATCTGTAAAAAGACAGTGTTAATCTTGTAATTAACAACAAAAATAGACCATAGGTGTCTCTTCAATGTGCATCAAAAATAATTAGTTAACAAAAAAAGTAGTTTAAGTGAAAACGTAATACATAAAAGCATAAATTAAATACATAAAAAAAGACATATACCTACATTTTCAATAACGTGTGCATGCAAATAGTTTAACAACAAAATACACAAAAAACACAAATTGCTTAAGAAAACAAAACCCGGTATACATAAAGGTATGCATACAACTTCTACAAAGCAGATAAGCGGAACTTGTGGCCACAACTTTCATCAAATCTGGAGTAACCGTAAGTACATATTGTACATTTTACAAGTTTTCTTGACCAACACAATACATTATTTATTTAATATATTTATCTTCTTAAATTGAAATACATTATTCTATTTGCATACATACAAAAAAAATATAAAACAACCTACTTAAAACTATGTATATAAAATTATTGTATATTTAAACTAAAGTGAATGAACTAACCTAAATTATTTCACTACGTAAAAATACTTATACCTACTTTTATTTAACATTAAAATGGTGCTATATCTACGTATCATGAGAATTCAGCTTAAAACGCAATTTTGAACTATAATAAAATGTACCATATCCAAATCATTTCAAGTGTAATATTTTAATTGAAATGAAGCGTTGCTAAACTAACATGATATAGGGGTGTGATCAGGTAAAAGCATTTAAGAAAAGTGACAGGGACTACTCATCACAATACAAAATGGATGCGAGTAGTCAAGGTGCAATTGTGCCAATGTAATGCGACCATTTGCAAAGGGGCGGGCCAGTCCATATGCTTTATACCACCTGAAGCATAACAGTTCAGTTCGTTTATCCAACTCTTTCCATTTTCAACTACCATTTATAAATTTTCTTCAATCTGTCAACTTCTCTCTTTCTCGCAAAACCTTTTGTTTTGTTATTCACTATGAATATCCCATCACCAGGCACGATTTTTTTTGTATGCATAGGGAGGCAGCAAGATCCCACCCCACCGTCGAGCTAAAGCCGTGCGATCGCAAGCGTGCCTACTGCTGCCAAGAGACATAGGTCAACCACCACCTTTCCGATTAATCCCTCCTAGCTATGCTATTACAGGTGCCGGGAAATAATGACATTACAGGCAATGAGAAAGCAGATGAGCTAGCTAGACTAGGATCGTCCAGCTGCATCTCCCTACCTAATGAAAGTTAACACCCCGCTAGTATTTAAAAAACATTTAATAACCAAGCACACTCAAAAAGTAACTATGGCAAGGTGGCAAAACACAATCACCTGTATACATACAAAATCTCTTTGGCCGGTGATAAGCGGCAGCAAATCGAACAAGCTAATAGCTTTGAATAGAGCATCCATTTCTATAGCGGTGAGAGTGATAACAGGTCACAACTTGTTGGGTAAGCACTCCAATAAGATAAAACTGACTGGTGCGAACCAACTTTGCAGGAAATGCAGCGACCCAGACGTCGAAGAGGATGACTCACACCTATTATGTCACTGGCCTGCGATCAGTAGCAGCCGTTTTAAAATACTAGACAGCCTTTACTTCGACGACCTAAGGGACCTGACGACCATCCCAATAGCGCAAATCGTCCGCTTTTGTAGCAGATCAGGATGGAGCAACCACCTCTTTGAGGCTGAAGGAGCAACACATAAGTATCACTATCGAACTTAACCAGGTATCCTCTTTCTCTATTTCAGGTAACTTTCTTGGAAGGGCATCGCTATGGGCCCACGTAGGCATATGCGAGCTTGACGACTCACCCGAGCGTCAACAGCCCATCTAACCTAACCTTAGACTTGCAAAGTTTTGGATAAAAGTCTTTCTGATGGCACTGCGCCACCAAATTTAAATATTTGTATGTAATTTTGTATAATTTTGAAAAATGTTGTTTAAAGTCCGACCATTTTCAACTAGCCGACCAACTTGTGTCCTCGAGCTGACCGAAAGCTCATCAGGAACACTCTCTTCATTTTTGGGTGCTATCCAGATTCGATGACCGGGTTTAACACTTTGATAGTTTTGTCCGAACTATCTGGATTCTATTCGCTATTACCAACGGCTAGTTAATTACAATCGAATTTAGTTTTGACATCATACTAAAGATATTACGTTACTGCTGGTGCAACTGTTTTGTTTCGCACTATACAATTCGTGCTTTTGTTCGATGCATCTAATGAAATACATCGATGCATCGTTACCCATCGAAAGTATCCGATGCATCGAATTGATATTGGATATACATCGAATAGTTAACATCTATGTTTTCGATGTATCGACTTCCGACCTTTGACAGTTGATACCAGCCATATTGTTGAAGATTGATCTGTTAAATTGTCTGTGATTTATTCAGTCTATTTTGATAAATCACCATTGACGGGCATAGCGTTCAACAACACGAGTATATGATAAAATTGTTTTATAAAAATCTGTGTTCGGGCAACTTTCGTGCGCTTCGTCGATGTTACGGTCGCCACAATCGTCCTGCCGAGCAAATTATTCGCGTTGTGGTGAATAAATTTGAGTCCACTGGTTAAGTAAATAAAAAACCGTTTTTGACAAAAAGCAAGATCTGACGAAACCATCGCCGCTGTCCATGAGAGTGTGCATGAGAATCCAAGGCAGTCATAAAAACCCGACGTTTCGCAGACCACAACTTGGCGAATTTTGCGTAGTAACTTGAGCTCTGGAGCAGTTAGAAAATAAGCATAATTTTTACCGAAAATTCATCTTCAGCGATGAAGGTAAAAGGGTACATCAGCAAACAAAATTGTCAAATTTTGGATAATACCAATTCATATGAGATCCTAGAGAGTCCAATGCAACCCGAAAAAGAGACTGTTTGGTGAGGATTTTAGGCTGGCGACGCCATCGGTCCACATTTATTTGAGAATGACGTTAGCCAGTCCATTACCGTCAACGGCGAGCACTATATGTCGATGATTGCCAACTTAATTTGGCCTGAATTGGCGCGCGCGAGCAACGTGCCACACAGCTCATGCCACATTGGAAATTCTGCACGAGGATTCGAGGGCATGCTCATCTCACTAGGTAATGTGAAGTGTCCACCGGGATTGTGCAATTTGATTCCGTTAGACTTTTTCTTGTGGGGTTTTCTGATGTTAAAAATTATCAATGTCACATGTTTGCATGACAAGTTTGCATGACATACACTTTGCTTTATTTAAATCTAAAAATACGAAGCACTTAATGAAAAACCCTTTACGTACCAATTAAAAAAATCAATAAACTTTGCTTTGACATTTTGTGAAACTTCTTTTATTGCTTCATCATTTTTGTGTACTTTGAATGCAATGAAAACAATTTGTTCTTTACTATGTTCCTGACATAAACTGGCTGTCTGTGCAAGTTTTAATCAGTCACCTGTTTTAATCTGTTAATTAGGTGCTGTTCCATATTTTGCATTTCATGCATTTTAAAATTAAGCATCTTATATAATTCTAACTATTTAGTTCGGGTTCTTTTACGGTTGTTGTTTTCTTAAAAAACTCCCAGGCTTCTTTCGGTGCTGGAAGTGATATATTAGGATTATATTCTCACTTCTTGCATTCCTCTTTATCCTGTGTTGCATCTTCTAGTTTTGGATAGTGTCCCTTCACATATTTTAGCAATCGACTTTTATAAAGAATTGCCGCCACAGTCCATCTGGTGCTTTTAAGTGAAAAAGTTGTTCCAATTATATAATGGAATTTAGCACAAAATAGCACTTTCTTACAATGTTAACTCTATTTTATGTTATTAGGTCTGTTCCCATTGGCCATAACCTCTTAATAAATATGAAGATTTCCGAAACAGGATATCAAAAAATAATAGTACAACTTGCTCTTTATTCAGCGAGATAAAAAGGTAAAAATTAACCAAAATGTGAGGAGGCTTTGATATCGATGGTATTTTTCCGAGATCTGTAGAAGTATAAATA
Source organism: Rhingia campestris (assembly GCA_932526625.1). Lineage (NCBI taxonomy): Eukaryota > Metazoa > Arthropoda > Insecta > Diptera > Syrphidae > Rhingia > Rhingia campestris. Next base: position 112,254,241 of record OW052183.1, on the reverse strand, counting down.
ATTTATAAGTTGTTCACTTTTCTGTCATAAAACCACACAATTTTCAATATCTACGTAGTACATCAGTAGCCCTGGATCCCTCTGAAACAACCGTTAGCAATGTCATATTCTTACAATGCGTTTTTTGATGTCTTCGAAACATATTACTACCTGCCTGAGTCTGCCGCCTATTCCAAATCCGCATCCAAGAAGTCGCTGATTCAATATAGCACGGACCGTAGAATATGTCAAAGTTTGCATCCTCTTTCTGTGCGTCCTTCCATTGTATATCCTGGATGGGAGTAATTTTGCTTTCTAACATAGCTGCATATTTTTGTTAAGCTTTTTAATAATCCAAGTGCAGATATTGTTGTTGACTTCGTCCACTGAGACTGTAGATGCCACTTTTCATTTAATAATGAGAGTTCTTTCGCTACAGCTTACGAAAAGGAAGAGGTGCGTACATAAGAGATGACATATCGACAACATTATCATCTGCTACCGCGCAGTCTTTACAAAATAAATGAAGACCAAATTTACACCAAAAGTACTAGGAAGAAAAGCAATCCTAAAAGTTATAAGCGACAGATCTGTAGAACTTAACTAACAGTTGTCACACATACGCTCTTGTCACTACCTTCGTCTTAGTTTATATACTACTCAAAACAAAATAGGGCTCACCCAAGATTTTAAGGAAGCATTTTATTGTAGAATATGCATGTTTATGAGTCATTTTCAATGCTCTCAACACCAATTTTATCGTTGCCCCAAGCGAGTAGGAGAAAAAGCCCATGGCTCGAAAAAAGACTATATAACTACCTATCTGATTTGGATTCGGTTCAAATATGAGTTGAAGAAGAGTACGATAATTCAAAGTGAAAAACAAAGTAAAACCAATTTCGAATTTCTTAAAAAACGTTATAAATATTTATTGATATCTTTTACCAACACTTATTACTTTAGCAACTTGGATGTGATGTCTGCTGCGGTCAAAAACTAAGTGGACGAGAAACGCACAAATCACCCACAAGCTGGTACAACAAAATCAAAAGTTGTGCATAGCATAAATGCATTTGTTGTTGCAACATAAAAAAACAGTGCACGCATAAATTGTTGGTGTATCATAACGCGACCAACATTATGTGCTGGCGAATTGTTGTTGTACTATAACGCAGTGCGTGCGGTTAACATTCAAAGTGTTATTGAAGTGTTAAATGCATAGGTTTTGTTGTTAGAACTTATGTGTGATAACTTATGTGTAATAATAATATTTTAGATAATGAAATGAATTTCAATAAATTAAATATAGCGATTTCTAATCTCAAACACTATCCAAAAAAATAGTGGGCCTTATTTTGTGTTGAGTAGTTTATTTAGTAAAAAATGTTAAGGGAGAAACCATGATAATACGAACTCTGAAAATCAGCCACTCCTAGTTTGTATTTACAATTAACCGAAAATAGAAACGTTATATTAGATCCCACTTTATAGCTGGTACTAATTAAGAGCTTTCCAAATTAAACAGAATGTTGTGCACTTCTTATTATATTTGCGAAGGGATACATTGACAAGTGAGTAAACTAACACCACGAACATAGACCGATAAAGTTGTAAGAGCCACAACTTGTCATCTCCATCATCATCATCGTTGTCTTCGTTGTTGTCATTTTATTGGCTTCATCGGTGCCATCTTCTTTCTTGCTAGTCCTTTTGTATCAGTTGTGCAAAATAACTAATGAAAATGGAAGGTTACATACTTCGGTGGCATGGTTACTAGAATTACCCAACCTTCCTCTGGCTTAAATTCATAGTTTCTTGAGGGTGCCTCATCGACAGCATGCGACGCGACACTTTGTCAATTAAGTCATCCCCGCGGGAAGTGTTCAAAGAGATTCCGGTTTTAATTAAATTTTTCATGAGCTAGGGCATTTTAACGAATCTCGTGGCAATATACAAAGAATGGTGGAAGTAATATTGAGTTTTGTGAAATAGCTCAAAATAAAATATTATTATGATGCATAAAATAATAATCCGTTTTATTATACATCACATAAATTAAATAATTAGTATGCACTGGTGCTCTTCAGTGACAATCAAATCACTGGGATCCGTCTCGTTCAAATCGAAATCAACCATTCAATGCCGACTATCTCTTAATGGGATGGCAGCGCACTTTACCATTCACATCTCTTGGATACCGCGTCACAGAGATATACCTGGGAATCTTGATATTCTACTGCCAGTAGCAACGTTACGTTAGCTACATGTAAGTCATTCATCAAACTGGATGCGATCGAGAAATCAAACCGCAGATTGATAAACGGTACAACGAGTCATATATCCAGGCAACTTTTGCCAAATTACAACGCTCCCTCTGATTGACAATACACAACAGATAAAACATCAGTACCATCATCGGTGTCCTTACAGGAAATGGCCCTCTAGGCAGGCCTACATGCAAAAAGACAAGGCCTCTTAAGCAATGACTTCTGCAGAAGCTGCTCTCTTCAACAAAAGAAAACTCCATTTAGGAGAATATTTCTTTGATAATCTAGGTGAGTTGGCTAATGTAATAATGTCAGAAACCTACTTAGCTTTTAAGCTAGCTCGGAACGGTTCACTTAGGCAAACAAATATTAGCTAAATCAAAAGTCGACAGATTCATGTGGTACCCGGTCTAAATGTGAACGCACAAAGCTTGCAGCTACTAACGGGTGATTTTTTAGCTGGTTTGGTTTTGGCAACACTGGTTTTGACAGCTGACGTGTGTTTAGTACCTTGTGTCACTGTCAAACAGCTTCAGTTTGGTTTGCAATTTAACCATGGATCGTCTTACAAATGAACAACGCTTGCAAATTATTGAATTTTACTATCAAAATTCGTGCTCGGTTAGAAATGTTCATCGCGCGCTGCTTCCATTTTATGATCGGCATTCTCGACCTTCTGAGCAGTCTATTCGGAAGATTGTGACCAAATTTCGCACCAAATTTACTTTGTTGGACATTACACCACCAACACGTTTACGTACTGTGCGTAGTGAAGAAAATATTGCGGCCGTATCAGCTAGTGTGACAGAAGACCGCGAAATGTCGATTCGGCGCCGTTCCCAGCAGTTAGGCCTTTGTTACAGCACTACGTGGAAAATTTTGCGGAAGGATTTGGGCGTAAAGCCTTTTAAGATACAGCTGGTGCAAGAACTAAAGCCAGCCGACCTACCACAACGCCGAATTTTTGGTGAATGGGCTCTTGGAAAGCTGGCCGAGGATCCGCTTTTTTATCGAAAAATTGTGTTCAGCGATGAGGCTCATTTTTGGTTGAATGGGTACGTAAATAAGCAAAATTGCCGCATTTGGAGTGAAGATCAGCCAGAAGCATTGCAACAGCTACCAATGCATCCCGAAAAAGCCACTGTTTGGTGCGGTTTATGGGCCGGCGGCATTATTGGGCCATATTTCTTCAAAGATGATGCGAATCGCAGCGTTACTGTCAATGGTGAACGCTACCGAGCGATGATAACAAACTTTTTTTTGCCCGAAATGGAAGTTCTTGACTTGCATGATATGTGGTTTCAACAAGACGGTGCCACATGCCACACAGCACGCGAAACAATGGCGCAATTGTGAGGCGAGTTTGGTGAACAGTTAATTTCACGTTTCGGGCCGGTCAATTGGCCGCCTAGATCGTGCGATTTGACACCATTAGATTATTTTTTGTGGGGGTATGTCAAGGCTAATGTCTATAGGGACAAGCCCGCTTCGATTGACGCACTGGAAGCCAACATCCATGCATTAATTCGTTAGATACCGGCCGATATGTGTGAAAGAGTATGCCAAAATTGGACTCAGCGGATGGGCTACCTGAGACGCAGCCGCGGTCAACATTTGCATGAAATTATCTTTAAACATTAAATTGCAAGGTTCAAACTATCGATTCAAATAAATATTTCATTCATTTTTTCGAATTTTTTGTTTTTTTTTTTAAAAAATTCTAAACCTCTTAAAAAATCACCCGTTATAACCAAATTTACCCTACGCATTGGTGTAACATCATGGATGAGATTTAAATGTTTAAAACTATTTAAATTATAATTAACCGATATTCAATAAGTTAATATAAATCTATATTTTTAAGCACTCAACTAATGTAACATCCAACTTTTGTTTGAGTTGGATGCGACGAAGAGAAGGCACAACAGTGTGGGTGACAAGGTGTAGAAACCATCACACACTTCCCTAAGCACCTACACAATAGCATCACTGTGGACCATTTCACCTCATTAGTAATAAGACATTTTTTATTTATTTATTTTTTTTTTGGAAAAAACCTTATGCAACTATAGAAGAAACACAATGTTTGTTAAGTTATTAATTAACTGTGTGAACCTAGTGGAATAAAATGGAATGTGCATGGTAGCAGCAACTGAAATCGTTGCTTCCAACTACAAACTCTCCATGGAACAAGAAAACAATAATTTGATTTTCCAAACAGAGGTCTATGCGAGTTGGGGTCAAATTGCAAAGTAACAAATAAATGGAGGACAGCACAAACGATGTTTTTGGGTCGCAGTGCTCTGTTGGCCTTACATATGATTATGGTATATCATCCCAATATCTTAAATAAAAATGCTGCACTTTATTTTTTTCATACTTTTCATTAGCATTGCAAAATGGTAATGAAAATTGATTGCATTGAAAACTTTCAATGGTAATGAAAAACATATGATAAGGCTACAATCCGCTGTGCGGATCGTTTAATACCCTATCCCATCCCATCGTTAAAATTAATATCCCCAAAATATGGTCTTTATGGTCATAAATTATTGAAAATGACGTTGTTACAACATATTGTTCCGAAGGTTTATCAAATTCTTTTATGGTTCGACAAAAAACAACGTTTTACTTTGCATATGCCTTGGGGTAGGGCATACAAATGGTTTTTGTAAGAAAACGGCCCCAAAAAGTGGGCGTGGGTTAAAATGGTCTATTGACGAAATGTTGGTATTAATACTGCCAAAAATTTTAAAATTTGACCAAAAAACATTTTTTATAAAAAACGCCCCCAAAAAGTGGGCGTGGCAAAAAACTTTATATTGACGAAATATAGATATTACGATTTTCTAAAAATGCTTATCAGACACTTTTTTAAAATTCCTTACAGTTTGGCCAAAAAATACGTTTTCCTAAAAAGGGGGCGTGGCAGTGGGCGGATTTCAAAAATGTTTACACTTGTAAGATATTAATTTTAAGGATGGGATGGGATAGGGTATTCAACGATCCGCACAGCGGATTGTAGCCTCTCATATGTTTATACCCTATCCCATCCCATCCTTAAAATTAATATCCTCAAAATATAGGCCTTATGGCGATGAAATACAGAAAATGACATTGTCACAATATATTGCTCTGACAGTTTATCAAAATCTTTTGTGGTTCGACAAAAAACAACGTATTTCTATTGCTAATGCCTTGGGATGGGGTATACAAATGGTTTTTGTAGGAAAACGCCCCCAAAATGTGGGCGTAGGTGAAAATTATCTATGGACAAAATGTTTATATTACCATTGCGGAAGTATTTGCATCAACATTTTTTTCGAAAGTTTTAAAATTTGGACAAAAAGCGTTTTTTACTAAAAACGCCCCCAAATAGAGGGCGTGGCAAAAAACTTTGTATGGACGGAATATAGATATCTGGATTGTCTAAATATACTGCTCAGATACTTTTTTTGAAATTAATTACGGTTTGGCTTAAAAAGACTAAAAGGGGGGCGTGGCAGTGGGCGGATTTCAAAATTTCTTATACATGTTCTGCTTCGTCGGCCAGAGAGTCTATATACCAAATTTCAACAGTCTAGCTCAAAATTTAAGGCCAAAAATCGGTGACACACAGACGGACGGACGGACGGACAGACAGACATAGCTTAATCGACTCCGCTAGCGATTCTGAATCGATAAATATACTTTGAGGTATATGTATCGAAATTATTTCTCTATGTTACAAACTTAATGTCAAAACTAATATACCCCCAATGGGATAGGGTATAATTACAAAGAACCATTACTACGCATCCGATCAGTTACAATACCATTTCATGTAAATTAAGAGGCAGAATTTTACGCTAAAAATAGAGATTGGATAATTAAGTTGAAGTTTTAACTCACGAGTTCTACACGATGTGAATAAATTAGACGTTTTTATTAAGGAACGGCCGCTGTTTTAAATTTTATTCGACGACGATGAAGTTATTTCGATAGGTGCAATAATTTAAAATTTCACACACAAAAAAAGAACATCCATTAATAATTAATACAGAGAGGAGTTATTCAAATTTGTTATAAATTTGATTATTATTACTGATGATACGATTTTTTTTTATAATTGGCGCGCGCTAAAGGGATTATTAATACCCTTATGGTGTTTAAGCACAGCGCGGGCATTAAGGAAATACAGGAGTAGAGAAGAGGAGATACCGATATGCGTTGGTTTTGAATTTCTGTAAATTGTAATGGAGAGGAAAAACTGAGTTTGGTAAAGAATTCCACATTCGTGTTGTTCGGTTAAGGAATGAATATCTATATTTCATAGTACGTCCGAAGATAGGCTTTAGGGTGAACTGATTAGCATTCGTGGTACGGCGATTATTACGGTTGAATTGTTGAAGGGGCGGAATGCAGCTGGCTATTTCGTTAGAGCATTTGTTGTTGTAATAGCGGTAAAAGAGTGTAAGGCAGGAGACATTCCTACGATGTTCGAGCGAAACTATGGAGTTCGCTATGGTTGGATCTCCTATCAATTTTATCGCACGCTTTTGTATCCTATCTAGTAGGTGCAATGATGTTTTGGCTGCACCTGGCCATATGTGGGCGTTGAACTCAAATTTGGGGCGTATGTACGCTTTATATATTGAGGCCACAATATATTGCTCAGACAGTTTATCAAAATCTTTTGTGGTTCGACAAAAAACAACGTATTTCTATTGCTTATGCCTTGGGATGGGGTATACAAATGGTTTTTGTAAGAAAACGCCCCAAAATGATATATTGACAAAATGTTTATTTTATCATTACGGAAGTATTTGCATCAAAAGTTTTTTCGAACTTTTTAAAATTTGGACAAAAAGCTTTTTTTACTAAAAACGACCACAAAAAGTGGGCGTGGCAAAAAACTTTGTATGAACGAAATACAGATATTAGGATTGTCTAAATATGCTGCTCAGACACTTTTTAAATTTCTTACGGTTTTGCCAAAAAAAAACGTTTTCCTAAAAAGGGGGCGTGGCAGTGGGCGGATTTTAAAAATGTTTACACTTGTTCTGGTGACTCGGACAAGGATCCTATACACCAAATTTCATTATCCTAGCTCAAAATTCAAAGCCCAAAAATCGGTGCCGAACAGACAGACTGACGGGCGGACAGACGGACGGACGGACGGACGGACGAACGGACGGACGGACGGACGAACGGACGGACAGACAGACGTGGCTAATTCGACTCAGCTAGCGATTCTGAGTTGATTCATATACTTTGAGGTATATGTAGGAAAATTATTTCTCTATGTTACAAACTATGTATCAAAACTAATATACTATATACCCCTATGAGATAGGGTATAAAAATAAATAGTAATAAATGTATTTGAGATTTTTTTAAAAACTATACGACATGTAAATTGAAAAATTATATTTAAACTGTTGTTGAGAAAATAATTGACGACATTGTTGTAACTAAAAATCTTCCTACATCAGAATTAAAACAAAATTGCACCAATCAACAAAATTGTTTTAAAGGGAAATAATTTAATTAAAATTAGTATCTGTAAGATAGAAATAAGGGGAAATTAATTTGAAAATAGCTTGAAAAACTATAGCAATAAATGAATTATCCCAAAATTTTGAAAAAATCAAGATATTTATAATAGAGGAAAAAATAAACTACAGTTTTACATAAATAAATTCATTTTTGATAATAGGCATACGCTTATTTTTATATTCCGAAAAATAAAGGTCTCCGAAACAAAAGAGCTACCAACTGTAATAGAACTTAAAGATAATTGAAAAAGCTGATCCTTCTGTAGGGACTGCAAAATCCTAAAGGGGGGAGATGTTATATATACAAAAAAAAAACTAGTCCCCTTCTTGTTATTAAAACGAGGATTGAATCAGTTTTAACACCGACATCGGTAGATTCCTCGTCACTCATATTTGATAACCAAATTTGAGTAGAGCATTGGAATATGTTGAGTTTCGGTTTTATTTGTATCTTCGGGAGAAGAACCAGATAAGAGCTGCACATCATCGGTTTGCGACTGAAGTCAGTTCTCGTCGCTAGTTTTAAGTAAGTATTTTTCGATCATTCAATAAAGAAACAATAAAAAAAATTACTCCTGGTATTTTTAAATAACGTAACTGAGGACCACTGAGTGCTTGTACCTTGACCATTGTTAGAGCCCCAATCCTTGTGAACAGTCTGCAGCAGAATATGAGAGCGGGGGCAAGATATGCACCCACATTAATGCTCCTAATTCATTCCAAGAGTGGACGGAAGAACTCCCAAGATGGAGCCAACGGTTGCGTTTACATTCACAATTAGAATGGACAGAGTGAATAACCTATATGAGCTACTTCGACATATTTGGACAACAGGTCATCTAGGGATATCAAGGGTTAGTCAGGTCCCTTGAACAGAGATGCTCCTGGTATCTATATTATCATAAATTGGAACTGGCAATGCAGGTTGCGGGTTGTCCCGTCAGTGTAACTTCCTTACCACGAAATAAATAGCTTGTAATGGGAGGGACAATAGCCTTGGATAACAGATCCCCTCAAATATTAACCACCTGCTAAAAAACGAAATACATTGGACAGTATTAGGAATACATAAAGGAAAAACAAAACATTCGACATTTATTACAGTTGCAACCCAAGGCTGCACATATAAGTCTGCGGATTCGTTGTGGAGAGCCGACTTCAGTCAAGAATAATCGACTTAAATCCTGTTAATGATCGCCTGGTTATGATCCACATGAGACCAACGTTTGCAACATCAGCTTTATATGTGACATGCCCCTACCGATGAAACTGAAGACCTTATCAATGAGGAATATTACGACCTGACGGAGCCTACGGAGCCGGTTGGGAATACGATATGAAATCGTACTAACTAACCTGTGCCATCATCCTCCACCAATGCCAACAGTGGAAACAGTATCGGAATATCATCAAAGAAGTAGCCGAAACCACCATAGAATATTAGCCACCCTTGAAAAAATGTTTTAGGTATGATGAAAATTATCAATTCGCTAGAACGCAAAACACCCGCCGCACGGGTGCGATGCAACATATAGTTTGGAAACAGCTCCTCTGAACTTTTTCAAACTTTTACCGAATTCCGACAAGGAGATGCGCTATCATGCGATTTCTTCAATCTCGTATCGGAACAGTTAGTGTGCAGGGATGGACTTTATATACGGAGGACACTATCTTTAACAAATCCGTTTAGCTAGTAAAAACGCATTAAAAACGCCCCCAAAAAGTGGGTGTGGCAAAAAACTTTATATATACGAATATAGATACTTAAGTTCTCTAAACATAATGTTCAGACACCTTTTCAAAATTCTTTACGGTTTGGCCAAAAACTATTTTTTTTCTAAAAAGGGAGCGTGACAGTCGGCAGATTTCAACAATTTTTTTACAATTGTTCTGGTGGAAGCAAAAAAGAGCACGTATACCAAATTTCATCATTCTAGCTCAAAATTTAAGGCCCACAAACTGGTGACTCAGCAGGCTAAATCGAATCAGCTAAAGATCCATACATACTTTTAGGTATTTCTTATTTCTCTATGTTACAAACTGTATATCAAAACTAATACACCCCTACCCGAATAGGGTATAAATACAATCATCTAACGCAACTTTAATAGTTGCATATTCGCAAAATTGATAAAAAAAATCATTCCTTGATTCGAAAAGACCATTTTCTCGGACTTCAAACATGCTCCCAATTCAAATATATAAAAATTGTTAAACCGCAGTCTTATTACTAAACGTGTCGTATACCCGTCCCAGATAGTTTTTTTATGGTTTCTCTTTAACCTTCAGATTTTATTACAACCAACAATCAAGCCTCTTCCCACAAGCAATAAAATATATATGTAATTTATTTCCATTATTATTATCCTGCCCACGATATCAAGAATAAGTTCATAAACGAGTAAGTCGACCGTTCTAATATCGATTAAGGTACGCAATTCAATCTGTAATCATGTCCATATCTGAAAACGTCTACGTCGCACTAAATTTTCTTCCATTTCCCCATCCCCGTTTACGTGGAAGCCTAAAGAAATATGTCCACACTAACTGCAGACACCTTCATGTAATAATTCGCAAAAGCCTATATACTTGGAAAAATAAATATTTCCGGTCACGAATTCTATACATCCGCTCGGTTGAGTTATGACAGAAACTATGATCCGTACTCTAAACCGTATAATTTTCCATCCGGCATTCGTTTTCCCCTATTGGAGCGGACGACTCCTCGTGGCTGACGGTCAATACTATGGCACAGCGAGTGCCCCCATATAGACTCTAAGGGACACATACATAAACTAACAAATTCCATCCCCGTCCATATGGTTACATGTGCTCGTATGTCGGTAGGAGTTTTCCCTAGACATCCGCGTGGAAACTAAACACATTATCCTTAATCATTGTTATTATTGTTGGGATTTGGAATTTTGAAATATTTTCAAGGGAACATAAAGTTTTCCATTTGTCTCCGTTGCTGTTTCCGGTACTCTCGTTGTCCTCGCTGGTGGGTTATCAACGTCCCAGGAAACAATCTAAATGAGGAACTTTCATGAAAAATGCTGCACAACTTCTCCAACAAAACGCGCGCGCAAAAAAAAATACTGTCCTGTGGATGTGATTGATTATGCCGAAAGAAGGATGGTTTGAATGTACCTATGTAGGAGTTTGTGTATTCCTTATTTAGCAATGAAGTGCTCGGTGGATGGGAAAGAATGATATTGCAAATGCAAGCAAATTCTTTGGACATTTGAGATTACAAGTGAATAAGATACTTTAGAAATTTGTTGCATTCATTATTTCTTTATCATTTATGATGCAACAAGACAGTGGGTATATAGTTAACCGTTAGTATTTCTGCTTTTTTAGCGCCATCATTAAACGGGTTTCCTTTGAAGGAGCAGACTTACAAGCTAAAAATAAAAATAGTTATTCGAACTCCAAGAAGTTCTGTTTAAGCCTTACTTTAGAATATGCAATTTGTTCTCCTGGTACGTGGGAATGTTCTGCAAGACACGTGCCAAAATCAGAGTACGAAGTGATTTTTATAATGTTTTAGTGCGTCTAATGCAAATATTTTTTTCGAACTTAACAAGACTCACAAATTTTAGGTTATTTAGCTTTTTTGGTACCCCAAATTTCAAAAGAAAATTCGGAAAAAAACATTTGCAACACGGTCTGTTGGGATGTTATTTTAGTGATAACGCCTTGCTGTAGCCTTGGCATATGTTTGCAGATAGGTTTTTCGAGGCATAAGGTTTGACCAAATATCTGCAATTTTTATTATTGTTTTCTTACATTTTACTCTAAATTTTTAGCTACTTCGAGACCACGATCATTTTCGGGATGATTACCTTGACTTATCTATAATTAGGTGGCACTTCAGTCCGGGAGGAACCTGCGCTTCAACCAATATTCCTCTTATTGGTGTCTAGCTGACTGTCTCCAGTTGCGCACATGAAGTTGGTTGAGGTATTCCTTTAGCGTATTCAACATCTACCTGAAAATCTCTGCGGACTAGATCATTGGTGTTCATTCGCTTTAAATGTACAAAGAAAATAAAATAAAAATTTTTGGCGCAAAGGGCTCGTTAGTAACCAGGGCCAGCTTTTTTCTCAAAACCATTTATGTGTGCATGTGTACTTCTTTTCTTGCACGATGGCGGGACCTCCTGCTTTATTTCGACTCCAAACGGCTAAGTTGAGATAAGCTTTTCTTGGCAATTGATACGACTTGGATGATTTGTCAGATCATCACAAAAGGAGGCCAGTGAAAAAGGAGTTGCTACGACTACACTCGAAACCAGACCTTCTGCACGTTAAACAAAAATTTCATAGCCTCGGTCTCCCTACTAGCAAACGTCGCTGTGACATCTTGTTGACCCGGCGTTTATCATGTTTGCTATTATGTATATGTGTTGTTGTATCTGTACACGAGTGATATTTTTTCTATTTTACCTACACTAGTGCAATCTGCAATTATCGAATATCTGTCACTTTCCAGTAAGTTGCCGTCGGGGTATGACATTTGAATTGTAAGAACATTTAATAACATGCCAGCAGTTAGAACCCAGGGGTATGCAATCAATTTGAACTGGTCCTCTAGGTTTGGGGTTGTGCTTTGTGTTTACTACCCACCCACGAACAAAAAACTTCTTACGAAAAACCAACAGTCTCGGAAAGGACTGATTTTATTGTTGACAACTATGCTAACCGCTAACATTAACAGTACTTCGATGCACTCTAAAATATATTTTCTTGTATCCTTTTTCACAGATATTTTCATTGAATCACAAGCGGAGGTGTTTTATTTTTCACATTACTTGTGTTGAAGAATTTTAATTTTTTTAATTTAGGTTAAGAGGTTAGGCTGTTGATTTTAGAGTCCAGCTAATATCGAGTACTAACTAATATTCTGTACCAACTTCGGTGGATAAACGCGTACGTACTTCGTGGAGAAATGACTGGTACCAATTTGGATACTATGTACCTTTTGGTCTAATACCAGTACTAGCACTAGTACTGGTTGAAGAAATCGGTCGTTAGTGTTTATTCTATATATAAAGGGTACACCATATTTTATGTCTACTTACTTACATAAGTGGCGCTACAGTCCGGGATGAACCTGGGCCTCAACCATCATGCCTCTCCAATTAGCCCGGTCCTTAGCTAACTGCCTCCAGTTGCGCACTCCAAGTTGGTTGAGGTCGGTTTCTACTTGTGCGCGCCACTTAAGGCGTGCTCTTCCTCTACTGCGTCCGACGTCTGGCTGGGAATCGAAGAATCTGCGAGCCGGAGTGTTGGTGTCCATTCTTTCTACATGTCCTAGCCATCTTAAACGTCCAATGCGGAGTTTTTTGACTAGGGGTATATCGCTGTACAGCTCGTATAGTTCGTGGTTGAATCTTCGTCTACATAACCCGTAAACGCAAACGGGATTGAATATTTTCCGAAGAATTTTTCTCTCGAATCGACCAAGGATTTCTTCCTTTCGTTGTATGTCCTTTCGTGTTGACAGCATATACTTTGTCTTACCCTCATTTACTGCTAAACCCATTTTTGCCGCTTCCTTCTCTATACTAGCAAACGTGGCTATGACATCACGTTGAGTCCTACCAATGATGTCAATATCGTCAGCGTATGCCAGTAGTTGCACCGACTTTTGGAAAATTGTGCCTCTGGTGTTGGCTTTGGAGTTTTGCACAATTCTCTCAAGAATCAGATTAAAGAAGTCACATGACAGCGCATCGCCTTGCCTAAATCCTTTTCTGGTATCGAATGTGTCGGTGAGGTCGTTTCCGACCCTGATGGAGCAGCGAGAATTCTCTATCGTCATCCTACACAAACGGACGAGTTTGGGCGGTATACCAAAACTAGACATGGCTCTGTACAGTTCGTCTCTATAAATGCTGTCATATGCGGCTTTGAAATCGATGAATAGGTGGTGGGTATCGATTTGGACTTCTTGAGTTTTTTCCAGGATCTGCCGAAGTGTGAAAATTTGATCGGTTGTGGACTTTCCTGGCCTAAAACCACACTGATAAGGGCCAATCAGGTTGTTGGTAAACGGTTTCAGGCGTTCACATATTACGGCAGATAGGATCTTGTAGACGATGTTGAGGAGACTTATGCCTCTGTAGTTGGCGCAGTTCAGAGGGTCTCCTTTTTTGTGGATCGGGCAAACGATGCTGAGGTTCCATTCTCCAGGCATGCTTTCAACCGACCAGATTTGGCTTATGAGTTGGTGGATGTTGCTTACCAAGTCATCTCCGCCAGCTTTATAAAGCTCAGTGGGAAGGCCGTCATTTCCGGCGGCCTTATTAAGCTTGAGTTTAGATATAGTTATCCTCACTTCACTTAGGTCGGGTGGTTGGCAGTTTTCGCTGTCGTTGCCAATATTAAATGGTTCGTTCTGCCTGACAGCGGAATGTTGTTCGTCATCGCCGTTTAGCATCGACTGTGTCTCAACTACGATTTTTCCTTGTTCATCTAGACATGATTCTGTTCGAGCCTTGGTTCCTTGGCTTTGACGTTTTACACTTTGGTAAAACTTGCGAACATCGTTCCTGGAGTGGCACCTCTCTATATCCTCGATCGCGCGCTTTTCTTGGTCTTTGTTATTTTTTCTGAAAAGCCGATTTTCTTCCCTTCTTCTTTGCCTATAGAGCTCAATGGCAGCTCTCGTCTTCACCCGCAGCTTAGCCTTTTAGGCCTCGTTCTTGGCTGCGAGCATCTGTCGGCATTCCTCATCAAACCAGGGGTTTCTTGCTGGTGGCCGTGAGAAACCTAGCACATTAGTTGCGGCTGATCTAATGGCTTGTTGGCATCGTTGCCATTGTTCTTCTACATTAGACGCTGGTGGTGTGTTGTGAGTCGAGAGGTTAAGGGATACGCGTTCCGCGAAGATCTTGGCGGTCTCTGGCGATTGTAGTCTTTCGACATTAAATATTTTCACAGTATTTCTGTTTTTTGTGGCGTGGTGGATATTCGCACCCTTACCTTGGCTACAACAATATAGTGGTCCGAGTCGATGTCAGCCCCTCGAAATGTTCGGACATCCAGAATACTAAATGCGTGCCTCTTGTCTATCGCAATGTGATCAATTTGGTTGACTGTTCGTTGATCTGGAGACCGCCATGTCCCCTTATGGCTATCGTGGTGAGGAAACCGTGTGCTGGATATAGTGGCATTTCGTTCCGTAGCGAAGTCAATTAACCCAAGTTCGTTACCAGACGTGTTGTCGTGAAGGCTATATTTTCCGACATTACTGCTTAATATGTCTTCTCTTCCTACCTTTGCGTTAAAATCTCCCAGCACGATTTAGCATCGTACTTTGGTAGTCGCTCACAGGTTTTGTACAGGACCTCGTAGAAGCAATCCTTAGTTATATCATCTTTTTCCTCCGTCGGAACATGAGCGCATATAAGGCTTATGTTGGCGAATTTGGCTGTGATGCGGATTGCTACAATGCGTTCGCTGTTTCTGCCCACTATAACACGGTCCATAGTAGATGTCACAGTTTTTCATCCTCTTTTTGCCCGGCCCATCCCATCGTATTTCCTGGATGGCAGTAATATCCGCTTTGTAGCAGTTTAGGGCTTCCGCTAGTTGTTCGCCTGCACCCCTCCTGTTTAATGTTCTCACATTCCAGGTGCAGATACGAACGTCGTTGTCCTTTTTTCGTTTAGCATGGTCGTCAACAATAATATCAGTCCTCTCAAAATTTAAGGCCCAAAAATCGGTGACTAACAGACAGACGGACGGACGGACAGACAGACATGGCTTAATCGACTCAGCTAGCGATTCTGAGTCGATTCATATACTTTGAGGTATATGTAGCTAAATTATTTCTCTATGTTACAAACTAAGTATCAAAACTAATATAACCCTATAGGATAGGATATAAAAATAGTGGGAGCCGGAATTTAAGGGACACTTTATCTGACAATGTTTTCCGTCAATGCTTCCAAAACAGTTGGGAAATTTCCAACGCCATAGTAGTCATCTATTACTTTTTTAAGGTATTTTGTAGTTGGCTTTGGCATATATTCTTCGACAAGTTCTTCCCATATGATGAGGCATGTCCCCGACACAATATTACTGACTGTGCTTCTGCGCATACGAAAAGCGAAAGCTAGATCATGAAATAAATGACCTGTAGCGAGAAACCTACAAATTTTCAAGATTAGAAACGTACAAGTACATATAATAGAATAAAAGTTCAATTTGTAATTTTCATTTTCAGTAGCAACAGCGAAAGCTAAATGGAAAAATAGAAAGGACACTTAGACACAAGCAAATCTCGAAAACGGTCTAAGCCAGCAGACATTGGAGAACAATAATTGCTTAATATAGACAGAAAACGTCTTGAAATATTAAGGGAAGACGTGAAAAACACGGAAAACAACGCAGACATGCAATTCTTTCAGAGTTTTGGAAAAATTTAATGAAATTAAAAAAAATCGAGCTCAGAGGAGAAATTCAAACAATTATTTTAAACAAATTAAAATTAAAAGAATAATAAATAACCAATAACTTACCTAAATGTTAAAACAAGCCTCTGTTCTGCAGATATAGCTTTCTTTTTTTTAACATTTTGGTACATACTTTTTCCAGCAGCAAGTCAAAAGACTGTATTGACATTCGTAGGTATTGCTTAAATCGCTCTTCGTGTTGTCGAAATTTATAATATAAATGATGAAATTATCCAAACTCTGATCTTTTTCGATTTACTGGATGAACTCCATATCTTCGTTTTCTTAAATGTAATATATTCCAAATATGAAACCGACTTTCGCGTAATACTTCGCGGCGTGCAGCACTAGACAACGCCATTTTAAAACTAACCACATAATACATTTCCTATTACCGCTCAAGAATCGCCGCTCATTTAATGGCCAGTTGCCGCTCAATTTTGCCGCTCAGCTTTTAGCCGCTCAGTGCGTGTCCTTAGTCTTAGTCGTTAATGAGCGGCATGTCGACGATCTCCCACAGTCTCTTGCTTAGCAAAAATTCAAAAAAAAGTTGACACACTTCGAGTAATTGTAACTGCTTCGAATGTTAAACAACTTCTTGGATCAATGGAACTGCCAGCTGGAACTGAAATTGTAGTGTCGACTGCAGTGCAGTAGACTTCTATAAAGTGCAAGCATTTGTATTTCACAAAAAAATCCACCTAAAACCGGTCATTTAAACGAGTAGTGTGTCTGGTTAATAAAAATTAATATATAACTTGCAGAAATCACGATTTTGAAATTATTCATCGACGATTTTTTTTTATCGGATCTAAATTTAACCAGTCTTCTGGTGTTAAAAGTTGAAAAATTATGGTGAATGGCTTGGAAAATGATGAACAAAGGAAGAAAAAAAAAGAAATAATATTTGCAGCCAGCTAATGTTTTGCATTTTTCAAACAAATACAAATTTTTTTAAACTTTTTTTCGTATTTGGTATATAGAAACCAAGTAAAATGGTGCTCAAGAAAAAAGAACAAAGTGTTTTTCCTCCATACAAAAATTGCTGAATGCTATTTCTTATTGCAATTATTTTTGAGCTTCGATAAGGCTGCCAATAGTTTCGACAAGTCTGCAAATAGTGTAAAGGATGAACTATAATAGTCGGAAGCAATCGGAAGCTAATGTCAAAATTCTACGTAAAGTTTTCTTCAGTACTATCAATTACTTAGGTTGCCCATATTAAGACTTTTGTGAGTGGAAGCGATTGCAAACAATAAAAACGAAATTTGATTGCTTTTGAACTTACAAATTTAAATGTATGTACACAGCTGTTGAACAGAAATGTAAAATTTTTGTATGAAAGAACAAAAGAAAGAGAAAGAGCGAATGAATTCGCTTTTTCGTAAGTGAGCAAAGTGAACGAAAACTGAACGAATCGAAGCGAAAAGCTATTATGGTCGTACAATACAAATTGCATGTGTTCGCGCAGTTACGGAAGTGGTCGTTCGCAACCATCTTCTATTATAGTTCAGCCTTAAGTGTTAATGGAAATCTTATAAAGTGCGTCAGATGTTTCTTTATCAGAACTTACAGTTAATACTGCTAAAGAGGAGATAGTTTCAAAAGATCTATTCCGAAAGGAAACTGATAGTTGGGACATTTTTTTCTTATGATATGTTTTTCCAAATTGTCAACTGATGAAATCAAAGTCAACAAATGATATGCTGCCCCAGGCAATATCAAACTTATGTTTCATGTTATCTCTTTCAGGATAATAGAATTTTGTGACGCACATTCAATCGGAAAACCATCACAAATGTAATAAAAATTTGAAATTTAAGTTGGCCGTTATCCTTACATCCGGCGGCAGTTATTTTTGGACCACATTTCATTGGGTATATTCGATAGACAGGGCACTTCGTTTGGTATCCCACACCGACATTGCCATCATTGTACCATCTATTTGTACATGTGTTTGCTGATTTTGTTTCTTTGTTAAGGTTACCGGATATCCCTGCGATCCTGAATGTATTGATTAACTTTCTCTCTATTTTCAGTTGACCATAGCGAACAACTCTGCCTCGGGCAATGCGGTGCAATATTAGACCAAATTCAATGTCTTTTTGGTTGTCCCGTTGTGTGTACGGTTGGTACGGTTGACTTTACATATCCGGTGGTTGTCATTCGATACTTTTATGCAAATCACCGAGTCTGTGTCCTGTGTAGATTGCGAAGGTCTGTTCTTTTATATTGGATTGCTGGATTGCGTCCCTGTTTCCGTTATATTTTTATTCGTTTTGTTTTCTATTTTTTTTTATTTTGGAGAGTTAGACGATGGACGAGATGTATCCTTGTGTTGTTACGTTTTATTTGAAGTAATTTTAAACTGACCATTTCGGATGTAAATCGAATGCAGACTGGTATGACGTTAAGCATTATAATGGAAATTGTGTTGGTTGTCATGGGAATATCCTGGCAAGATGGGAAAAATATTTTCTTTTAAAATTTCCTGTAGAATCAGAAGAAACGAAAGGAGAGTGGCACTAATTTGAAAAGTAGAAAGACTGCATTTGCATGAGCAGAAAAAAACACGTTCCTGCTCTACTTAAGGTATTGGGAGATCAGTAACAAAAGGAAACCTGCAAATGATAGTTCTGAAATGAATTTAAAGTCTCATGATAAATTAAAGTCCGTTTGGATACCATAAATGAGTATCGATAAGGTCAAGCAAACATTTTTGGACTATTTAAATTGATATAATATGAACATGACAAAGAACTGTTTGTGAATGGTGTTACAATGAAACTAAATCATCGGGGACAGTGGAGTCCATATTGTCCTAGCTGTACTGGCTCAACATAATATACCACCCACATCCTACAGAAAAATTCGAAATATAATTTTTGGAAATGGCGGGAAATGTCAGTTTTGGTTTTGTTTTTTTTTGTGAAGTAAACAATGCAAAACATGCGGCGACATGCCATCGAACTCTTCAAGATAGCGGAATATACGTAACAATATTGACATGTCACGAAATTGGAAATCACGACGATTCAAAACGTCAAAATCTGGAATGCCTTTCATTGTAGTCTTATTCTGTTAGTCTGACAAACGAATTTCTAAAAGAATGTAGGTTTTGTTTGAACCATTGGCCCCGCGCTTTCTAGACAAATGTTGTCTAGAACGTTAATTACATTTACACAACAAAACTTTTGTTTACATCCTATCCTATATGGGTATATTAGTTTTGATACATAGTGTAGCGTAACACTGCATACAATTGTATAAATAAGTACTTAAGAAATTGCAGACGTATTTTTATTAATTATTTTATTTAATTGCCCGTTTTCAAAATGTAACTGGCAAATTACCTTATCTCTGCGATAATGGCGCGCAAGCACTTATTACCCAAATGCGATAAAAGCGCCATACATTATTAAGTAGCGAATGCCATCTATACATACTTAGATTGTCAATAAAATATAGCAGCGTGTATCCGCCCTTGATCTTTTTTGGTAAAAACAGTGATGTGCGAGCGCAATAGTCCACGCGAGATAAGCCAAATTGTTTTTTTTTAAAAAGTCTTTAAAGTCAGTCAAACCCCAAGGAAAAGTTAAACCCCCAGTAAATCAGGTTACATTTTATATTATTAAGGCCGTATGAGCCATTTATTAAGTCTCCCATCAATAATTAAAAAGGTGAGAAATGTAAATGTGAATGTGTATGTGAATGCATTAATTTTCAAATCAACTTTTCTTGCCGAAATTGGCTATTTCGTTACAGCGAAGAAAAAAACTTAACAATTGCCAAGGGCCGTTAAAATCTTTTGCGAGTTGCCTCACACATTTATACGAACGATAAGAAGAAAAGTTCTTATCGCAAGCGACAGTCGATTCGCCTGCGCATACCTCGTGTTAGAGCGTCACATAATCTGTCTGACACGAGCTCCTAAACTCGTTCCTATTCGAAGGAGGTTTTCAAACAGCTGCCAAGCCTAGCCACATTATTTGCAACATCCAGGAAGGCGGTATAATAAAGGGTACAGTGTCGACACACGTGATCTCAATCACGGTTTACCCTCCTGGCGAAACCTTTCTATCAACCAGCATCTAAGTGATTACAGAGTGCGCAAGCTCTACGAGAGATCAGCATCAACATCTTTCCCAATCGTCGCCGATCTCATAGAGACGGGAAAGCAGGAATATTGTTACTGGACTCCGCAGACCGTTTTGGACGAAAAATCCCAATAGAGACGTAGTGTAGTGTAGTGTAGTGTGTAGAATTAGTTATAATTGAATTTAAGGTTATTGTAAATTAAGTTAAGCAAAATCCAGGTAATGCCATTCAAGATTTTACAAAGTCCTATTGCATTTACTTACATTTTTATCCCTACAGTTTAACGATTAATATTTAAAACATCAATAAAAATTCACCTACAACTATCCAAGACAACGATTTTTGCGCACAAACCCAGTCAGCGGTTACCAAGGTCAAAAGAAGGGAAACAACACAAACAAACATTTAAAAAGTGGTAATAAATCCCACAGACAAATATCAACGTAAGTCATAGTCATAACTTTGTAATCTGTTTGGCAATTTTAAAAATATTAGTGGGATCGATTTGTCATCTATGATTTTTAGATACCTAGGTTGGAAAAAAAACCTTAACATATATGTATATTATTAAATAAGTTTATCCCTACATTCGAATATCCCTCATAAAAAGTTAGCTCTACGAATAGACCATTTAATAGCTCTTTATCGTTTATAACCCGAAGGGATTAGGGGTCAGAATATACCCGAGGTAAGGCATGCCTGTCGTAGAAGGCGACTAAAATCCACTCCCCGTATACCGAGTGTAAAGCGTAACAACAAAAATGCAATGAGTACAACGAAAAGATTTAATACCCCAGGTGGCAATTCAGTTTCACTGGAAAATCCCCCCTTTACGGGTTACTCAAGACGTTTGGGCAAAAAGCGATAAGGAAAAAGCTGACGTTTTTGCCTCACATCTTGAGGAAACATTTAAGCCATTTGATGATCCAGCGCAAAATGAAAACATTAATATATTCGAGAGTAAGATATGCAAGTATTGCCGAGCTTAAACGGGAAATACAGAAACTAAAGCCTAAAAAAACTCCGGGTTATGACCTGATTACAGGAGAACTTCTTAAAATGTTGCCTCGGAAAGCATTAACTAAGCTTCTTTTTATTATGAATGCAGCAATCAGATTAGAATACATACCAAGACAGTGGAAAGTCGCGGAAGTGATTATGGTTCTAAAACCAGGAAAAACACCGAATGAAATAAAATCTTCTTCCAATAATTTCAAAAGTTTTTGAACGGATATTACTCGGTCGCTTACACCCCATAATTGAACAGAAACGTCTTTTACCTGGGTTTAGAAGTAAACCTTCAACGGTGGACCAAGTACATCGAATTACAGATGTAATTGAGAAAGCTTTCGAAGAAAAGAAAATTTGTTCAGCCGTATTTCTTGACGTGTCGCAAGCTTTTGACAAGGTGTGGCACAAAGGCCTTACTTATAAACTAAGTCAAGTTCTGCCAGAACAATTATATAAAATCCTCGTGTCGTATCTTGAGCATAGACTCTTTCCGTGTGAAACTTGGAAGCGAATATTCCGAGTTCAAAGAAATAATGGCAGGTGTACCGCAAGGAAGCGTCCTTGGACCAATCCTGTACCTCCTATTCACTCGTGATATCCCACAAACACACGATACAATAGTTGCAACGTTTGCTGACGATACTGCTATACTAGCAGTTGGCACAACAATAGAGGAAACAAATATCAAATTACAAAACGCTCTTAACGAGGTTAATGAATGGACTAAACCCTGGCGGATTGCACTTAATGAGAGCAAATCGATCCATGTAGATTTTTCGTATAAACGGACAAACAATTTGCCTGTATGTATTTCTAAATACGGTTCGAGTCCCGTTTGTAAATGAAGCGAAATATCTCCGTATGACAAAAAAAATTGCTGGATAAGTCGAATATTTAGATGCAATAGAAATACAAAATGGGTGGTGGTTTTAGTGAGTAAAAATCTCACACTACTTTGGGCACGTGCTCATCGTGTCTATGAAGATTTCCACCTGCCCACGGAAAAAAAATGAACTGGAAGATCGTATTATCATTCCATTCTAGTTTTAAGTGAATTATTCTGTTTTCATTACTTTTTTTTGCATTTGCTATATTTTTTTATATTTCCTAGTTTGTAAGTTTTTTTATTTTATTATTTCTCATGAATAACAAAGAGAACGTCGAATTTCTTCGTACATACGTACACAAATGAAAAAACATATGAGAAGGCTACAATCCGCTGTGCGGATCGATTAATACCCTAATCCATCCCATCCTTAAAATCAAAATGAACATATTGTTCCGAAGGATTATCAAATTCTTTTATGGTTCTACAAAAAAACATATGAGAAGGCTACAATCCACTGTGCGGATCGTTGAATACATTATCCCATCCTATCTGTAAAACTAAAATCCCCAAAAAGTGGACATGGCTAAAAACACGATGTGGATAAAATAAAGAAAATGACATGGTGACAACAAATTCTTCAGACTGCTTATAAAAAACTTTTACGGTTCTACAAAAGACAAGGTTTTCTGCTGCATATGTTATGGGGTAGTGTATAAAAATGGTTTTTATATAAAAACGCCCCCAATAAGTGGGCGTGAGTCAAAATGGTATACAGGCGAAATGTTCATGTTAATAATGTTAATGATTCTGCATCAAAATTTTTTTCGAAAAATTTAAAATTTGACCGAAAACAGTTTTTAATTGAAAACGCCCCCAAAAAGTGGGCGTGGTAAAAAACTTTATATGGACGAAATATAGATATTAATATTGTCTTAATATGATGTTCAGAAACTTTTTTAAAATTCCTTACGGTTTGGTCAAAAACTGAGTTTTTCTTAAAAGGGGGCGTGACAGTGGGCGGATTTCAAAAATTTTTACACTTGTTCTGTGGGCTGAGACGAGGATCCTATATACCAAATTTCATTATCCTAGCTCAAAATTTAAGGCCTAAAAATCGGTGACGTACAGACGGACGGACGGACGGACGGACGGACGGACAGACAGACATGGCTTAATCGACTCAGCTAGCGATTCTGAGTCGATCCATATACTTTGAGGTATATGTAGCAAAATTATTTCTCTAATAAAAAAACAGTTTTTGTATAAAACGCCCCCAAAAAGTGGGCGTGGCAATTCTAGCGATTCTGAGTCGATCCATATACTTTGACGTATATGTAGCAAAATTATTTCTCTATGTTACAAACTAAGTATCAAAACTAATATACCCCTATGGGATAGGGTATAACCATTTTTATACACTACCCCATAACATATGCAGGAGAAAACCTTGTCTTTTGTGGAACCGTAAAAGTGTTTTGTAAGCAGTTTGAAGAATTTGTTGTCACTATATCATTTTTTCTATTTTATCCACATCGTGTTTTAAGCCATGCCCACTTTTTTGGGGATTTTAGTTTTATGGATAGGATGGGATTTTTTAAAATCCGCAAACTACCACGCCCCTTTTTCAGTAAAACGTTGTTTTTAGTTAAAAACGTTTTTCGGTTCAATTTTAAAATATTCGAAAGAAAAAACTTTCGATACAATATCATTGGCTATGATACAATTAACTTTTCGTTCTTAGATCATTTGAACCCACGCCCACTCTGGGGGGGTGTTTTCCTACAAAAACCATTTGTATACCATACCACAAGGCATATGCAGGAGAAGAACGGTGGTTTTTGTAGAACCATACAAGATTTTGCTAAACTGTCTGAACAGTATGTTGTGACAACATACTTTTAATATTTCATCGCCATAAAGCCCACATTTTGGGTATAATTATTTTGAGGATATGCTCGGCGAATAGTTCCGCCTTCTCAATAACTTTCTGAGTCCATCCACCATTGTTTTGTTTTACTGGAGAGGCGGTGGCAGTTTATGATGTTTTTTTCTTGTAGCATTTCAAAGGGAATAGTTGGATCTTTTGTCAGCACCTATGGTCCTTCAAAAAATGTCGCAGTTTCGTATGAGATTTCTGAGCTAGTCCTTCAAAAATCCTTTAATGTCTCGGGTGATATTTCTGAGATTATCGTTAAAATTATTAAAGTTGGTTTTGTGCTGTGTAGGGCGAGATTGTTGCCATATTTTTTTTCTATTAATTGTTTTTTTTTTTTCGTTTTTGTGTTTTTCTATTAATAACTGATTTATTTTTATGGGATATTTAAACATGGGTTTTGGTGCCAATTGCTTTTTTATTGGGAGTAGTTTTTCATGCATCACCATAGACGACTTTAAACTGATCAATCTTTTTTCTTGTTAGTGCGGCATTTGAAGAGTCGATCATAAATTGATCTTTTGTTCGCAATGCCTGTGTACCTTATATACACAGAGTTTGTATTCACCCCTTTTGCTATGAAGGAGTCAAAAAGATTTCGCATTTTTGATGTATCCATGGTCGAGTCAGCATTTCCGAAATCAAATTCTGTACCGGCTTTGTATGGCACTTTGCCTTTGGTAGTAATAAATCCTGAGCCCCAAGATGTGTGCTTAGCGTTAAAATAGCGTTATACAGGCATCAAGCATCAGAATCGTTTAGGATATGCTTCCTCTATTCAATGTTGTATAATTTTATGAATAAAGGTTTTGCGTCATTTTAAGGAGTCCTAAACCTTTATACAATAATTAGTTTATGGATAAGGCTGTTCGTCTATAGATTATTTAAACTTCTTGGATATCTAGCGAGACTGTTAGACGTTTCGTGGTACAAGTGGTGATTTTAGTTTTAGAGACTAATTTTTTTGTTGAGAATTGTGGAGGAAATAGGAAAATTCCTTTGTTGGAAAAGATAAAGGATAGAGAAAAGGAGAAGGATATCAGGAAGGGAGTAAGGGAGAAGGACGATAAAACAGAAAGAACAGAAGAGTGGAGAAGGAAGGAAAAGGAGAAAAGAAAAGATAAGTAGAATTTATTTTATTGTGTTAGATCGATAAGTGCATAAAGTGCAAAATACGTTGGTTATTCCGCTGCCCGAGAAAAGAGGATTTTGAGGATTTGATTTGTTCGGGGGCCATCTTCGTGGTCCGCCATTTTTGATAATAACGGGTGGGTAAATTTTAAAAGCCGATGTTAAATGTGAACCACACCTAAACGTCCAGTTTTTTTCTGCATTTCATTTGACATTTCTCAATTTTAGACTAACTCAATTTGAACCATGGAAAGATACACAACCGAGCAACGCGTTGAAGTTATTCACGCTTATTATGAAATTGGGCGTTCAAATCAAAATGCATATCATGCACTTCGTGATTTTTTCGGTCGATTTAATCGTCCAAATGTGCGTACAATCGGAAAAATCGTTCAAAAATTTGAGCAAACCGGGTCTGAAAACACCAGTGCATGCTCGTACAGCTCGTATTGCAAAAAATATTGCTGCTGTTCGCGATAGTGTGGCTGAAGGTGAAGAGCCGTCCACCTCAACTCGTCATCGTGCCCAACACTTGCACCTCTCACGCTCGTCGTTGATGAACATTATGCATAAAGCCTTGCATTTACACGCTTACAAGGAGTAATTGAGTCAAGAACAAAAGTCTCTTGACCATTTCAAGCGTCGTCAATGGTCAGAATGGTGGCAAGAAATGGAAACAGTGGATGATCAATTTTCGAAGAAAATCATCTTCAGTGATGAGGCACATTTTGGGTTCGTCAAGATCATGTGATTTGACACCGTTGGACTTCTTTCTTTGGTGTCATTTGAAAAAAAGGTGTACGTCGATAAGCCAGCAACAATTCAAGAGTTAAAGGATGAGATAATTCGGCACATTAACGACATAGAACCTCAATTATGCCTCAGCGCCATCAAAAATTTAGACTATCGGATG
The DNA here is from genome assembly GCA_932526625.1 of Rhingia campestris. Lineage (NCBI taxonomy): Eukaryota > Metazoa > Arthropoda > Insecta > Diptera > Syrphidae > Rhingia > Rhingia campestris. The sequence continues at coordinate 112,228,076 of OW052183.1, read as the reverse complement.
GAGGTGTGCCGCCGAGGTCGCAGCTGCCATTTAGTTGCATACATAATTGATCCATACCAATATTATCATAATAAAAAGAAATGACAATAATTTCCCAAATAATTTGTGTTTTATTCAAAATCAACATTGGCCCTTTAAATTAAACCGCCCTTTACATCAAAAAAAAAATTCGTTACAAATAAAATTTAATTGGGCGCACCACCCCCATTTTGTAAAGTTGGTTAAACATTCTGGTTTGTTTTTCACTCCATCGGTTTTGGTTTCCATTTTATTTTCTTCAGTTTCGTCGGTTTCAGTTTTTTTTATTTTCAGGTTTTCCCAAAAATTACGTGGCGTCCAAAACTCATCGTTCACTTAATAACCCAGCAGGTGCGTTTCCTAAAGTCAAACTAAAAGTCATACTAACCTTAAGGTATTCGTCATAAATGTTGAAATTATAGCTACCCAGGTAGCTTACTGAATCAAATCATCCAACGGCCCTAGATTATGCTTCTATATATTCACAAGATCCTGAAACCAACCTTAACACTGATAACAATAACCGATTGTGTGGTTTTCCAACCTCTCAAAATTTTGAAAAACATAAAAACTGTAAAACTAGTTTTGCTTCACTTGCACACGAATTAAAATTGAAAGAGAACAAGGACCAAATTCGATTTTCGTGTCCATTAAATAAGAACCCTCGTGTCCATATAGACCACATCGTAAGGGAGCAAGGCGACGAAGAATACTTAGCAGCAACAGGATAGCACAATGTTGAGGAGAATTTATAACTCATTTATTATACGGAACAAACTTGTTTGAAAGCGTAAAATTTATTGAACTTTATTCTCGATTTATATCTTCTGATCATTGAATTTTAATTTATCTGCATTAGTACGGTCGATGGTCCATTGGAAGGGAGGATAAAGAAGGATAACGTTGAACTGCAATTAGGTGTTCGATGCTGAACAACGAAAGGGAGGTGTGGTTCTGTAGTTTGCAGTTAGTGGATATAGATGTTACTTTTAGTTAGGGTACGGACACATGAGTGGATGGACTAATTTAATGTGTGATAATGAAAATAGGAAACTAGGAAGCCCATTTATAGTTTCATATTAGTTTTGCAAAACAATTAGCGACACAGAGATATAATTAAAACGATATAATAATAAAGCTTATCGGTTTATATCCACTCTGTTATGTCACCGAAATTGTAATGTCCTTAAACCGTCAAACAGTATAGCTTCAAACCCAAAAAGTCCAAATCGATACTCACTACATATTTATCGATTTCAAAGCCGCATACGACAGCATTTATAGAGACGAACTATAAAGAGTAATATCTAGTTTTGGTATACTGCCCAAACTCGTCCGTCTATGCAGAATGACAATAGAGAATTCTCGGTGCTCCACCATGGTCGGCAACGACCTCACCGACACACTCAATACCGAAAAAGGATTTAGGCAAAGCGACGCAATGTCAATAGACTTCTTTACTAGCATTCTTAAAAAAAATTCCCCAGTCAACACCAGAGGCAATATTTTCCATAAATCAGTGCAACTATAACCATACCAAGACGAAATTGGCACTAACGTGGTGTCACAGCCATGTTTGCTAGTTTAGAGAAGGAACCAGCCAAATAGGTTTAGTAGTAAAGTAAAATGTAGGATAAGACCAAGTATATGAGGTCAATACGAAACCAACCTCTACTAACTTCAAGTGTGCAACTGGAGGCAGTCAGCTAAGACAGCGGTAATTGGGTCCTTAGTACGGCGCACAAGAAGAAACCGAACTGAACCAACCTGAAGTTTGTGTCCAAAATGAGGCAGCTAGCTATGGACCGGGCTTATCAGAGAATCATGTTAGTTAAGGCCCAGGTTCATTCCTGACTTTAATGCCATTTATGTAAGTAAGTAAGTTTTCTCTTCATTGTTTAGCGGCGCTGGGTATGGTTTGTAGCTTGATACCGCCTATCTTTTTCGCTTTCATCAGACTGTCCATGTAGCTACATAGTTGCTTTGTTGTTATCAAGCATGGGTGGTCTAGCCAGAGCGTTGTATTGAAAACAATCTAACCATTTATTGTTCAAGAAGGACAGCGATAAGAAGAAAAGGGAATGACCGAAGAAGTAAAGGGGCTTTGAAATGCGTGGCTATGGGGAATTCCTTTTGGATTGTTATTTTAACGTTCCACCAGTCTTAATATTTCAGCGGCTAGTATAAAATACAAATTTTTGGCGCATCAGGCTCGTTAGTACCCAGTGCCAAGCTTTCTTACAACCATTCATGTGGGCGTGTGTAGTTCTTGATGGCGGGACCTACTGTTTAATACCGAACCACAACGGTATAAGCTATTCTTGACAATTGATACTAATCGGGTGATTTGTCAGATCATCACGAGAGGAGCCAGTGAAAAATCATTTAGCTGTTGCTACGACTGGGAGTCAACCCAGACCTCCTGCGCTGCAGTTCATTGCACTAAACAACGCGCCACTGAGCTCGTCTTTTGTATGTCTTATTGAAAAGGCCACCACTTGTCATTGACATTAGACCACTGTATTATACCCAAATTGGATTAAAAGGGGAAAGGGGTAGGTACGTGCTTTTCCGATTTTCACCTGCCAAAATTGTAGTTCTCTATCGCGACAGTATGGATGGAAAATGGCTTTAAATCCAATAAATGTCAATTCCAATGTATGTAAATGTTAATGTTTTATCTTTTTGTAGCTCTATCTAAAAATCGTTTTAAGGACCTTTATTTTAAGCTTGTGCATAATTTTATGAACAAGGCATTAAGTATGTCAAATACATAACAAACTTAACTATGTCACCATGACTGGTATACATCAAAACAATGTACATCCTCGGGATATATTCTAAATGAGTGAACCCAACAAAGAACTTCGACAACAGTTTTGCACAATAAAAACCACAACTCAATTTGCAGCTCTAATGAAAAATTTACCAAAAGCTCAAATATCACAAAGTAATGCAGCAGAATATGGTATATACCGAGGAGAACATATTTCCGCCACGACCTGCAGCAGGACAAAAACATTTTCGATAAAATAACAATGTCCAAGGACATAACGATGTCGGTCGCTCGGTGGGTATAAACTTTTACAGAAGACGACAAATTTCTTGCGACAAAATAGCTAAGAAAATCATTTTATGATCTTGTGCCAGTATGCATGGGAGGGTTAAATGATTTTCAGTGGTTAGTCTAATGCAAAGTACCAGATACCGGTTTTAACTTTCATAAAATACCTGCGGTAGCCTTGAGCAGGATGAAGAATACAGACTGATATTACTGCTGCAAGATTAAAAAAAAGCGATACCCTCGTCAACTCCTTTAAAGATGAGGATACCTTCCTTTTTATGAGGATACTATTCTTCTTTATGCTTTATATCATGTATCATGGTTGTTTGAGGTTTTTTTTTTGCATCCCGTTGAGTCCTTGAGTTATGATGTAGTTAGTGTTGAGGTTGTTTTTTTTATGTTTGTGCATTTTTATAGTTTCCTTAAAAGGCAAGGAAAATGCTTTGTAAAATGATTGCAGTGATTGTAGATATAGGTGTATACGGTTTTTGATTAGGTATATAAAAAGCATACATATGAATTATTAAACTTTTTTTCAAATTTTAAAATGCGAACTTGTGAATAAATGTCAGAGGAGACAGTGTGCGAATTGTAATACACCCAATTCTTAAATTATTCATCAAGGGCACTTTGTGGATCTTTAGATTGCCCTTGTTAGAGTGGTAAAAAATATTCATGAGATATACACATCCACCAACAAAGCAGTGGAGGCAGGCATGGTATCAGATGACCCTCAGTCAAATTCATTAGATCTAAGAAAGGTTGGATTATGTTGATTAAAGAGTTTAAAAAAAAAGACATTAAGTCTCTCCTTTATACATCTAGAAAAGTGTTTATCTAGTTTGACACTTTAGGTTGCGAGATTCATATAAACAATCAAAACATGCGGATCACTCAACCACACAGAACCTTTATTGAATTGACTCAAATTGACTTTGAAGTATAGCTAGATAAATTATTTCTCTATGTTACAAAGTATGTATCAAAAGTTAAAACTAATATACCCCTATGGGATAGGGTATCAAAGGAATTGTTATATATGGATCGACTCAGAATCACTAGCTGAGCCTATTAAGCCATGTCTGTCTTACCGTCCGTCCGTCTGTCTGTATTTCACCGATTTTTTGGCATTAATTTTGACAACGACCGCCATGTCCCCTTATGGATATCTAGGCGAGTAAACCATGTGCTTTCTAAAGCGGCATTTCATTCTTCAGGGAATTCAATTACTTTAAGACAGACGTTTTTGGCACGATGCCAGACGTGTTGTAGTGTAGTCTGTGTTTTCCGACAACACAACTAAAGATGTATTTCTCTTTCAACCTTTGCGTTAAAATCTCTCAGAACGATTTTAATATAGTACTTCGGTGGTCACTCATAAGCTTTGTCAAGGAGCTCTTAGAAGAAGGATTTCGAAATATCACTCTGTGTGTCCTTCTGAGCGTGAAGGCACATAGAACATGCGTATTGTTACAATGTGTTCGCTAATGTCTTGAAAGCATAATACTTTCTGTCTAAGTCTGACACTCATAACAAATCCACATCCAAATAGTCTTTGTTTCTGCTCACTATGATACGGTCCGTAGTTGAAGTCACAGTTTTTCATACTCATTTTGCCCGGCCAATTCTATCGCATTTCTTCGATTGTAGTAATGTCTGCTTTTAAGCAGCTTATTGCTTTTATTAGTATTTGCACCTCTCCTGCTTAATATTCTCACATTTCAGGTGCAGATGCCAACGTCGTTGTCCTTTTTCCTTTAGCATGATCGCCAAAAATAAATTTCGTCCTTTCCAACGCTCTTGGTTGTTTCGTAACAATAATTTTTTCCGTGGCTGGGTAGTCAACCCAAAGTTGAACCCTAACCTGAAGGTTATAGAATGCGGCTGGTTGCTGTGACCCCTATCAGAGAATTGTTATGCAATATCATCTTTATATATGCACACACCCCTTGTTGTCAAGAAGGAATTTTACCGCCTCCTTGTAAATAAGTCAAATTTTCTTATATAGAACTAATTCTTATGTAATAAAATATCACCGCATGTTACGGCATGAATATTATCATTCAAACAATTTAAAACGCATGTTCCATCATAGACAAATTTGGACGCACAAAATATTTAACTTTAATTTATAGTTTTTGATCGACCTACACAAAAAGTTGCCCTATGGACTTATATCCATACGCCATTCAAAAGAGTCCCCAGTATGATTAGTTAAAAAATTGCATCTTAACTTTCAAAACTTAATCCGCTGAAACCGTCTCTCAAATCAAAGGATATCTGAATTGTCATTCCTGCAAAATAAAAATAAACAAATCACTCATCATAGAGCACAGCTAAATTAAATTAACAAATTAATCAATTCGTGCCAAAAGTTATAATTTATACAATTGTTTTGTGTGAAAGGAAAATATACTTTATTAGTTTTGAAAGCTTCAATTTATTATACATAATTCACATATATATCATCTCAAAACAAATAGCATCCACTTAATCTGTGAATATCCTCTTTTATTTAATTTTCACGGACCAATAAAAAATAGATTTATTTTGAGATTCTTTGCATATTTCATTATTAAACCACTTCAATGATATTATATTACATCTATCCGAAAAAAAAAAACAATATTCTTTATACAAAACAAAAATTATTTGATTTTTTTGTTTGATCGCGTTGTAATACATTTTTGTTGTATTTGTTTTGTATGAAAGCGCATTCTTTAAACCCTGTACCATAGAGGTATGTATATTTGTTTTGACATTTAGTTTGTAAAATAGAGAAATCATTTCGATAGATTTACCTTAAGGTATTTGGATCGACTCAGAATAGCCATGTTTGTCTGTCTGTCCATCCACCTGCCCATCCATCGGTGTGTCATCAATTTTTGGGCTTTAAATTTTGAGGTAGAGTTAAATTTGGTATATAGACCCTCTGTTCGAAGAACAAAAAGTAAAAAGTTGTTCTTGGCCAAACGGTAAAGAATATTGAAAAAGGTGTGAACTTCATATTTAGACAATCTTAATATCTATATCCCATCCATTGCCAGGCCCATTTTTCGGGGAGTTTTCCTTAAAAAAAAGTTTTTCGGTACAATTTAAAAAATTATTTTTAACTTTCTCGAACAAACAGAGAGATATTGTTTTCGTGAAATTTTTTTGATCTCGAGATTTTGATTTATTCTAACATTACGATGAAAGCGGAACCCAAAAAAGTGGTTTTTGGAATTCCGTCCGTCGGTCCGTCTGTCCGTAATGGTCTCCCCAGTCTAAACGGCTTGACCGATTTTCTTAAAATTTCGTATCAAAGTTTGTTTTGGTCATAATTCTAGGCCATTTTTTATGTTTGCTTTGAGCCATGTTATTAACGGTACCTTCCTTATAAAAATTACACATAACCTCAATTTTCTCAAAAACGGCTCTAACGATTTTGATTTAACTTTACTATTTAACTGCATACCCAGTTTTTTTTCGAGAAAATCCATATAACGGATTTTGTCATTTAGGCTATATAAAGAAAATTGTTAATTTCTCGCAAACTATTATGTCAAATTGAATGAAATTTAATATGTATACTACTCTTATAGATTTAAACAATTCAACATAATTAGTTTTAGCCCAACCATCACTTAACGGAATTTTCAGTTTTGGCCAATAACGGAAAATCATTATTATTCACATAGACAACGATTCCTTCAAATTTCGGAGTAAACGTTCGTATAATCACATTTCGACATTATTTTTATCATTATTAGCATCAATTATCAAAATGCTTATGATATGATCTAACGCCCAACTCGCTGTAAAAGAGAAAGTTGCGTACGACCCAGTCGTGCACCCAACACTCGTTTTTCTTGCACTCCCTACAGTTCTTCCTCAGATTTCACGTGCTATTCCTGTCGATTGGTGCTCTTCATAGTATGTAAATCCGATATATATTTTTTTGCTTGCATAGCACTAAATAACAGTGTCTTATTTTTTTAATCGAAGTACAGTACTAAGCTTCAAAAACGTCACTTCTTGTGCCTGCCCCCACGCCATGTGCTATTCCTTCTACATATTTGTCTTCGGGAACTTCTGAAATTTCAGGCACACATCTTATGTACATAAGCCTATGAACTTTTGTATTTCTTTGACGTCTTTCGGAAGTTCCATGTTTTTAATCCGTCCGCTGAATCCACCCTCAGTTCAATTATAAATTTTTGTTTGGATTCAATTTTAAATTTGCCTCTCGTAGTCTTATCAGGAGTTTTTTTTTTTTTAAATTCCGATTGTGATCTTTTACCACTTATTCCAATGTGCCACAACGTCAGTAAATCAAATACTCGTCTACCAGAACGTCTATTCCCTCCAGTCCGCTTACAACTTCTTACTATTTCTGTTGCCAGATATCCGGTGCCGGATTTGTTCCAAAAGACAATGTTAGCCAATAATACCGGTCGAAAGGTGTCTAATGTCGTTAAAATACTACTATCACCTTTGAAGATGAAAGGGATTTTGTCTACACCGGCTCTGTTATTGAATCTGACAACGACACCACGTCAGAAACCAATGGAAAATGTCTTTACTATACTGCTAATATCACTCCCATCTCCCTTATTCTTGCCTGGTCTGTAATAAATGCAAATTATAAAAAAAATCACGACAAGGATGGAAGAATAACGCCTACTTCTAGCATAACGTAACGTTGTTCTTATGAACCTCAGTATATAACTTGTATAAGCCTTGATAGTCATCGTGCAGTTGTAGGTATTCAGCATTTTAACAATCTTAAAAGACGAAGATGTTGCCTTCAGCAATCTTTGGTGACTAGACATTAGACCCTTATTTGATTAAGCCAGTTCATTTGATTAAGCCAGTCGCACCTAACACTCACCGGCAAGAAATCACTGGTTGGGGAATAATCTCGATGCTCGCAGCCAAAAACGTAGCCTAAAAGGCAAAGCTAGATGTGAAGATTATTTTGACAAAATATCCAACTATTTTTTGGAAATTTTGGATTGGCGATTTTGGCCGAGGCGACTCTCTTTGGGGATTATGGATTTATGGATTGAGGATTTTGGATTTTGTGATTTTGGTTTTGGGGATTTTGATTTTGGGTATATGGACTCGGGGATTTTATTTGGCGGAATTAACTCTTGGAGTTTTCGTAGCCAACCCACCCGGAAAGAACACCGGCTTTTCATGAAGAAGAAAAATTTACAAGAAAAGCTAAATTTGATCGAATGAGAGTCTGCCTGAAGATTTGAACATTAGCATCGTCTGCCCGAATGAACAAATGCGGTTTCGTTGTGAGTGCAGACTCAGGTCAAGTGATTGAATTTAAACAAGTTAGTGATCACCAAACTGTTATCCACTTCAAAACAAGCTTTTGCTTTATCAGCCATCCATGTCTACAAATCATAATACAGTGAAACAGATATCGTATTTGTGTTTTTATTTTTTCATGCACAAAGCTATGAAGTAGTTTGACTGTGGATAGACAGAAGAGCTTATCGAAGAGGAATTTAAAGACCTTCTGGACAGAGCTTTCGCAGCATTCGAGCATTTCCTTAGTAGGACTCTATCATTCATATGGCAGATACTTTTTTAGGTAGAATATCTGTTAGTACTCCGCTAAGCAAACTTCCAAACGGGAAGCATTGACTCTGGCCATCTGCTGATCGCATCTAAGTAGAGAGCTCGATTGACAACAGAAAAGAAGCTACGAATTTTTTTTAATTTAAGTATTGCTACAGTCCGGGATGAACCTGCGCCTCAACCAACATGCCTCTGAAATTAGCCCGGTCCTTAGCTAACTGCCTCCAGTTCGTGGTTGAATCCTCGTCTCCATAGCCAGTCAACGCAAACGGGACCGAAGATTTTTCGAAGAATTTTTCTCTCGAATCGACCAAGGCTTTCTTCATCGGCTTTTGATACGGTCCATGCGTCAGCGCAATAGAGCAGGACTGGGTGCAGATACGAACGTCGTTGTCCTTTTTTTTGTTTAGCAGAGTCGTCAAATATAATATCACTCCTTCCCGAGGCTATTGCTTGCTTCGTAACAATGGTTTTTCCATGGGTGGGTAGTTAACCCAAAGCAAAACCCCCAACCTGGAGGGCCAGTTCCAATTTATTAGATACCCCTAGGACACGGGGCCTAACTTACCCTTGAAATTCCTAGATAACCTGTTGTCCGAATATGTCGAAGCAGCTTATTCGACTGGCATGGCAGTCCGGGTACTCATTCCGCGCCATTCTGACCAGGGTGATTATAGTGTTGTTGTTTTACGTCTTGTTATCAATACTCGAAGACTCTGCAAGCCGGAGTATTGGTGTCCATTCGTTCTACATGTCCTAGCCATCTTAAACGTCCAATGCGAAGTTTTTTGACCAGGGGTATGTCGCTGTACAGCTCGAATAAATCGTGGTTGGATCTTCTTCTCCATGATATAACGTTGAGTCTTACCAATGATGTCAATATCGGTTAGTAGTCTTATCGTTCTAGTAGTTGTACCGATTTTTGGAAAATTGTGCCTCTAATATTGTCTCGGGAGTTTTGAACAATCCTCTCAAGAATCAAATTGAAGAAGTCACATAACAGCGCATCGCCTTGCCTTAATCCTTTTTTGGTATCGAATGTGTCGTGAGGTCGTTACCGACCCCGATGGAGCAGCGAAAATTCTCCATCGTCATCCTACAGAAACGGGCGAGTTTGGGCGGTATAACAAAACTAGACATGGCGCTGTATAGTTCGTCTCTATAAATGCTGTTGTATGCGGGTTTGAAATCGATAAATAGGTGGTGGGTATCGATTTGGGTTTGTTGGGTTTTTTTTTCAGGATCTGCCGAAGTGTGAAAATTTGATCGGTTGTGGACTTTCGTGCCCTAAAACCACACTGATATGGGCCGATCAGGTTGTTGGTAAACGGTTTCAGACGTTCACATATTACGGCAGATAGGATTTTGTACGTGATGTTGAGGAGACTTATGCCTCTGTAGTTGGCGCAGTTCAGAAGTGGTTCTTCCATATCTTCAATATCCTCAGAATCGAATGTGTCTCAACTACGATAATTCCTTGTTCATCTCGTCAGGATTCTGTTCGAGCCTTGTATTCTTGGCTTTGAGGTTTTACACTTTGGTAAGACTTGGGAACATCGTTCCTGGAGTGGCACTTGCTCCTTTTTCTTCTTTCTGAAAAGTCGGTGTTCTTCCCTTCTTCTTTGCTTATAGAGCTCAATGGCAGCTCTCGTCTTCATCTGCAGCTTAGTCTTGTCTTGTCTTGCAGCCTTTCGACATTATATTTTTTCACAGTATATCTTTGTTTGTTGTGGCGTGGTGGATATCCGCATTCTTACCTTGGCTGCAACAAGGTAGTGGTCCGAATCGATGGTAACCTTTCGGAATGTTCGGACATCCAAAATACTAGATGCGTGCCTCTTGCCTATCGCAATGTGATCAATTTGGTTGACTGTTCGTTGATCTGGAGACCGCCATGTCCTCTTATGGATATCGAGGTGAGGAAACCGTGTGCTGGCTAAAGTGGCATTTCGTTCTGTAGCGATGTCAATTAGCCTAAGTCCGTTACCAGACGTGTTGTCGTGTAGGCTATATTTTCCGACAATACTGCTAAAGATGTCTTCTCTTCTTACCTTTGCGTTAAAATCTCGCAGCATGATTTTAACATCGTACTTTGGTAGTTGCTCATAGGTTTTGCCAAGGAGCTCGTAAAAGCAGTCCTTAGTTGTATCATCTTCTTCCTCCGTCGGAGCATGAGCGCATATAAGGCTTATATTGGCGAATTTGTCCTTGATGCGGATTGTTACTATACGTTCGCTAATGTCTTGGAAATATAAAACTTCTTGCCTAAGTCTGACACTTATAACAAATCTGCATCCGAATAGTCGCTTTTCTGCTCACTATAATAAGGTCCATAGTAGATGTCACAGTTTTTCATCATAAGTATGTTGGGAGACATTACAAGACAAATGGTCTCGCGTGCTCATACAAAACTGTTTTTTTTATAAATTACAGTCAACATTCCATTCCAGGACGATTCACAGAGTGAAATATTTACATTGAATGGTAGTCCTTAAATGTCAGTGTTACGTTGGGATTTTATTACATTTTGTGTTAATATCAGCACTCGTGAACAGAATACCCCCTAACCAAAAAGTCCTTGTCAATTTACCGCACCGAACATCCTTTGGGTTTTACACATTTCGTAATATAGGTTTGCGTTCCAATGAACCGAAAAGATACGATTTAACTGCATCGAATATTAACAGATCCATTTGGTTGTGTTGACCTCAATTGCAGTGGGAAAATCCTCTGCACCCCCACAAACAGTCCAGCCACGAACAGTTGGATTAATTTGTCACCTTGCGAGGCGAGGAGGTGCACTTCGATTTTTGTTGGGTATTGCTATCATGAGGCATGATGGTCATCAGAGTGGAATTGAATGCATGAAATCAAAAAGCTGAAAAAGGCAAAAGCTATTCACTATTTTTGAGCCAATATTGCTGTCATTATATTTTTATATTGTCTATGTGAGGGTTACCTATGTATATAGTTTAGATAACGTTAAACAAATTATCCAGACATGAGCAATTGGGCATTCAATTGAAATGAGAATGGTTCTATATATAATGGGGAGTCCTGGTATTTATTTTTATAGCTTTGTCATAGGCTCAGTGGCGCGATTGTTAGTGCGATGAACTGCCGCGCAGAAGGTCTGGGTTCGATTCCCAGCCGTAGCAACACCTAAATGATTTTTCACTGGCCCTCCTCTCGTGATGATCTGACAAATCGTCCGAGTAGTATCAATTGTCAAGAATAGCTTATCTCAACTTAGCCGTTCGGAGTCGGCATAAAACAGGAGGTCCCGCCATCGTGCAAGAAGTACACACGCACACATGAATGGTTGTGAGAAAGCTAGGCCCTGGGTACTAACGAGCCTGTTGCGCCAAAAATTTGTTTTTTTTTGTCATAGTATGTATATATAGTTAGTCTGTGTAATGCTTTAGTATGGGGCTTTGAAATCGCTGAATAGGTGTTGGGAATCTTTTTTTTTTCAATATCTTCCAAATTGTGAATATTTGATCAATTGTAGAAATTCCTAGCCTTAAACCACACTGATAGAGCAGCGATCTGCAATTACGATTTCAGTACGTCGAAATTGAATTTTCTCAAGATATTTTCGATAACCAAAAAATTGTCTGAGACCATTGGAATGTTTGAACGTCTAAAATACTGGATGCGCATATGATGTATTTCACAATGTTGTCAATTTGATTATTTATTTATTTCACATTTCAAAATTAGATATATTAAGTTGATTACTCGCAAGCCTATATATTTATTTGCAGGTATGAAGAGTTTAGTTTTGAAGTGATTCTAATTAATTAATTAATTGTTACATATTTAAAAATGTATATGTACCTTTTTTAATTCAATATAAATTATGTTACTAATGAACAAGTAGGAATTCAATAAAATATATTTGTTTAATTTTTTTTAATTTTGAATATGTTTTAAGTATTGAATAATTTTGTTAATATTTTTTGGAAAAACATAACGTAGTTCGTGGTGTGGTATTGGTTGCAGAAACATTTGTTCATCCATATAATGAAGAAGAGTTTTCATCTGGAAGTACAAACATCTAGAAATTTAAAATACGAATTAACTGGTCCAAACGTTTTGACAAGACGATATTGTGTGTTTGATATATAATATAGATGGGTATATAATGCGGCTTCCCAAGCATGTATCCCATGTCTAATTCTCGATTCAGCAAGCGAGTAGTATACTTGCTTTTGTACTTCTAAATTTGAAAAACGATTCAAATATAACTTGGAAAAGAGTGTCATCTTCAGTTAAAGACGTTTATATGCTCGCTCCTTAAAGGTAGGTGTTCGTCAAATGTAATCCTGAGATAGTTGTAACTACCTATATATCATGGTTGGTGGACGATATTGGACTTAGGTCATTTCGATGATGTATATTGTTTCCTTCTTCACCCTTCAAATAATTTCGAACACTCATGACCTTTGTTTTCGAAGCGTTTATTTTTTTTTTCGTGAGCTGGTCGAAATCTTCATAGACCGATGAGTACGTGCCCATAGTAGTGTGAGATTTTCACTCACTAAAACCATCACAAATTTTGTATTTCTATTACAATTAAGTATTCGACTTATCTACCAATTTTTTTTATAACGATTATATAATATGAATGTTTGTCAGGTAACTTTCCTTTGAGAGTTCCTGCTTTTTCCGCAATTTATAGAGCGGGTTTGTTATTATCGGGCCAAATCCAAGCGTTTAGTTTTTTGAAGACTTCTTACTTAAGTGACGCTACAGTCCGGGATAAACCTGGGCCTCAGCCAACATGCCTCTCCAATTAGCGCGGTCCTTAGCTTACTGCCTCCAGTTGCGCACTCCAAGTTGGTTGAGGTCGGTTTCTACTTGTGCGCGCCACTTAAGGCGATGTCTTCCTCTACTGCGTCGAAGACTCTGCGAGTCGGAGTATTGGTGTCAATCGTTCTACATGTCCTAGCCATCTTAAACGTCCAATGCGGAGCTTTTTTACCAAGGGTATGTCGCTGTACAGCTCGTATAATTCTTGGTTGAATCTTCGTCTACATAGCCCGTCAACGCAAACGGGACCAACCATGGATTTCATCATCCGCGTTTGATACGGTCAATGCTTCATCGCCGTAGAGCAGGACTGTGATAATCAGGGTCTTATATAGGATCTCCTTAGTAGTTCGAGTGAGGGCTTTACTACTAAATTGCATTCCTAGCCCGAAGAAACAGCGGTTGGCAAGAGTAATTCGTCGTTTCATTTCTGACGAGATGTTGTTGTCAGAGTTGATAGCGAAGCCGAGGCGGACAAAGTCCCGTACTATACCTGAAAGTTATATCTGTCAATGGTGACGTTCTGTCCAATTCGTCGATATTGGGTGTTTTTCGTATTGACAGCATATACTTAGTCTTATCCTCATTTACTGCTAAACCCATTTTTGCCACTTCCTGTCAATATCGTCGGCGTATGCTACTAGTTGCACCGATTTATGAAAGGCTGTGTCTCTGGTGTTGGCTCAAACGTTTTGATCTGAACAATCAGATTAAGGAAGTTACATGCCAGTGCATCGCCTTGTCTAAATCCTTTTATTGTATCGAATGTGTCGATGAGGTCGTTTCCGACCCAGACGGACAAGTATAGACGGTATACTACATCTAGACATGGCTCTGTATGATGTCGTAAATGACGTCCTATGCTGCTCTGAAATCGATAAATAGGTGGTAGGTATCAATTTGGACTTCTTGGTTTTTGCTGAAGTGTGAAGATTTCATCAGTTCTTGACTTTTCTGACCCAAACCCAAACTGATAAGGGCCGATCAGGTTGTTGATTAAAATTTAATATTTAGTTAAGATACCTTAAGGCTAAAATATAATATATATGGCATTGTTATAAAATTCAGTAGTATTATTGATTTGATTTTGAGTTAATCGACTAAAATATTGATGATTATTCAATCGATATGCGGTTTTATTTCAAATATCAATTAATAATCGTATTAAGTTAAATCAAAATGATAAGTGCTGTTTTTGAGGGAATTTAAATATTATTAAATAATTTATATGGCATATATAAGTAGTTGACAATTCTACAAATTCGTACACATACTAATTTATAAGAATTTCATCCAGTTCATCAGTTAAGTGCAAAGACTTACAGACCGACATACGGGCAGATTGACAGATGGCCGGAATTCGCGGACCCACTTTTCGGGCTCCACAATCATCCAAAAATAAGGCTTGATTAAAATCTCGAGCTCGAAACCAATAATTTCTCTATAAGTAACAAGTAATACAATTTCTCTATGAAATAGGATCTTGCAAAAAAAAATCAAGCGTGCACATCATTTAGTGATTTATCCTTGTGCGAACTTCCTGCGAAAGACAAATATTGTATTTTTATTATGTAAACAAAATTTTAGATATTGGTTATAAATCATGTGCTTCCGTTGCACATTGTATAATCATATCTATGTCTATCTCTGTTCATATTCGTAATTTCTGTATTTTAAAGTAAGAGCATTAATATGAACCATGTGAGCCCCTTGCCACAATAACAATAATATTCAGATAAATGGCAGCTTAGCCGTATCTGAAATAAAATGTATTTAACAATAAGACGACCCTTAATGGCTCTTAAGCATGCCTCAACACATCAATGCGCCGCCAGCATTGAAAATATGATTGACTGTATTCAGGAAACATAATAGCTTCATAAATCAACTTTTATTGGCTAATAATGGGTATCCAACTCGTGCAGGAACATTTTATTCGACAATTGAACGATTTCACGATTGAGCAATGGACAAGTCAGTAAATACGGAAGCAATTCATATAAAGTTTGTTCCTTCTTGACTTTCAATATGACGTATGTATGTGTCTTATGTTGGCGGGGTTATTACTATGTTGCTTTATGACAAGGACTATAAAGTCTTGTGATTGTTTGGCGGATTATTGCAACGTGGTGGTATGATGGTTGTATTGTAAAACGAGAGGAGACACTGAGCGGAGTTAACTTGGACAACACCCAGCCATTGTAACTTTATCGACATATCAATCGCTCATCTTACCTCCCAGTGGTAATCATCGGATACTGGTCTTGTCCAAATGAGTCGGACTTCTTAAATATATAAGTGCGAGTACTGACCGCAGAAAGAACAAAAAGCCTGACGAAAATGGAAGAATGGACATGGGCCTGGCTTTCAAGTTTGGTGGTTGTACTTTCGATTAACTACTCAACCACGAAAAAATATATTATCAGAAAACAAACAAAGCTTTGGAAAGAAATGATTCTACGGTTGACGACCATGCTAAGCGAAAAAGGGATAACGTAATTTATATCTGCACCTATAATGTTAGATCGCTTTACAGAAAAAGTACAGCCAAAAAGTGCAGCCCATAGCTGATACGAAGCAGACATTACTGCCATCCAGGAAATACTATACTATACGCCGGACAAAATAACAGTGAAAAACTATGACACCTACTACAATCCGTGTAATTTTTATACCCTACCATAAAGAAAAATATATATATAATATATGAAACAACTCATAATCGCTAGCTGAAGCGATGTAGCCTTGTTTTGTCCGTCCGTCTATACGCCACCAGTTTTTGCGATTTAAATTTTGAATTTAAATTTTGTAAACATTTTCAAACCAGCCCACTGCGACGCCAAATTTTTCGAAAACCGCTGTTTCTGGTCAAAAGGTAAGGAATTTTGAAAAAAACATATGAGAAGGCTACAATCCGCTATGCGGATCGTTTAATACCCTATCCCATCCCATCCTTAAAATTAATATCCCCAAAATCTGGTATTTATGGTCATAAAGTATTGAAAATGACGTCGTTACAACATATTGCTCAGAAGGTTTATCAAATTCTTTTATGGTTCGACAAAAAACAACAATTTTCTATGCCTTGGGGTAGGGAATACAAATGGTTTTTGTAAGAAAACGCCCCTAAACAGTGGGCGTGGGTTAAAATGGTCTTTTGAGGAAATGTTTATATTAATACTACCAATGATTGTGCATCAAAAATTTTAAAATTTGACTAAAAATCTGTTTTTTTTAAACGCCCCCAAAAAGTGGGCGTGGCAAAAAACTTTATATTGACGAAATATAGATATTACGATTCTCGAAATATGCTGCTCAGACAAATTCAAATTCTTTACGGTTTGGCCAAAAAAAACGTTGTCCTAAAAATTTTTACACTTGTTCTGCTGGGAGCAACAAAGAGCACGTGTACCAAATTTCATCCTTCTAGGTATTCAACGATCCGCATAGCGGATTGTAGCCTCTCATATGTTCTATATTTATATTTGCTTTGAATCTAAAATCAAAACATTACAATAAGTGTAGTAGTGGAATTAGTGAAAAAATTTTGTTTATATTTACAAAAATATAAAAACCCCAAACTGCCATCTGTTGGCGGATACGTGTTTCTGTATCAGTGATGCCAGATCACCGATTAACGTTTTTTTTCTCATGTGTAAATAAGCCTGTATAGATTTAGAAAAAAATACGCCTATTCAGAAAATGGCATTTTCTACATTTCATCCATATACAGTTTAAAGCCGCGGCCACATATTTAAAGGATGGGATGGGATAGGGTATAAAACGATTCGTACTGCTTCTTAAAAGATTCCTTTTTAAAATTATTTCAGGTGGGGCGAACCTACAACGCTCAAAGATGTAACGCCCTGAGATTATGCTTGCAGATATATATTGAATATGCTATTGAATTGATGTAGAGATTATAATGGTGGAAATACGTCTTCTGAAAGTTCGTTCCATTGTTGGCCTGTAGTAAGGAACAACAGCGACTTTGCGGATGCGAATTTGTTTATAGGGACATATTTAGGCAATTGGTCTAACGCTTTAAAGACATCAGCAAATAAAAATTCGCATGAAGTCCAAATACACCAGTGTGGTCCTGTGCAAATGATGATATCACTAAATACTCCTTCTACAAGCTTCTGAAAAAAAAAAACAAAATTATGACGGACTACAGAAGTACGTTGTTTAACACAAATGTAGGAAAAGATAATATTTAAAGCAGTGTTGTCTGAATTATTTTATTATCTGCGGAAAGAATATTGAAACCATATTGCGAAATAGGCACTCATCCAGCCTAATATTTCGAAGGGCTTATAATAAACCAGACAACTAACATGTTGCGAATATACAGTGCCTTAATAAATCCGAAAAGCAGGCTTTGTGATTTTCAGAAAGAAGAAAAATGACAACGACATGCGCGCGATCAAATGTAGAAAGAGGTGCCACTAAGAAAAATGTTTCCTGTCAAAATGATCATTAGTTGAGTTAGAGATAGAGCTGATGCTGAAAATATGGAAGAGGAAAAGTTAAGTAAGTCTCGTTAACATCGCCTACCAGATCCTATATGCGTGATTTGTGATCGCTGCAAATTGATCTTCAACAGGAAAGTCCACATTCCAAGAAGTCCAAATTGACACCCACCACCTATTCATTAATTATTTATATAGGAATACACCAGACGCACAATCATTGCAACTACCTACATCAGCAACATCTGCTATTATTGAAAACGACACAACACAAAGGTCCGAAACATAAGGATACTCAACATAAACGAATTGAAGTGAACGTCTTCATTGGCATATGCAACTATGAGATAGTAAGGGACTTTGTCTACCAACATAACAGGTAGGCCAAAAGAAGTCATCCGATGTTGTTTGGCTCTCATTTTTTTCTAAATGAAAAACTTCGATTCTGTTTTTGGATTATCTTTATTTGAACCTTTGGAATTTTATTGGTCAAGTCGAGAAGATGATATCGGCCAAATAGTCGCCGTCACAATTGATTGCCATACGGGCTCATTTTATGACATTTTTCATCACTTCGGCGAGAACTTCGGGCGACAGATTATCGCGCTCGTTGTGTTGTCCTTGAGGGCGTCTAGGGTCTCGGTCTTGTTCACGTAAACACGGAACTTCGAAAAACCCTACAAAAAAAGTCTGGAACGGTTAAATCGGGCGATCTCGGTTGTGGTTCGCGCAGTGTGTGCCGTTGATCCGCCCTGTTGGAACCAAATGTCCTCCAGTCCTAATTCGTCCGATTGCGGCAGAAAAAACTCGGTGCTCGAGGAGTTATCGGACTATTTTTTTTCGAGAAAGGCGCTGGTCAAACGACAACAGTGGGCGGTACGCACTAAAGGGCCAAGTGCGTACCGCCCACTGTTGTCGTTTGACCAGCGCCTTTCTCGAAAAAAAATAGTCCGATAACTCCTCGAGCATAAACAGCTCACTATGCAGTAACTTTGAGCAGGTGTAATGGCTCCTCGTGCATTACTCGTGGAAAGTTTTGCTTAATCACGTACCCGCTGACGTGGTAATGAGCCTCATCGCTCATTGTGATTCGAAAAATCGTCCACTTCGTCCTCGATGATTGAGGATGGCTTGGGCGTAAGTTACACGCGTTTGGCGGTCGACCGGCAGCAGCTGATTCATGGACTGGACTTTGTACGGGAACATTCGCAAGTCTTTAACCAAAATTCGCCTTGGGGACGACCGGCTGAGGCACGGCGTCTGGTCGATGGTCGACAACTCGACATCCTCGGCAACAGCGGCGATATTCTCGGCACAACGGGCGCTCCGTGGCTGGCCAGTCTTGGCTACGTCTCGTGTGGTCCCATACTCTTCAAGGTTGGTGGCCGAACCGCGCAGTGTTTACGCAGTCGATGTCGGACGGCCGGGGAATCGGCGACGGAATTCGCGCTGCGCCAACACTACAGACGAATTGATACGCGAAAAAATAGACACGATTATTTCGCGTTATTGGGGAGTGTATCGCTCCATTTATTGTTCACTTATATTCTACATCTGTCTAGTCCACAAATGCCAAAACAGATTTGACATTGGCGGCCATTTGCAAAAATAAGAGCATCTTCCAATAGGGTGACCTCTTTTGGCCCACCTTGTATAAGAAATGGAACGAAGAATTACTCTTGCCAACTGCTATTTCTTTATATTTCCTATACTTCATCACCATTTAGTGTTTAGTCCCGCCCAATTTTTGGGTACCTACAGTTATTTTAAGGATGGGATGGGATAGGGCCGTGGTTCCCAATCTTTTTCCGTCCGCAGGGCACTTACAAGTTTAGAATTCTGTCACGACGCCCTACCCTATAGCTATTTAAAAGAAACAGTCGAATAAAATGAATAGATAGTTACACAAATTCAAACATCCACAATATGAAACTTAAGAAACACAAAAATAAAATGCAATAGCTACAGTCAAATCAATATGACATTTGAGTCTGGTGATCTCCTCATAGTTTTTCAAAACGGGGAATAAGGCTTGACACTGCTACTCTCATTTCTTGCTGCACATTGATCCTCGAGCGATATTTGCTATATTACAGCTACAGCTGAAAATCCAGCTTCACACAAATAAATGTTGCAAACAGAATGAAAATTCTTAAAGCATTTGAAGATAAATTTGGGTATACATTTAGAATCGGTAATCAAAAATTAAACCGGAACCGGTGAATTTAGTTTTAAACTGCCTTCGCAAGAGAGTTCAGTGAGACTCTCTTCTTCGTGTGATGTGAATTCTGGTGGAGCTTGTGCATAAAATGTATCTTGGCAAACTTTTCGACATCATCATCTGTTAAGTATTTTAAAAATCAATCGATTAGTTTCGAAAGATGCTGCGTAAAAAGGGCCATCAGGTATTGTGAGACAACCAGTCCTTTAGATGCCGCATATTTTTACAATTGCGGGAAGCAATCTTGGGCGCCACTTTAATTCATCTTTTTTATCCACAACTGCAATTTATTTCTTAACGCCGCAATCTTCTCCAATAGTTTCAGAATGACGTACATGTTGTTGCCTTTCAAAGATAGATTCTATTTATTAAGTTTGTAAAATATGCACAAATATTATACTTTTAGCAAAAAATCTGGTTCAGCAAAATATATGGCGTTCTCATGACGCATCTTATTGTAAAAAAGTGCGAATTTCTGTATGAAATTTCGATCACATGAAATATGACATTTCCACGCGAAAGCCATCGGGAAATTCAGTAATATCTGTGCATCGTTTTTTGAAAAGTCTGGCCTTTAGCAACCTAGTTTTTTATGTATTTTACTGCACCAATGACCCATTCTAGTAGTTGGTTCCAATCAGAGCTCATTGACTTTGATGCAAGAGCTTCCGTATGGATGATGCAATGGGTCCACATAGCATTCGGAGCATTTTTACGAATAAGCGCTTGTATTCCTCCATATCAGCCAGATCGTGTACCATCAATAAATACATCAATACAATTTTCGCAATCCAAACCATGTTCTGCAATAAACTTGTCAAGAATGTTAAACAGGTCGTTTGCAATGTCCTTCGGTAATGCTTTTGCAGAAAAAAAGTTCTTCGACAATAATGTTATGAGCCAGAAAGCGTACA
Organism: Rhingia campestris; assembly: GCA_932526625.1. Taxonomy (NCBI): domain Eukaryota; kingdom Metazoa; phylum Arthropoda; class Insecta; order Diptera; family Syrphidae; genus Rhingia; species Rhingia campestris. Next base: position 112,206,995 of record OW052183.1, on the reverse strand, counting down.
TAACAAAGAGGATGTGCATCATTATTACTATCAGTATTTCCTCATCAAGTTGTAAACCTCAATATTTGCCTATCATGGCGCGGCGCGCCTCTCTTTACTTTATATAGCATACCAGGGCGCCGCGGCGCACACTTTGGGAACCCCTGGGATAGGGTATTAAATGATTCGCACAGCGGATTGCAGCCTTCTCACATTTTTTTCTATTTCTGTTGTTTTTGGTGGGAATGAAGTGTCAAAACTGAACAGAAAAATTACAAAAAAAAATGGAACAAAGTTTCGGTTGTAGAATATTATTTTTGTTAAATAAAACGAAAAACATGATTAATATACTAGAAATATCTATTTCATGATGCCTTCAAGCATATCCATCTTACTTCTCATTTAAACGGTTGTCAATTAAGTCATCTTCTCGATGAGATACTGAAATCGTGTGTAAGTAATTGGCCAATTTTTCCCTGGACAATCCTCCTTTGCTATGTAGAATACTCATGCTATAATTGATGGTAATTATTTAGAATTATATTATCAGTTACATGAATTTACTCCGATGCCTTAACCCCCAAACCAACGGTAGATAAAAACTTTTCCGCAATCAGAGAGGATTGCAAAGGATGCGTACTTCTGGTCACGCAACTGTGACTTAACCAGAAACACGCAAAGGAAAACTTTTTAGTTATCAAGTTGTGGAATTTTCTCGGTGAATTAATTTTCAACGGTGGCAGGCACCAAGCAAAGAAGGATAAAGGGCAAATTACTTAAATAAATTATAGATTTTCTCAGTCAAGTTGATTAAGCAGCAAATAGTTGATAGACTTTTGAAATTGGTGTTTAATTGCTTTGGATGCCAATTAAGTCGCTTTCTGTAATACAATACAAATAATCATAGGTATAGCTATGAGTCACAAGATTAATTACATAGAAATAAGTTGTGAAAGTTTCGTTCTGGAACAGTTTTAGTAGGTAGATCATGAAAAAGTTTTTTTTCAGACGGGCGGTGAAAAAATCATGAAGTTTTGTAAGATTGTGTACAAATAAGCTTTGGGTAGCAAAGGTCATGATTGTTTTCAAACTGTGTAAATACTAATACCAAAATTATTTCAAAATATTTATCCGAAAATGTTGACTGGATAAGAATTTATCATCAAACATGCACAACTCCAATTTGCTACGGTTCTCGAACGGATGAAGCAGGTACATAGGCCGAAATGTTTTGTCATTACCAGCAACTTTACAAAATTTGTCGAGGAACCAACACATCTTCTTGATATCCATAACAGATTTAAGAATATCTTGCACTATTTCTTACTTCAAATCCCGATAACTACAGATTCAGAATTCTTCAGCGGAGTTGTGTTTTACATACCACTGATTAAGTTTCTTTTAACAAAAACCTTTTAAATAAACAAACAATTTTTTTCCCCATTTTTCGGTGGTTTATCTCAATTTTGTTTAACTCTTACCAAAAAGAACTACATTTAATTTATATATCTATATAGAACTATCAGTAACAAATACATTGGTATATATTATATTATCTCTGTACGTTATCTTAGAGAAAAGTTACAACATAAAACATATATTATTTGCATTGTATTGCGAATACGATCAGTGGAGACCATTGCCACCATAGGTGCCCAAGCGGCGTTCGTATTTATGGGTGTTCATTTTGTAGGTATGTATGCATAGCTATATGTACGAGTGCATTCTTACTACTTGAGGTGTGTTATTGTTTGTTTTTGACACAAGGTATGTAAATAGTTGTGAATGTGGTTATTGTAGGTATATTATCGTTGTATGTATGTGTTTATTCATAAATTTTTAAATAAATGTTCAATGCCAAATGGATTAGATATAAGTTACGCATTTATTTTAACTGTTAAGAGCGGGCAAAGCAAGACGAGTATAGTTCAACTAATAATAAATAATAACGGTGAAATTTACAATGGTATAAGTGTTATAGTGAGCAGAGGTTGCGGATTTTTCAAAATCGACTGACATAGGCAGTAAGTAATATGCTTCGAAGAAACAAAGACATTGTTAAAGATTGTTTCCTAAGCTCCTAGATAATACAAATCAGCGACGATTAAATTGCAATAGAAAATTTACAACATTTTTCGAAAATACTACCTGCCCAAAATCAAATGGCGGTCTCTTTACTAAAAAACACAAACACAAGAGGAACGCCTCCAGTATTTTACAGGTAAAAAAGTTATCCATATCAAGTCTTACTTTTAAGATGTCGACTTTTAAAGTATCCTGGAACACCGTCCATACAATCTGTCCCGTTCTAAGTAGCTAAACGCTCTAATCTCAGAAGTCAGGATCAATCTCTTGGATTACCTCTGACCAATACTTAAAATAACAATACTTCTCCTACTGCCCTATAAATTTTTCCTCAATTAAATCGATACCAAAACCTAAATCGATCTTTATATCACGCCTGAAACCAAGCACTACCACCGAAGATGTGATTCTTCAATTGGTTTCAAAAAATCTTGTCCCAACAGGTACTAACGGGTGATCCAAGTAGAGATACTTTTTTCAATAGCCTTTTTTGACAGATCACGTGTGAGTCGTGTCATGCTGTCATGTTATTTTTGTTTAGTATTGTTTGGCATTTCATAATGGAAAGACTTACGCGTGAACAACGTTTACAAATTGTTCAACTTTATTATGAAAATTCACGTTCTGTGAGGAATGTGTTTCGTGCACTTCGCTCAACTTATGGTCAACATAATCGGCCTACTGAGCGTACTATTCGCAACACCATCACCCATTTTGAGACCCAGCATTCATTATTGGATAATATTAGACCGAATAGACCACGTCCAGCACGCTGTGAAGAAAATATAGCGGCCGTAGCTGAGAGTGTACACGAAAACCGTAGAGAGTCGATTCGGCGCCGTTCGCAGCAAATCGGACTGACGTATGGAACGACTTGGCGCATTTTACGTCAAGATCTTAAATTGAAAGCGTACAAAATACAGCTTGTGCAACAACTGAAGCCGCTCGACCTTCCCAAGCGACATCGCTTCGCTCTATGGGCTCTTGAAAAGTTCCAAGAAGATCCGACGTTTCGAGGCAAATTTTGTTTAGCGATGAGGCCCATTTCTGGCTCAATGGGTATGTAAACAAACAAAATTGCCGCATTTGGGACGAAGAGCAACCTGAAGAGATTGAAGAACTGCCACTTCATACAGAAAAAACAACGGTTTGGTGTGGTTTGTGGGCCGGTGGAATCATCGGTCCATATTTCTTTAAAAATTATGCCGGTGCGAACGTAACCGTCAATGGCGACCGTAATCGTCACCATTGACGTTTCAGCAAGACGGCGCCACTTCCCACACATCGCATCAATCAATGGACTTATTGAGAGAACATTTTGGTGAGCACATAATTTCACGTTTTGGGCCGGTCGATTGGCCACCAAGATCGTGTGATATCACACCGTTAGACTTTCTCCTGTGGGGATATGTAAAGTCAAAAGCTTATGCCGACAAACCCGCTTCGATTCAGGCCTTGGAGAAAAACATCACGCGTGTCATTCGCCAGTTACCAGTCGAAATGCTCGAACGAGTGGTCGAAAATTGGACTCAACGGATGGACCATCTGCGACGTAGCAACGGCCAACATTTGATAGACATAATCTTCAAAAAATAAATGCCAACGAATGTTCTTTCAAATGATAATAAAAATTCTCCATTAAATTTGAATTTTCTGTGTTTTTTGCTTTAAAAAATAGGGAACCTCGAAATGGATCACCCTTTACTATTAAATGTAAAAAAATGAGTAAACCGGATGATTTCGTTTCATCATTTAAAATAGTAGTACATATTTCCAAATGTATTTGAGAAGGTATGCGCGTCTAACTCATAGCCTTTTAACAGTATTGTCAATATGTTTAAGCCACGTAGAGCTAAAAGCGGAGTTAGCTCAGCATTAAAAAACTCTACCGATTGTCTTTCTACTACCAAAATGTAAGAGGGCTCAGAAAGAAAACATTTTTTCTCCTCTTCTCTCCCAAGCCTTTTTTCATGGCATATTCTCCTTGACAGAAACGTGACTTAATGTCAGTAAACTTGAGTCGAAATCAAGAGTTCTAAAAGCGCTTGGTGGAGGTGTTCTTACTGCAGTCTGCAGTCATCTTACCTCTGAGAAAATAGAATTTCCATTCCCTCTTAACATTCAAATAATCTGTGTAAAGATAACTATTGAAAATAAATATCTTTATGTTGCAAATGAGTATATTCCCCCATATAGTCTTTGCATTCTGTATTCTGAGCTGTCGAGAGCTTTAGAATACACCTTTGACTTATCTTGTTGTGACAGTACAATCTTGATGCCGGGCGATTTTAACTTTCCATACATAGAATGGGTGCCTTCAGAGGGAGAGCCTCATTGTGTACCATCAGAAGTCTCTGCACAACAAGAGCTATCAATACTTGATGCATAAAAAAATCAAATTTTTTAGTTTTTTCTTCAGCAGTATTAAAATCTAGTACCACCCTTACTAACATAGACATAGGATATTAACATTGACATAGACAAAGACATAGACATAGGTTCCTATATTCGGAAAGCGAACTTCAAAGTTTATCCAAAGATATTATTTGAATGTGAATAATCACGGTTTCTCCAAATTAGAAGAAGCAGTTGAAAAATTCTATCTTCTAATAAAATACTGCATGGATAGAACTATCCCAGTCAAGCATTCTAAAAATATTCAAAACCAGCGTCCTTTGCATACGAAAGGACTTAAATCTCTTCGAAATAGACGTAACCGGGCTTGGAATACTTTTGTAAAAAGCCAGAATCATAAGAGCCATAATAATTATTTTAATGTATTCCCTGTGATGCATAAACTTAACCTAACCTAAACGCTTTTGGGGATTTGTCAATTCGAAGAGAAAAACGGATGGATATCCAGCAAATTTGTCTTCCAATAATTCAAAAACATCGAACTGTATCAAACTTATTCACAGAGAACTACAGTTAATCATTTATTGGGCACGATTACGCTAAGTTTAGCGGCAAACATTTAAACGGTTTTAATAGAATTGACCGCATTGACAAGCATTTATTACTACTGAGGGGGTTTGGGTGGGAGGGGCAATTTCATGACAAAGTACTAAAAATGAAAAAAAATATATTAAAAAATAACGGTTATACTTGAAATTAAGAAGTTCACTTTTTTTGAAAGCCAATACTTTGTTCTATTAGCTAATTTTTAATCAATAGAAATCTATGCTTAGTTTTAAAAAAAGCGTTTTAAACTCAAAATTTAGAAAAAAAAGGTTGTAAGTGTAATTTTTTTTCTGAAGTTTGTTGCTCTAATTAATTATTAAGCAAAAACTGAAAACTAGATGATTTTATATATTCTAGTTTTTGAGAAAATTGAAAATTACTAAAATTAATTCGGTGTATAAACAGTGAGATGTCATAGGGCATGCTGCCCCCTGCAACCCCAACGCGTAATGCAATGCAAATCTACCAACTCGTGGTAGATTCTGGGTAACGTTAAATGATTTGCTGTACTTTATTTACAAAGATAAACTTTAGTTCTCTAAGTGAAATACTAAAAAACAAAAATCATACAGAAATAGTTTTAGTAATTTTTAATTTTCTCAAAAACTAGAAGACATAAAACCATTCGCTTTTTATATCAGAATTGATATAAACCACAAAAAGCAAATTAAGCAATTTATTTCACAATTATGAAACAACTTGGTCCAAACCTTTTTTGCAATTATTATCAAAATTTGAGTTTGCATGCGAATTTTTCAAAATCTATTGATATTAATAATTATATTTAAATTGAGGATTAAAAAACTTGTTTCTGGCTTTCAAAAACGGGATACTACTTCATTGTAAATGTTGCCGTTGTTTGTTAATATATCCTTTTTTCATGTTAAGTCTTTTTTTTCTAAAATTGTTCCTATCTCCTTAACGGGCGGAGATAAAAACCCCCTCCCATATTAAAAACATATGAGAGGCTACAATCCGCTGTGCGGATCGTTGAATACCCTATCCCATCCCATCCTTAAAATTAATATCCTCAAAATATAGGCCTTATGGCGATGAAATACAGAAAATGACATTGTCACAATATATTCCTCAGACAGTTTATCAAAATCTTTTGTGGTTCGACAACAAACAACGTATTTCTATTGCTAATGCCTTGGGATGGGGTATACAAATGGTTTTTGTAAGAAAACGCCCCCAAAATGTGGGCGTAGGTGAAAATGATCTATAGACAAAATGTTTATATTACCATTGCGGAAGTATTTGCATCAAAAATTTTTTCGAAAGTTTTAAAATTTGGACAAAAAGGGTTTTTTACTAAAAACGCCCCCAAAAAGTGGGCGTGGCAAAAAACTTTGTATGGACGAAATATAGATATTAAGATTGTCTAAATATGCTGCTCAGGCACTTTTTTGAAATTCCTTACGGTTTGGCTTAAAACTACGTTTTTCTAAAAAGGGGGCGTGGCAGTGGGCGGATTTCAAAAATTTTTACACTTGTTCTGCTTTGTCGGCCAGAGAGTCTATATACCAAATTTGAACACTCTAGCTCAAAATTTAAGGCCCAAAAATCGGTGACACACAGACGGACGGACGGACGGACGGACAGACAGACATGGCTTAATCGACTCAGCTAGCGATTCTGAATCGATAAATATACTTTGAGGTATATGTATCGAAATTATTTCTCTATGTTACAAACTTAATGTCAAAACTAATATACCCCCCTATGGGATAGGGTATAAAAGTGCTCGTTTTTGACACCTCTACAAAACACCGTTATCAATTATTGGCGTCAAACTTATCGTAGGTACTCTTGCCATTTATTGATACCTCTCTATTCTTAGACGAACATTATTTCAGTTATCTCAATGACTTTCCTCAAGTTAGTTTCATTCCAAAGTTATTTGAACTTATTATTTGTGATTAATTGGTCTTCCCTTGTCGAAGCATTATCTGTGAAGAACATCATGGCTTTGTAAAATATCAATCCACAGTCGCAAATCGTTTATGCATCATTGTTCCAAAAGCTTGGACAATAAAAAAGAAATCGTTTGTATATACACTGAGCTTTTGACCAGTTATCACATAAAATGATAATTTTTAAACTTAAGGTATATGGATTCCCTCCAGGATTCATACATTTTGTTAAATTATATCTCTCATTTAGAACTAAGTAAAATTACGATGTTCCAAGTCCAACCCTTTTGTTGCTCAATCTGGAGTACCTCATGGAAGTCATTTAGGACCAATTCTATTTATACTTGCAATTAACGATGTAAGAGCTTGTATTCGAGATAGCATTTATTGATATATGCTGATGACATAAAAAAATTCAAATGTGTAGGAGATCTAAACGCTTCGCTTTCGCTACAAACTGAATTAAATAGTTTTACCATAAGGTGTCTTAAAAACGGGTTGAGTCTGAACCCTACTAAGTACCTATGTCATTTTCACGAAAACATGCTCCATCCAATTTTAATTATACTCTGTCCTTACACACTCCCTGTCGTGTAGATAGTTTTAAAGATCTTGGTGTTTATTTTCATCCTAAAATCCTAAAATGAGTTTATCATTATCGTTATCGTCAAAAGTCCAACGTCAATGTAAATTCATACGATTTACTTTGAGATGACTTCCATGGTATGATCTACACAATTTGACCTATACGGAGTCAAGTGTCAAGTGTCGAACTTAACTGCTGCAGCTGTTGCTTTTGTCTCAACGTAGACTTAACAATGACATGGTTTCCTTACAACAATTATTATCACTTATTATTATAGGTGCTAATGGTTTTAATACCCGGGAATGTTTCTAAAACCTGCGTTGAATTATGGAACTATGGTTTGCATGAGGCTATTAGTCGAATGAGTAAGGTATATAGGGAGCAACAAAGAGCACGTGTACGAAATTTTATCATTCTAGCTCAAAATTTAAGGCCCACAAACTAGTTACTTACAGACTTACGCACGGACGGACAGACATGACTAAATCGGCTAAGCTAGCGATTCAGAGTCGATCCATATATTTTAAGGTATAAATAGATAATTTGTTTCTAAAACTATGTATCAAAATTAATATACCCCTATGGGATAGGGTAAAAAAGATACTATGAGAAAATTCTACGATGAAAGTCTGCAATCGCAGGAGAACGCCCAGATCTTTTCATCTTGAGTATCCTTTAATTTCTCAATTTATACCAAACCGCCCGCATTTACTTGGAAGACCAAGGGATGAGTGATGATGATGCCGTTCGGAGCCGGTATAAAACAGGAGGTCCCGCCATCGTGCAAGACGTACCTACACACGCACACATGAATGGTGTGCGTGAGAAAGCTAGGCCCTGGGTACTTACCTGTTGCGCCAAAAAATTTTAATTTGTAAGTGATGAGATCGGCCGCAAATGCTATGGCTATCCTAGATTTGACAAAGACTGCCGTCAAGTGCTCTCAGCAAAATATGAGGCCTACAAGGCAAAGCTACTATAGAAAAAGAAAAAAACATCTTTGTAGACGTTAAGCGGCTGCGACGAAAAATCTCAAGTTGTCAAGCGGAACGAACCATTCAATATTTGCCAGAATTCCATTATCGATTGCTATAACCTTTCCTGAATATATGCTTGAGCTAGATCTGAATAAGCAATTCTTGATCTTTTTCACAAGGAACGCCGAATTGATCCTGCAAATTAAACAATATGCCCATGAGCTACTTCCATAGCTACATTTGAGCACCTTTGAATTGACGTCCAGTGTATTAAGCATCACCAATTTATTCATTCTCCCTCATGTGTGAACTTCGTAATAGCTCGTGAAGTTTTATATCTTAAATCGTAAGAAGTTGAAATAAAACCAGCCTTTCTACTAAATGCATATGCTTTAAAATAAAATACTCTTGCTGGATTTCAATTTTTTGTAAGCAAGGGTTTAATCTGGTAAGTTAGCCAGTTGGTTGTAGTCTTTTATCAAAATATAAGATTTCCATAGTCTCTGAAAAACCATCTAATAAATTACCAGCCATTCAGACAATCTATACACCCTTAAAGACCTCTTACCAAGGGATATTGAGAACCCATTAATAATAATGTGACTTCTCATTCCGTTTCTTAAATAGACAATTCCAGAACCATTTTACCCACGCTGCTCACACCATTTAGCAAACCGGCTGACACCAGTCGGTTTATTGCAGATAAATCGTTCTAAACCTACAACTTTTATACATATATAGATACTGCTTTTCCCACATCGTGCCATTGTACCGGCCTGCACATTGGATTTAGCACATATATAGCTGTTCAATAGAAGATGAGTCATCGATTTGCATGGCAATCATATTTCTGTTTCTGCCAGGTATTATGGCATTTAACAAATGCCTGTCAAAGCCTTTATATACGTACGAGTATATCCTATACAAGGGTGGCATTGTGAAAATGCCATCTTCCAATTTTATCCCGACGTGGGTGACTCCTAACACCGTGTGGAAAGTTCAACTGCCTTTTGCGACTGCTTTTGTGTTGAAATCGGCACGAGGAAGGTATAGGAAAATATTATTTTATTTCATATCGGTGTTTGGAACTCATGTTGGTATGGTAGTCATATTGTCAAATGGGCAACCACCACAATTCAAGAGAAGTGATTGAACTGATCTTTTTTTTTTTGAATGTGTTGTGTGAATTGGGATTGAATCATGCTGAGAAAAGATGCTGGAGATGATTCATTATTATTGAAATAGGGCGTATAGAAATAAGAGGTATAGCTTTTCAAACTTTGGAGTAAGATTCGAATTTTCTTTTCATAATATTTACCTACTGAAGTATCATAAATATCACAAATGTTGAACTTGATGCTAATTGACTTTCGTGAAAATTCTTTTTGAATGTTACAATTTAAATATGTAAGAAATAGGCTGATGGGTACAACGCAAAAAAACAAAACTTTAAGGATGAAGTTATAAAAAGCAAAACGTTTAGTTTAAGCTAAGAAACATAATTGTTTCCTCCTGTTCCCATTAAATATACGCGTTGTGTAGAAATCCTATGAATATATAAAACCCCTATTTCAAATTTGTTTATAACCCATTTATATAAACCCAAATTATATGAAATAAATTGCGCGTTCCAGTTATTTAGTCCAATCGATCTGGCATCCGCGATCACTAGATCCTTAAGCCGGAGATCCTAACTTTACTTTCGCCTCGAACCTGAAGGGTGGTATTCAAAGATTCTCTTGGCTGGAGCATTATTGTTCATTCGGTCGACACGTCATCTTGGTACAGCTCATAAAGTTTACAGTAGTATTTTCTCCTCTATTAGTTTTCCTCGTTTACATTTTTGTTTAATATTTGTTCCGCTTCCCTGCAGTACTCGCCACCGTATAGTAGAACTGGTAGGATGAGAGTCAAGTAGAGGAAACATTTATATAATCGGCTTTAGAATTTTGATCCCATTTGATTTGCTAAACCGAAATAGAATCGGTATCCCTGATCAATCTTCAACATATCTCTACTCCCTAATTGCTTTTACAATGACACGATGGGAGCCACTTACTTACTTATTGGGCTCCCGATCCGTGAAGAGTCTCTGACTGAGACACTGCAGTCATCCTCTACGATCCCGGGCTCGCTGCTTCCAGTTGTCTAGACCAATCGCTCTGGCATCCGCGATGGCTTGGTCTATGAAACGGAGGTTCGGTCTTCCTTGCCTTCTCGAACCTGGGGTCTGGGATTCGAAGATACTCTTGGCTGGAGCATTATTGGCCATTCGCTCGATGTGGCCGAGCCAATGTTATCAACGTGTTTTGGCTCCATAAAGCAGAACTGGCAGGATAAGGGTTTTGTATAACACACATTTTGTCCTTCGAGCTAGGAGTTTTTAACCCAGTTGTTTCGTCAAACCGAAGATGCAACTGTTTCCTAGGGTAGTTCTTCGACGGATCTCCACTAGGGTGTCATTCGTGGAGTTTATGTTAATTCCGAGGTAGGTGAACTCCTTAACTACCTCGAAACTGCAGCTATCAATAGTGACGTTTTCTCCTAGGCGGTGGACAGATGCTTGTTTGTTTGTTGATTGCACGTACATAGTCTTGTACTCATTTACTTCAAGGCCATCGGATTTCGCATATTCTTCAATTTCAGTGAACTCTTTTATCACGAAGAAGTCACATGACAGCGCGTCTCCTTGCCGAAGTCCGGTGCACAATTAAAATAGTTCGAAGTAGCTACTTCCGAACTGTAAGTTGCATCGCGTGTTTTCCAGCGTCACGCGACACAGCTGAATCAGTTTTGCCGGGATTCCGAATTCGGCCATCGCCAGATAGAGCTCGATGTATGCTATCATACGTGACTTTGAAGTCGATGAATAGGTGGTGAGTTTCGACTTGAAATTCATTGGTCTTTGCCAGGATTTGCCTCGGCGTGAAAATTTGGTCTACAGTCGATCTGCCGGGCCGGAAGCCACACTGGTACGTGCTGATTAGTGTGTTGCAGAACGTTTTTAGATGTTCACACAGTACGTTGGATAGGATCTTGTATGCGACATTTAGCAGGGATATGCCTCGATAGTTCTTGCAAGACATAGGATCGCCTTTTTTGTAGATGGGACATACGGAGCTGATAGTCCAATCATCGGGCATGTTTTCTTCGACCCATACTTGGTTGATGATTCGGTGCATGCTCCCTTCCAAAACATCACCACCGTATATAAAAAGCCCTGCAGGTAAGCCATCAAAACCTGCGGCCTTGTTGTTCTTAAGCTTTTTTATAGCTAGGCCAACTTCTTTTGTACTAGGTAGTGGAACTAATTCTTCATTGACTGGACGTGGGTTCTCTTCTTCCGCTATCACTCTCTCTACATGATGCCCATTTAGCAGCTGTTGGAAATGCTGCTTAAACACATCTACTATTCCCTGTGCTTCGGTGACAAGGTTTCATCGCTGTGTCGAAGAGCCTGCGTTCCGGTTTTGTAGCCAGCAGCCAGTTGCTTGGCTTTTTTATAAAACCTCCGGATGTTGATATGATCGCGCGACTCTTCGATCTACTTGAGTTGTGTGGCTGCGTAGGCTCTCTTCTTTCTACGCAGGGACTTCTTTTCCTCCCTTCTCCTGGCTCGATACTCTTCTCTCGCTGCCCTTGTTTTGCGCTGCAGCGCTTTATTTTGTGCATCTTCTGTCACCTTTTTCTTGTACACGCATTCATCATCATACCACGCGCTCTTTCTCGGGGGTGGCTGGTACCCTACGGTGGTTTCGGCTACCTCCTTGATGATGTCGCGATACTGGAACTACTGATTGTTGGCGTCTGTGGTAGGTGAGTGCACAGAGGAGAGTTTCATACTCAGGCGCTCACTGTAGGCTCTGGCTACTCCAGGTGTGCTAAGGCGCCCAACGTCGAATTTCTTCTTCTCGCAGCTTCTTCTCGTTGGAAAGTAGAGCTCTGAATTTAGCCGCGACAAGCAAATGGTCAGAGTCGACGTTTGCCCCTCGAAATGTATGCACGTCTAGGATGTTGGATGCGTGCCTCGCATCGATTAACACATGGTCGATTTGGTTGGCTGTTTGACCGTCTGGAGAGCGCCAGGTTGCTGTGTGGATCCTTAGCCTTGGGAAACTAGTGCTACTTATCACCGTATTACGAGCTGCTGCAAAATCGGTTAGTCGGTAGCCGTTGTCTGTTGTTGCTTCGTGGATTCTTAGCTTACCAACTAAACCGCCAAAGATGTTTTCCTTTCCGACTTTAGCATTAAAGTCCCCTAGTACAACTTTAATATATCTCTATCTAATAGCTTATAAATACGTATGTATTCTAAGTGAATTCGAATGTTAAACGATCGATAAAATAGATCGAATGTGATCGACAAAATAGAATGTTTAGAATGATATCAAAGAAATTGAACATAAGTATAAATCAAAAGTTATAAATTGAATTTGAAACAGAAAGCGTGCTGTTGTTGTGTGTCGCAGTGCTGTTCTAGAAATTTTCTGGCCCCGGATGCAACTGTTCCAGACCGGTTACATCAAGTACGACAACAGTGGACAAAAATTATTCGCAATTGAGTGAGCAATTGAATGTACGATATTTTTGTCAGTCCGTCTGTAGCCAACACGAATACGCTTGATGCCCACGCAAAAAACATGCCACTTATAAATAATTGTCCGCTTGAAAACATTGTGTGCCCAAATCTAAGCCGTAAACGGACATCGATTGTCCTTCGCATTGAAAATGGTGGCTTTGATAATGTTTTTCACTAATTTTTAATAACCAATAACATGTCATTGCTCACGAATCTGTGATGGGTTCAGTTTCGCACCCCATGTTGGTTGCGGTCGGTTTCTACTTGTGCGCGCCACTTAAAGCGAGGTCTTACTCTACTGAGTCTGACGTCTGGCTGGAAATCGAAGACTCTGCGAGCCGGAGTACTGGTGTTAATTCGATCAACCTGTCCTAACCATCTCAAATGTGGAATGAGTTTTTTGACTATGTGTATATCGCTGTACAGCTCGTATAGTTCTCGGTTGAATCTTTGCCTTAATAGCCCGTCAACGCAAACGGGACCTACGATTTTTCGAAGAATTTTTCTCCCAAATCGAACATGGATTTTTTCATCCACTTTGGATACGGTCCATGCTTCAGTGACGTAGAGCAGGACTGGGATGATCAGAGTATTCATATAGGATCTTCTTAATAGTTCGAGTGAAGGCTTTACTACTGTTTTGCCTTTTTAGCACATGAAACAGCGAGTGGCTATTTGTGAACGGTGTACTTTTGTGTTATGTTGACTCCATAGATATATTTAGAGTCTTACCCTCAGTTACTGCTAAAGCCATTTTTGCAGCTTCCTTATCTATACTAGCAAACGATATGACATCCAGTTTAGTTCGATCAATGATGTTTATTTGTTTATTTATGTAAGTCTATCTACCATTATTTTTTACAATGAACAGACTAAATAAATATATTGAAAGACCCTGACGACACAGAGAAAAAATTTATTAAAAAAAATAATTTATAATAATATAAAAAGTATAAAAAACATATGAGAAGGCTACAATCTGCTGTGCGGATCGTTCAATACCCTATCCCATCCCATCCTTAAATTAATATCCTCAAAATGTTGGCTTTAAGGCTATGAAATACAGAAAATGACATTGACGCAACATAGCTATATACATAGTTTTTCTATTGCATATGCCTTGGGGTAAGGTATGCAAATCGTTTTTGTAGGAAAACGACCCCAAAATGTGGGCGTGGGTTAAAATAATCTAGGAATGAAATGTTCATATTATCATAACCAATGATCGTACATCGAAAGTTTTTTCAATTATATTAAAAATGTACCAAAAACATTTTTTTATAGAAACCTCCACCAAAAAAAATTTGAATGGCCGAAATATAGATACTAAGATTATCTAAATATGCTACTCAGCCTCGTTTTTAAAATTCCTTATGGTTTGGCCAAAAAAAAAAAACGTTTTTCCAAAAGGGGAGTGTGGCAGTGGGCAGGTTTTAAAACTTTTTACACTTGTTCTGCTTTGTCAGTCTGAGAGTATTTATACTAAATTTCAACACTCTAGATCAAAACCTAAGGCCCAAAAATCGGTGACACACAGACGGACAGGCAGACATGGATTATTCGACTCAGCTAGCGATTCTGAATCGATCCATATACTTTGAGGTATATCCATCGAAATAATTTCTCTATGTTACAAACTTAATGTCAAAACTAATATACTCCTATGGGATGGGGTATAAACATATGAGAAGGCTACAATCCGCTATGCGGATCGTTGAATACCCTATCCCATCCCATCCTTAAAATTAAAATCCTCAAAATTTAGGCTTTATGGCTATGAAATACAGAAAACGACATTGTCGCAACATAGCTATTGTTTCGACAGTTTATGAAAACCTTTTGTGGTTCGACAAAAAACAACGTTTTTCTATTACATCTGCCTTGGGGTAAGGTATGCAAATGGTTGTTGTTGGAAAACGCCCCCAAAAAGTGGACGTGGGTTAAAATAATCTAGGAATGAAATGTTCATATTATCATAACCAATGATCGTACATCGAAAGTTTTTTCAAATATTTTTAAAATATACCAAAAAACATTTTTTTTATAGAAAACGCCACCAAATAGTGGGAGTGGCAAAAAACTTTATATAGACGAAATATTGATATTAAGATCATCTAAATATGCTGCTCAGCCACTTTTTTAAAATTCCTTATTGTTTTGCCAAAAAAAACGTGTTTCCAGACTTGGTTCTTCCATATCCTCATCATGGACTGTGTCTCAACTACTATATTTTCTTGTTCATCTGGACATGATTCGATTCGGGCCTGCATCCTTGGTTTTCATATTTTACACTTTGGTATTAATAAAGAACATCACACCTAGAGTGACATCTCTATATATCCTCGATCGCGTGCTTTTCTTGCTCGTTTTTCCTCTTTCTGAAAAGCCTGTGTTCTTCTCTTCTTCTTCACCTGCTCTATGACAGCTCTCGTCTCACCTGCAGCTTATCCTTGTAGGATTCGTTCTTGGATGCGATCATCTATCGCCATACCTCCTCAAACCAAAGGTTTCTTGCTGGTTGGCGCAATAAACCTAGCACATCAGTTGCGGCTGATCTAATGGCTTGTTGGCATCGTTGCCATTGTTCTTCAACATTAGATGCTGGTGGTATGGTGTAATCGATAGGTTAAGGGAAAAGCGTTTCGCGAAGGTCTCGCCAATTTATTGTCCTTCGACATTAAATTTTTTCACAGTATTTCGGGTTAGTTGTAGCGTGGTGGATATCCACATTCTTACCTTGGCTGCAACAAGGTAGTGGTCCGAGTCGATATAAGCCCATCGGAATATTCGGATATCCAAAATACTGGATGCGTGTCTGATGCCTATAGCAATGTGATCAATTTGATTGACACTTCCGCCATGTCCCCTGAAAAAGGGCGAAAGCTATATGACGTATAGTGTGGTGTTCGTTTCCCCAAACTCTACCAATTTTAAAAAAATGTATCGTATGTGGACTTTTCTGGACTTAAATCGCACTAACGGGGGTCTATAACTATTTTTACGAAGAATTTCAGTTGTTTAATAAATAAGCCAGATAAGATCTTTTACCTGGTTTGCAGTTGGCAAAATCTCCGTTCTATTTTCAATATAAATACAATAGCTATCTTTATTGGAAATAACAAATAAACATATGGTAACCTCGAAATAAAAACGAAATAGATTTCCATCTATTCGTGCAACATTGACTTGAATATCGAAAGATTTGCTTATTTTATTATTCTAGATACATCTATTTTATTTGATTCTCCATCTTGATACGTTGTACATGTCAAATATCTACCTATCATATCTCGTGTAAGGTACCTACATTCTTTCAAAAACAAAGTCAAAAATGTACTCATAAATTGATTGTGTTCTCATCCCATATCCGATGAATATCTAAGTTGTCTAGACATAGACATAACTTCAATTTGTAGGTAGATCCCATATTATGCCAATAAAGAGTTTCTTTGAATGTTTGTTCTTGAACACTATGGCACCTAGGTTCGTCTTAAATGACGTCCCTTTACTACCCACAATCACACCCATTGCATTTCTTGATTCAAATTCTCAAGTTGTCTCAAACAACATAAAATATCATTTAAATTCCTCACATTCTCGTAGTTCACAAATCCCATCGTTACCGCCAGTAAATTGCTTACTTATCGCATCGAGAACACCACTTTACCAGAATTAAATAAAAAAACAACACAAACAGGCAAAAAAAAATAATAAAAACCGAATGAAGTAAAAGGATTCATTTAAATAGGGATATACACATGTGTGCTTTCCAGCCTCACGTTATCCAAGGATGTTTATGAAATATTAATACTCGCCGGGCAGTAATCTACTCGATGATATCAGTTCTGTTTGTTTGTTTGGTCCTTTTTCTGTTGGTAAAATATTTTTCTGTTGTTTTTATCGAAACGTACGCACAGCGTACGCGACATGTTTACCACTTACAAGTCTTCACAAGGACCAGGACCGTACCGACCGGGCCGGGCGTCTGGATTGAAAGTATGCAAATTGTATACATGCTGTATAAGCATACTTCTCCGTGCGCGATGGAGTTCAGAAAAATTTACATTTAAATTAAACATGAAAAACAACAAAAATATGTCAATTTGTTTTTGAAAAATAGCGGTTTTATTGTAATTTTGTATATTTTCGGTGCGGGATTAAGTGGGTGTTTGCCATAAACTGAGTTAAATGTTTTGGTTTACGTATTTGAGTGTAGAAGAAAAATTAAATTCAGCTTTCGTATATTACATAAGTTTGGATTGAACTTTAGGAGGTTAAAATATAATTTCGTTGGTATTATGATTTGGGATGTTATATTTGGCATATAGGGCTGAACGGGCTTAATACCGTAAACAAGTTATGGAAACAATTTGGTTAAGGTTTAAGAAGTGATTTATTTTACAAACGCACCTTAAAGAAGTTAAACCTTGATTTTGGCCAAATTATATTGTATTTTTTTTTTATTTTAATAAGATGGTTGAGTAAATCCTAAGTGACATTAACATGGGCACTCATTGTAACATTGGATATTGTGCTTATTTTACTTGTCAGTTGGGTCCATCCAATACTAGACTCAAAAGAAAAACAAATTTCGTATCTTCACCTGGAATGTAAAACAGACAAGGTCCACCTGAACAACAAGCAGTCATAAGCTGCAAAATGAGATGGCATCAGTAAAGACTGCTCATCATCAAAGCTTAGAAGTGCCTGCCTTTGATTAGCACTGGCAGGTTAAACGCCTTTAGAAATTTTGTCTGAAAACACAAAAAACACATCCAGCATAAAGTTCTCGTACTTTGAAATCCTCAAGAGGATATGGCGGTTTCCGCACCAATAAATGTTAAATCAAATAAACCATATTGGGATAAATAAAGAGCATGCTTTAAGTATCCTTGATGTCCCACCATTTCAAAAGACTAACAAAGAAATGAACCATTTCCTTTTTGCAGCCAATGTAATAATGCGGCCAACTGAATTGCTGGGTTTCTCAAGTCCACTTGCAAGAAACCTCTGGTTTAACGTAGAATACCGACAGAAGTTCGTATCAAAAAAATAACACGCACAAGCAAGGCTTCAAGCGAGGACTGGGTCTACTTAAAAAGTTAGTACTAAGTTTTGTAAGCAAATGAAATGAAATACGCCTATTCAGAAAGAAAAAGATACGAAAAGTACAATTCACAATTGAAGGAAGTGCAGTACAATAGCCCACGGGGCTTATTTCCTTTTTGGTATTCTATTCAAAAATCTCAATGAATACTAATTATAAACCCAACATTAACAATATCCAAACTTAACATGAACAGGTAATCCACTTCGATCCTGAGCACGTTGCTTAATCATTAAAAAGGAGGTTTAGATTTCGACAATTTTTTTTAAAACAGTGCCTTCTGTTCTAGCACAAATTTGTTAAGACAACATGGTAGCGCATCTTCTTGTCGGAATCATATTTCGTAAAGCTTAGATGAGCTGTTTCCAAACAGAATGTTGCATTGAGTATCTTTCAGTGTTAGATAGGCTACACAGCTGTATCCGTTTTGATGATATCCTGAATTCCGTCATCGCTCTATAGAGCTGAATGTGATAGATTCCATAATATGCGGTAATAGTCCATTCAAAGATTATGCGTCTAAATTTGAAATTCGTTAATTTTTTCCAATGTTCCCAAATTTCGAGCCAGATGGCAGTTGCATTTAAGGGAGAGAATTTGCCTCAAGTGCGCAGCTGGAGGCACGCCCCGTACTCTAACGCATCAAAAGTATGTTAGTAAATAAGATTTATTTATACATTACTGGCAACCCTAATCCTCTACTTCTTGTCTTTCTCGGGCCGAGGTTACGAACTATGCTAGTAAGCGTTAGCACTGTTAATCGAATGTTTGGATAATCAATAACGTGGTCGCAGATCACGCTTTTTACTTTCGCGCAAGTCCACGCTTGTAATGTAGATCAAACAACATTAGATTTTCAAGTTTACTAGCTTGAACTAGTGTGAAAAATCTTCCACGGTAGACTATCGCCGGCCGTAACCGAGCCCTTCTTAGTTGTTATTAAAAGTTGAGTCAATACACACAGTTTCGCTGGTGAATGGATTCTTATTTACCTAAAACCACTCAAAAGATGGTTGGGTGTTGTAGAACGAAGGTAGACTCGGATTGACTTAAACTTGGCAATGCCTATTGGATGTAACTCTGACTACACATCAAGTGTGCCTATTTTTTACCTGCAAGTGGTAACCATCGGGTACTAGTCACATCCAACCAGATTTGACTTGCTAAACGATAAGTGCGAGTGTTGAGAACATGACGACAAACAGCCACACTATAATCACCCTGCTCAGAATGGCACGGTATGAATACCCAGTTTGCCGTCCCAGGCGAACCTAAATGAGCTGCTTAGACATATTCGGACAACAGGTTATCTAGGAATCTCAAAGGTAAATCAGAAACCTTGAACAGAGATGATGGCGGATGAATCGAAAGGCCAACGGCAGCGCTCAATTCCGTAGTGGATACTGATGGCCCCGTGGCCTATTGGTATCTTATAAATTGGAACTAGCCCTCCAGGTTGGGGGGTTATGCTTTGAGTTAACTACCCCCTTATGAAAAAACCATATGTTATGAAGCAAAGCAACCAATAGCCTCGGAAAGGACTGATATTAGTGTTGGCGATCCTGCTAAACGAAAAAAGGACAACGACGTTCGTATCTGCACCCGGAATGTGAGAACATTAAACAGGATAGGTGGAGGCGAACAACTAACGGAAGCCCTAAACTGCTACAACACAGACATTACTGCCATCTAGGAAATACGATGGGATCGCCCGTGCAAAAAGAGAATGAAAACTGTGACATCTACTATGGACCGTGTTATAGTGAGCAGAAACAGCGACTTAGTGCCAGACTTAGGCAAGAAGTCTTATGTTTCCAAGATATCAGCGAACGCATTGTAAAAATCCGCATCAAAGCCAAATTTGCCAACATAAGTCCTATATGCGCTCACGCTCCGACGGAGGAAAAAGATGATATAACTAAGGATTGCTTTTACGAGCTCCTTGACAAAACCTATGAGTGACTACAGATGTACGATGTTAAAATCGCGCTGGGAGATTTTAACGCAA
Organism: Rhingia campestris; assembly: GCA_932526625.1. Lineage (NCBI taxonomy): Eukaryota > Metazoa > Arthropoda > Insecta > Diptera > Syrphidae > Rhingia > Rhingia campestris. Next base: position 112,186,797 of record OW052183.1, on the reverse strand, counting down.
AGGTAGGAAGAGAAGACATCTTAAGCAGTATTGTCGGAAAATACAACGGAACGAAATGCCACTATAGCCAGCATATGGTTTCCTCACCTCGATATCCATAAGGGGACATGGCATTCCGAAGGGCTAACATCGACTCGGGCCACTACCTTGTTGCAGCCAAAGTAAGAATGCGGATATCCACCACGCCACAACAAACTAGAAATACTGTGAAAAAAAATTAATGTCGAAAGACTGCAATCGCAAGAGACCGCCAAGGCCTTCGTTCAACGCGTATCCCTTAACATCTCGATTTACACAATACCACAAGCATCTAATGTCGAAGAAGAATGGCAACGTCGTTTTTTGTTGAACCATTAAAGATTCAGCTAAATCGTCTGAACGAGAATCATTTAGTTTTTAGCAACCCTCACTTTTTGTGGACATTTATTATTAGTATAAGATGGAATAAGGTATTCAACGTTTCTAACAGCGGATTGTAGTCTTCTCATATGTTATCGAAACAATAATAAAAAAAACTCTCATCTACATTCGTGGTAAAGTCTACCAATAAAATTATTTCTGGAGAGTATCGTTCTATTGCCTATATTTCATAAAATCTCTCTTAAACGCAAATAGGCAGAAAGTGGCAGCTGGTTTTCTTAGTAAATGTTTCAGAAAAGGCATACATATGGGTTTTAGCAAAAATTGTCCACAAATTTTGCCATACATTTTTTTTTACATAAAACGCCCACAAAAAGTGGGCGTGGCAAACATCTTTATATGGACGAAATATAGATATTCAGATTATATAAATATGTTATTCAGATACTTTTCTAAAATTCTCATCGGTTTGACAAAAAATAACGATTTTCTGAAAAGTGGGCGTGGCAGTGGGCGGATTTTAAAATTGTTTACAATTGTTCTGTAGCCTCGGGCAAGGATTCCATATAGCTATCTCAAAATTTAAAGACTAAAAATTGGTGACATATAGATAGACGGACGAACTGACAGACATTGCTCAATTGACTCAGCTAGCGACTCGATCCATGTAATTTGAAATATATCTAAACAAATTATTTCTCTATGTATCAAAACTTATATACCCGTATGGGATTGGGTATACAAATTGAGTCAAAAACAGCTTTCCGAAAATCTTTAAAATTTGCTGTGATAAAAAAATTGGATAATAATTGTTATACAAAATAATGGTCATTTTTACAAGATCGAATAAAAAAACAATAATTTTTAAACTAGGTTCTAGATTTTTACGCCGAAATTTTCATAAAAAAATGTTTCTTTGTTTTTTAAAATAAGGAAATATTGACAAACTGCATCAGCCGAATATTTTCACCGAAATTAAAATCTCTTTCAAATTTTAAAGCGTAATCCTAATCCATTAAATGAATAAGTTTTGGATTCTTAGCACACGAGAAATATAGTTTTTGCAACTGATTTTAAAAAGTTGGCCCACTGTGGCCGTCCATTTTCGTTCAACGAAATACATGAAATATAAAACTATGGAAGGCTAACCAGACTCTGAAATTAAAAAAAAAAGTTCTTTTCAGCGCTCCCTTATGTTGTGTGTTCCAAACCTGACATCCCAAGTCATATTTAATTTACATAAAAACCTAAAGTAGTTCCAAGCCATTTGTTGTATTACTCAGTGCTAAATCTTAATTCACTGCGTTTAGCGAAGTCTAACCAAAAGACGCCTAATGTTGCACTGTGACGGGCAGTTAATAGAAGATATCTGTTGATATTGTTGTCTTCTTTTGACTTGTATACTCTATAGAGCTAAATTGCATTGTTTTGAATTCGAATTTAAAATCAATCGGTTGTTCGATACACACTCTAATATATAGTCTAAAAAATTTTACAAATCCAAACAACATACTAAATACCAACTCACACTAAGGTTTAACCCCAAGGTTGTTAAATACATATTTCGTGTCTGCCTTTCAATTTGAATAGCATTCATCTAAGGGGTGCTATAAGTCCATTTACAACGAAACGCGCGTAGTTGTTACAGTCCCAAGGCAGTGCAGATGTCGATGTAGTTTTTAAAGTTCTGTTGGCAATTTTCGTCCCCCCTTTTACAGGAAAGTTGGAATATTTAAATATATTTCTCAAAAATCCTTTGCCATGTGCATATTTTACACAACCATGTTCATCCTTTGGTGGAATATTTTTATTTCGCTTTTGTCCGCCTTTTCCACAAGAACAGTTCTGAGCAATAGCGGTTGACTCACAAAAAAACAGATTTCAACAGCTTTTCCGCTAAATAACCCTTTTTCTGGGACAGAATTTCCGGGAAGGTTTGTTTATTTTTTTTCCTGTAAGTCAACATTGTATGGGAACAGTTTGTGCACTTGCTAGTGGACGGAAGTGTAGAAAATCCCCCACGTCCAGGAAACAGATCTCATGCTGAGTATTCAACGGGTGAGTTTGCCACTAGGGATTGAACAAAAGTAAAAGCGCTAAATAAAATCGCAACGACCTGCAAAAAAAGAAAACGGATTTCCTGAGGCCAATATCTGTCAATATTTTGTTTGTCAGAATTTGTTTTGTCAGTTGCAATGTCCATCGGAATGCAGGACTCACAAGTTAATTTGGTCGAGTCGTGGATGGGAAGTCACTTTTTTAAAGGATAATAACTTAATTTGCCAATGCCGAGATAAACGAGCGCAGTGGTAATATGTTCGTAATGCAAAAACCTTCTCTGCTAATGATGTCTTTCCCTTAGCTGTATGTAACGATATATTACATGGTGCGCCACGCTATTTGTCAGCACATTACTTTCGACATAACATCTCCACTTAGCTTCCCAATAAATAAGCGCTGGCCAATTTCGCTCGCAAAATAATAGCGAAAACATATATTCGCTTAAATTACATCGCCTGTTCCTACAGAAAACACTCGGAAAGAGCAGCAGACAGCATACGCTTGGAGTGGTGGTAAGTTTTACAGCAACGCGCAACCACCAAAAGCTCTATACCAACCGTTACGTTGGTTTTGCTCCTTGGATGGTTTCAGGAATAAAGTAGCAGTATACACCAGCACAATGCTGAGGAGCAATTTATAACTCATTTAGTTTACGGAACAAACTTCTTTGAAAGCGTAAAATTTATTGAACTTTATCCTCGATTTATATCTCTTGATCATTGAATTTTAATTTATCTGTATTAGTACGTATAGTAAGACGATTTTGTTCGTGATGGTGGTGATGGTGGTGGTGGTGATAGCAGAGAAGTGCAGTTTTTAGTTCCAGCAGCGTCATTTCAAAGCAATTAGGTGTCCGTTCACCAAGATGAAGATACTTTTCACCGCAGGTTCTCGATTGAGGGCTCTTTATCTTGTTATATCGTTGGTGGCAGTCTGTTTGTTGAGCATGCATGATGGTTGTGGGTAGCTCTTCTGAAAAAAAATGAACAGCATAGAAATAGTGGGGGTTTTAATTTTGAACGTTCGTAATTCACTATTAACGGGAGGGAATTAAAAATCTGTGCAACATTGCTTTTTATACTGATTACTGGCTATGGAATAGATAAGTTTAAGCCTAGTCTAGTAAAATTTTGTTAAAGACAAACTATAGAAATAAAAAAAAATTATTTCGATTTTATTGATTCTGTGTTTAATGTAAGTAATGTACAATGATGCCATTATGTCTGGAATAGCACATCAATCAAATCGCAGGTTCAGCTTCGCTGACAGTAACTTAACCGGTCAGTCTAATTTTTGAAGACTCGATCCCATAGCGTCTTAAATGTTTGCCTGGAGCTCATGCAAAGTGGTTGGCTTGTTAGCGTAGACTGAAACTTGAAGTAGCCCCAAATAAAACAATCGAGTATTGTCAAGTCGTATGATCACGGCGCCCAATTAATGAACGCACGCCGTGAGATGACCTAGTTTCCAAATTTCTCCTTCACAACTTCAGTCGTTGTGTCACTTGTGTGGCATTTAGCGCCATTTTGTTGGAATCATAGCCCGGATATATTGATGTTGTCGAGCTTTGGCAATAGAAAGTCGATTCATTACCATTAACGATAACGCTATCTTCTTCCCACTTTTAAAACAATTGAGGTTCGATGATGCCGACATTCAATAAACCGCCCAATTGGAGAGCTCAAGGAATTGTCTATATATAAATAACTTATACGGATTTAGGCTAAAACCCAATCGCAAAACAACCCAGGTTGACACTATGGCCATTTTCAGCTGATCGGTGCCGAATAGAAATTTATGGGTTAGATACTACTGAGACGAGTTAGATACTATGTATGAAAAACTGTGATATCTACTACGGACTGTGTTATAGTGAACAGAAACAACGATTATTCGGATGCGGATTAGTTATTAGTGTCAGACTTAGGCAAGAAGTCTTATGTTTCCAAGACATTAGCGAACGCATTGTAACAATCCGTATCAAGGCAAAATTCGCCAACATTAGCATTATATGAACTAACGTCTCGATGGAGGGAAAATATGCCATGGCTACCGAAGTACGATGTTAAAATCTTGGTGGGGGATTTTAACGCAAAGGTAGGCAGAGAAGAAATCTTTAGGAGTATTGTTGGAAAACACAGCCTACACGACAACAAGTCTTGCAATGCACTTAGTTTGACAACTTCGCTACGGAACGAAATGCCACTATAGCCAGCACACGGTTTGCTCACATCGATATCAATAAGAGGACATGTTGGTCTCCAGATCAACGAACGGTCAACCAAATTGATTATATTAAGAAAGACAAGAGTTGTTAACATCGACATGGACCACTACCTTATTGTAGTCTAGGTAAGAATGCGGATATCCACCACGCCACAGCAAACCAGGAATACTGAGAAACAATTTATTATTGAAATATGGGAGACCGCCGAGTTCTTCGCGCAACGCGTATCCCTTAACCTCTCGATAAACACCATACCACCAGCATCAATTGTCGAAGAACAATGGCGATGCCAACAAGCCATTAGATCAGCCGCAACTGATGTACTAGGTTTCTTGGCCCCACAAGCAAGAAACCCCTGGTTGGATGAGGTATGCAAACAGATGTTCACATCCAAAAAAGAGGCGGCATACAAGGCTCAGCTGCAGGTGAAGACGAGAGCTGACATTGAGCTCTATGGGCAAAGAAGAAAGGAAGAAAACCGGCTATTGAAAAAGAAGAAAAAAAGCACTCCTGGAATGATGTTCGGAACTTTAACGCCAAAGCCAAGGATAAAAGGCTCGAAGATAATCCTGTTGAGATGAACAAGGAAATATCGTAGTTAAGACACAGTCAATGCTGAGGATATGAAAGAATCAGTTCTGCAGACTCTTAAGCGCCGATGACGGACAACACTCCTCTGTCAGGCAGAACGAACGTCTTCACCGACACATTCGATAACAAAAGGAATGTACACAAGGTGATGCACTCTCATGTAGCTTCTTTAAGTTAATTCTTGAGAGGATGGTGCAAAATTCCAGACAGATATAACTTTGAGGTAATACGGGACTTTGTCTACCTCGGCTCCGCTATTAACTCTGACAACAACATCTTGTCATAAATTAATCGAAGAATTACCCTTGCCAACCGCTGTTTCTTAGGGCTATGAGAGCAATTCAGTAATAAAGCCCTCACTGGAACTACTAAGGAGATCCTATATAAGACCCTGATCATCCCAGTCCTGCTATACGGTGCTGAAGTATGGGCCGCATCAAAAGCGGATGAAGAAATCCTTGGTCGATTCGACAGAAAATTCTTCGGTCTAATTAACACTAATATTCCGTCTCGCAGAGTCTTCTATTCCCACCCAGACGTCGGACGCAGTAGAGGATGACCTCGCCTTAAATTGCGCGCACAAGTAGAAACCGACCTCAACCAAGTGCGCAACTGAAGGCAGTTAGCTAACAACCGGATTAATTTTGGAGGCATGTTGGTTGAGGCACACGTTCATTCTGGACTAAAGCGGACAAAGGAGAAAGGACCCGGAATTTCTATATAATTTTTTTAATTTTTGCATGAATATTTTGACAGTTTGATGTTCTGCATAAACATTTTGACAGCATTTTGATGTCATTGGTAACTTTGACAGCTGCTGACATATAACAATTGGAAAAAGTACACCTGCTCTCTGGTCACCCTTTATAAGATGGGGCAAAAATCGGTTTTCTAAGTACATATTAACTTTACGATTGCATACAAAAAAACCAAGTTACCAAATACCAATCTCTTCATTACCGAATCAGCATCGCCGTGGCTTAGTTTGTTTATTGTGTGTTTCGTGTTTATACCCTATCCCATAGGGTATATTAGTTTTGATACATAGTATCATAGTATACCTGAATATACCTTAAAGTATATGGATCGACTCAAAATCACTAGCTTAGTCGATTAATCCATGTCTGTCTGTCCGTCCGTCCGTCTGTATGTCACCGATTTTGAGGCCTTAAATTTTGAGCTAGGATAATGAAATTTGGTATATAGGATCCATGTCCGAGGCTTCCAAATAATTGTAAAAAATTTCAAAATCCGCTTACTACCACGCCCACTATTTAGAAAAACGTTCTTTTTCGTTAAACGGTTAAACGTTTTTGAAAACTTTCCATTCAAGATATATAGGCAAACTGAACATCTATAGTTCGTTCACATAAAGTTTTTTGCAGCGTCCACTTTTTAAAGGCGTTTTTAGTAAAAAAAAGCTTTTTGTCCAAATTTTAATGCTTTCAAAAAAAAACTTTTGATACAAATACTTCCATAATGGTAATATAAATATTTGGGTTATAGCGTTGGTGAACTACGCCCACTTTTTGGGGGCGTTTTTCTACAAAAAACCATTTGTATACCCCATCCCAAGCCATTAGCAATAGAAATACGTGTTTTTTTTTCGAACCACAAAAGGTTTTGATTAACTGTCTGGGCAATATATTCTGACAATGTTATTTTCTGTATTTCATAGCCATGAAGCCCACATTTTGAGGATATTAATTTTAAGGATGGGATGGGAAAGAGTATTCAACGATCCGAACAGCGGATTGTAGCCTTCTCATATGTTTTTTTTATTAAACTAACTAAATATTAAACTAACATAAATACATATACATACATACATTCATAGGAAATTTATAAGAGTAATACAAAAAGTAAATTCTACACAAGAAGCTGTTTATACGACGTCATAAGGCCTGAAGAACGTAAGATTTGTTTAATATGTATATAGCTATCTACCTACCTACGTTTTTGGATTATTACTCAACCTAATTACTTATGTATATGGATTATATACGTATGTATATGCAAGAGCATCGCTAGGCATGCACCCCTTTTTTCAATAGCCTTTTTTGACAGATCACGTGTGAGTCGTGTCATGCTGTCATGTTATTTTTGTTTAGTATTGTTTGGCATTTCATACTGGAAAGACTTACGCGTGAACAACGTTCACAAATTGTTCAACTTTATTATGAAAATTCACGTTCTGTGAGGAATGTGTTTCGTGCACTTCGCTCAACTTATGGTCAACATAATCGGCCTACTGAGCGTACTATTCGCAACACCATCACCCATTTTGAGACCCGGCATTCATTATTGGATAATATTCGACCGAATAGACCACGTCCAACACGCTGTGAAGAAAATATAGCGGCCGTAGCTGAGACTGTACACGAAGACCGTGGAGAGTCGATTCGGCGCCGTTCGCAGCAACTCGGACCATGATAACCGACTATTTGATGCCTTAAATTGAAGCTCGTGATCTCGGCGACATTTGGTTTCAGCAAGACGGCGCCACTTCCCACACATCGCATCAATCAATGGACTTATTGAGAGAACATTTCGGTGAGCACATAGTTTCACGTTTTGGGCCGGTCGATTGGACACCAAGATCGTATGATATCACACCGTTAGACTTTTTCCTGTGGGGATATGTAAAGTCAAAAGCTTATGCCGACAAACTCGCTTCGATTCAGGCCTTGGAGGAAAACATCCCGCGTGTCACTCGCCAGTTATAAGTCGAAATGCTCGAACGAGTGATCGAAAATTGGACTCAACGGATGGACATATGCGACGTAGCAACGGCCAACATTTGATAGACATAATCTTCAAAAAATAAATGCCAAAGAATGTTCTCCATTAAATTTGAATTTTCTGTGTTTTTTTCTTTAAAAAAGTAGGGAACCTCGAAATGGATCACCCTTTATTATGGCCTTTACAAATAAAAAAAGTGTATGGCTTTCCAGATCGAACTAACATGTAGCTTAGGAGAAAAGATGCTTTTTTGCATTTTCGTTGTCAATTTTTGCAAATGTAGTCAAATTGAACACTGTGGATTCATGCATGTATTTTTGTTTTTGAAAAAACCTGATGTTTTTTTTAAGTTTTAGTTTTGCTGGTGCAATGTCAAAATAAACATAAACACAAGACGCAAAATTTGAAAGTTTATTCCAATTTCATCCTTACTGTATTTTCATTCTTTCTGAAATATTATGCAGAAACTTTACAAAAGATGTGAATGATCGATATCCACACGCATGCGTTTTTGTCAAGTTCAGTCTTTTTATGACTTTGCAGTACCTCATAAAAGCTGTGCGCGAACTATACTCACGCACATGCAAACTTCATGGATTGTTGCTCGTAATTTTCTTTTGAAAGTGGATGTGGCTGTACGTGAGCTACACATTCACTTCAATAATAAAAAAATATAAATTGCATACTTTTTAAGAAAATTATTTATGTGTTTTACTATTCTTAATTTAAGAAAGTCGCGGAACCCCAGGGTTCCTTGGAACACAGTTTAAGAACCGAGGATTTAAGGTACATCTAGCTAAACTTTTATTTCTCCATATTACAAGCTATGTATTAAAACTAATAAACCCCTATGGCATAGGAATAAGGATATCAAAACAAAGCAGAATTCATTCAGAGGGCAGGAGTTTAAAAACTATTGTAATGTGGAATGGAATTTCAACGTACAACTACAATATACGTAATCATTCTATTATTTGTATGCAATCCCGCAAGTAAATGGAATTTATAATCAAAATTAAATTTATTATTTTGGGAATTAGGAATACCAACATTGTGGTGGAATATTTGTTGAACAAACGGATAACTGGGCATGGATACCGTGAGTGGTATGTTTTCAACAAGTTCGAACGAATTGTTGTGCCAACGGGAAAATGGTCTGCATTTTTAAATCATCCCCTAAGAAGCAACACATTTTTACTACATATATTGGTTTTAAATTGATTTATTAATTGAATTGATATTAAACATAATTATTGCAATAAAAAAATGGTCTGATAATTCTGCGTCTGTAGGTCTTATTTAGCAGCTATTCTAAGCGGTAGGATGTATTACTTTAAATTTCAGTTGCCAGGTTTATGTAGAATAATTTGGGATTGAGATTATGTCAATCGTTGGACTTGTAAGTAGGAACTCAAGCGACAGTAAACAGAATTGTCGGAAAATACAGCCTACATTACAACACATATGGCATCGGACTAGAGCTAATTGCCTTCGCTGCGAAACCAAATGCCACTATAGCCAACACACGGTTTCCTCACCTAGATATTCATAAGGCGACATGGCGGTCTCCAAATCAACGAACGGTCAATCAAATAATCAAATTATTCAAGTAATCAACATTGCGATAGACTAGAGTTTATTTTCCATAGCAAAACAAAAAACTTTCGCAGATTGTAGTGTGATATTAATTTGTTACGCAATGACCTAGGGCATAGCTTAAATCTCACAACCAGTTAAAAGGGTTTAACAATGTAAAAAAAAAATAGTTGGAGTTGACAGGGTTTTATAACGAATTCGCAATTTCTTAAATGACACTACACTTTTATAATTTAACTTTAAAGTCACCTGAAAAAAGTCGGGCGGGTCAGCTTGTTAAAGGCGTTCAATTGTCTTCTTTATATCCCACCTTTTCTGCATATATAAGTGTTTTCCTTCAGACAAGTGCTTCACTTTAAAAAGTGACAGAAGCAAACATTCCAATGACCTGCAACTCCCAAACTTGGGGCATTTCTTCAAAAAGGTAACCAACCAATTTACGACAAGAAACTTTTTTAAGTTCCAGCAAAAACTTGTTTGTTTTGGGAAGACTTTTCCACAGACTTGCAAATGAAAAATAAACATAAACAACTTGTGACCCAAAACATATCCCTTGGCAGAATTTTTTGTTCTCGCTTAACAACCGACTTTAATAAACCAAAACCCATCATTATTTTTACAATCACCTCCTAATTCTCAGGTCGGTGAAACAAAGTTACAAATTAGATTTAACAGCAAACTCATCAACCCCCTGCCATCGCTGAAACATCTTCGAAAACAAATAACCTTTGTCACAAAAACAAACCCTCTAAGCTTACCTTTTCACTCATGCAACCCCAACCGGGTCTTTTAAGTTTTGATGTTAATACCCTAGTGGGTAATTTGGGGGTTAATCTGTGACATCTCTTTAGCCACCTATTACACTCATAGCGAAAGTACCTGCATAATATGTATCGCTATGAGTATGTAGATTGTAGGCATCCACCATATTACAGCGGGCTTACTTTTGCTACCCCGCATATAGATATTCGCTATAGTGAACCGCTCACGAGGAATTTAATGCGGAATAAAATTTAATGTAACATCTAATTAAATTTCACGCAGGCTTAACTCCTATTTGAACTTAATTAAATTTCTTTTCATCTTTTGACTCCCGCATCGCTTTTGGATCAACAATGTTCGCCGCCGCGCTTGTACGCATCCGAATGGTGTAGAACCAAAGGAGGCGTATTGCCTTTAACTGTGAGCAGTTGTTAATGGGACAGAAAAGCTGTCGGGAATATTGCTGCTATTTACTCTTTTCCATGCACCCATAGCGAATCCATTAACACATGCGGCATTACCGTAAAATTTATGGGTAGGGTTGTATTAATTTATGTCCTGATGGCAAGCAGAACCAAGCTGAGGTCACCGCATGATAGTTATGTTGTGTTATGTTGGTAATTTCTCCGAAACGTACGAGTAGATAAGTGTCGAGGAATGTTTTTGGTTTTACAACATGATTGAAATGTTCGAATTTATTTGAGTGCTTTCTGCTACCCCACAAAATAGGTGTCATATAAAGTACAACAGCGATTGTACTTTGTGGAAGTGCTCTTCAAAACTAATTAACGAATTAACTCGTGCCCATGAAACATAGAGCTGTCTATGCGAACCCCCTGGATTCTCTAAATTTCGAAGTCGTACGAAATACGTAAAAAAAATTGTATCTCTAAATACCCAAAGCCGACGCTACGTTCAAGTGCATCAAGTGAAATTTTTTGTATGTAGTTTCATTAAGATTATGCGGTTGAAGATTATGCCAAAGACTGTCTAGTCTATTCCCCATATCGATGGTCATAGCAAAAGCAAGAGGAAAAGGTAATTGAAATGACATGGCGCTGTATCGTTCATATCTGTCGTGGGGTTTTCCAGGATCTGCCGAAGTCTGAAAATTTGTTCAGTGGTGGAGTTTTCTGGCCTAAAACCCCATCAGTATTTTTGGTAAACCTTTTCAAAATTACATAGAATAGAATTTTGTAGGAGATGTTGAAGATACTGATGCCTCTGCAGTTGACGCAGTTTACACGGTCTTTTTTGTGGATCTGAGAAACGATCCAGAGATTCCATTCTCCAGGTATACTTTCATCCGACCAAATTGTTCTATCCATTTTGAAAAGCCGGTATTCTTTCCTAAGTGCTAGCTTCTTAAGGTGTCTGATTGATACGTTATATTTGCCTATTATGCATACATGGGTGCAGTGATTTTCAACTTTGAAAGAGTACAGACTTTGGGTCGTCGACTTTCTTAGTGACTATAATCGTGAGTTATAGAAGTTTGGAAGTAAAATATTAAATTGGTCCGTGGGCGAGTCTGTAGTGGAGACTGATGTGCTGGCGAAGAGTGGCGGGTTTAATACCCACCCGACCAAATAAAATTTAGACGCTCTTTTAAACAACCGTGCAGGTTAGGAAAGGAGCGGGTGGAATATATGAGCCTGCTTAAATTTGCACTTTTTGGAGAAGAAGGGCACCCCGCAAACTATCGGGATTGTCCGAAGTTTCAGAACATTGAAACCAACAAACAAGTTGTTGCGAAACAAGTACCCGTTCGCCAACCCCTAAATTTCCTAAGACCAAATGGCGTCAGGAAAGGGCAGAACAGTACATTTATTTTTATTATGATAATATTGGTATGGATCAATTATGCATGGAATAAAATATCGGCCAAATGGCCACTGCGATCTCGGCGGCACACCTCCATCCGATGGTCCAAATTTTCGATGAGGCTGAGGCATAATTGAGGTTCTACGCCGTTAATGTGCCGAATTATCTCATCCTTTAGCTCTTGAATTGTTGCTGGCTTATCGACGTACACCTTTTCTTTCAAATAACCCAGAAGAAAGAAGTCCAACGGTGTCAAATCGCACGATCTTGACGGCCAATCGACATCGCCACCATGTGAGATAACACGGCCATTGATTTTGTCGCGCAAAAGAGCCATTGTTACGTTAGCTGTGTGGCAAGTGGCACCGACCTGTTGAAACCACATATCGTCCACATCTATATCTTCCAATTCGGGCTATAAAAAGTTCGTTATCATCTCACGATAGCGGACACCATTCACCGTAACTGCCTGACCGGCTTAATTTTGGAAATAATACGGGCCGATGATGCCGCCAGCCCATAAACCCCAAACAGTCACTCTTTGTGGGTACATTGGTTTTTCGACAATCACTCACATTCACAACCACACTGTGAATAAAAGTTCACTGATTAGGATTGAACGTAGAGGTAATATTTTCTAGTTAAATACCAAAATCCCGCTTATAGCTAGCGAAATTAAGCTAAACCAGAAGCAAAGGCAAAGTGTAGAATCAGGCTGTTGGAAGCCTGCGTCATATGCACTCCTCTCCAACAAAAGAAGAGAATGTAGATATGTGGTAGCGGCTTATGCACCGAAAGCACCTCAGCCTACTCTTTTTCCAACAGAGCTCGGAAAACTTTTTAAATTTCTAAGACTGCAAATAAAAGGAAAGAACAAGTCCACTCTTTCTACGGTCGATAAGTCTCCTACCGAGTTATAGCAAGGTATTCGTTAAGATTCTCAATCGAACTCTGTTCAAGTGGACTTAGGACAATAAGAATCGCGAAAAGGCAGAAGGAAGGGAGAACCTGTTGTGGTTGCTGATAAAAAAGCATAGGTTGGGTAAAAAAATTGTATGGCTGACTTACATAGTGGTCAAAACCCTGTGGTCTGGGTGTATATCCAAAGAAAACAGAATCGCGGCACCAACTCTGAGAGGGTCCACCCTCTTACTGTCAGCTATTGTTAAATACATGGGGTTGATACTTGATAACAAGCTAAATTGGAATCTTTATAGTTATAGTTGCAATAGACGTGCGCTGTGTGGCTGTGAAGCACAATTTCGCTTGTTGACGTAGCCATTCAACCAAAAATTTTCCTCATCACTGAACAAAATTTTGCGATGAAAATCAGCATCGAGATCAATCTCATTTTTTGCCCATACACCAAAATCACGACGCATTGCATGGTATCGTGGCTTTAATTCTTGCACAAGTTGGATCTTGTAAGGTCTATAAAGTTAATCTACAAAGCTCCAATTGCTGTGAATGGTGGCGAATCGATTCATTCGGGTCCTCTTCAACACTTTGCTCTACATCGGCTACTGTTTTTTCGTAAACGTAGTGCGAAAACGATCCACGATTAACCGAATTAATTGCTCTGGTGGACGATTATGTCGATTATTAAATAGACGGAGCTTGCTGTTAACTTTGCGCACTGAACCATCATTTTCGAAATAAATTTGTACGATTTGCAAGCGTTGTTTATTTGTCAACCAGTTTATGATGAAATGGCAAACCAAACTGAACATAAATGACATAAGAGTTGCCCGATTTGACCACAAAATGTCAGTTTTATGTCTATTCGAAAAAACAACCTCTAAAAAAACACCCTTTACTAAGAGGACCTGACGGAGCTAGTACCAATCCCTATAGCACAGATCGTCCGTTTCTGCTGTAAATCGGGATGGAGCAAATATCTCTTTGAAGCAGATGGAACAGCATAAACCAAAACAACATTCTTTTTCATTTCTTAAATTTAAACCAGCGGTTATGGCCTTTGTGAAACACAGGTGTTCATAAATTCTGGTATATCAGAACTATGTCTACCTGGATATAACTTAGTGCCTTTATTCTTTTCTCACCGGGGTCTCGCCATTTACATACGTAGTGATGTAGCCTATAGAATTCAACAACAATACGGCCAATGTTCCAATCTGGAATTTAATTTTATATGGCTGAAATTCCATGTCCGTCGGCAAATATAATACTACTGTTTTATTTATAGAAGCCCAAATATGGACAGCAACTTGACTTTTAAAGAGTTTGATGCACTGTCTGACTCCATCTCAAGAATTGTATCCCTGTATCCTTATACTGAAATCGTCATTGCTGGCGATTTCAATATACACAATTCTCCGTGTTCAACATTCTTGACAGTTAACACCGGAAGAAAGGTACCTATGTTGAGATCTTTGCTGAGGTAAACAACTTAACCCAGCTTGTAAATGAGCCAACACGAATTCCGGACATTCACTGTCAAACCGCTGACACCCTGGACTTGTTTCTAAACTCTCACACTAATAAATAAATTATCAACGTATTATCGCCTCTAGGTGCGTCAGACCACTGTATCGTATCGGGTAATTTCTCGTACTTTCACAAATCGTCTGGTCCAGATGGTATCTCCCCCATCATTCTGAAGAGGTGTTCTTTCTCGCTGGCAAAGCCACTGCGTAAGCTTTTCTATCTATCCTATTCATCAGGGCTCTTTCCGAGTAGATGTAAAATAGCATTTGTCCAGCCCATCCATTATAAAGATGAATCTTCTTCTCTCTCCAACTACCGACCAATTGCACTTACATCCTTTCTTTCTTTCAGCTTATGGAATATCTTAAATCATGAAAACTCCTCAATGACCGACAATACGGTTTTCGTATCAACATGTCCACTTATGATTTTATGACATATTTCTGTCGAAAATGCGTGCTTTTGGTATCGATGATACGCTTCTTCAATGGATTAGAAACTACCTCTCGAAACGTTCAATGCAAGTAGTCTTACATGGTTTCAACTTTCAAGTCTGCTACACACCAAATAAATGCTGGTGTTCCCCAAGGTTCCGTTGTGTCGATAGGATACAAAAGCGTACGATAAAACCGTAGAAATGTCTCCTGTCTAAAACTATTTTACCGCTATTACAACAACAAATGCTCACATGAAATAACCAGTTGCATTCCGCCCTTTTAAATATTCAACCGTAATACTCGCCGTGCCAACG
The DNA here is from genome assembly GCA_932526625.1 of Rhingia campestris. Taxonomy (NCBI): domain Eukaryota; kingdom Metazoa; phylum Arthropoda; class Insecta; order Diptera; family Syrphidae; genus Rhingia; species Rhingia campestris. The sequence goes on along the minus strand of OW052183.1, from coordinate 112,171,435 downwards.
CACATCGGTATCTCCTCCTCTTCTTCTACTTAATTTCCCTAATTCCCCGCTGTCCCAAAAAAAGAACAAGTGTAAACATTTTTAATATCAGAACACGGCCACTCCCACTTTTCAGAAAAACGTCAGGAAATTTTGAAAAGTATTTAGACAATCCCAATACCTATTGTTACACAAAAAATAAAAGAGTTGTTGCAGTTATGTACTTTGTTTATTTATTTCACTTTAGCATTCAAAATAAAATTGACCCTTTCGTCTTGGTGACTACCGAACGACTGACTGCATGCTACACACACGAGTTGCATTATCCTCGCTGTTCTCCTGTGGTGAAATCTCAGGGTTGCCAGGTAACATTCGGCTATCCTGCTTATGTGACGTCTCGGCACCATATTCTGTACTAAAATCCGCTCCATCATTTGGAAGGGTTAACCATTTCCGCATACGATCTGACGCGAACACAGAATGAAACCTTTTCTGTGACCGTTGAGCTCCTGGTATATCCTCAATGAGATATCTGTCATTTCCAATCGATCGAACAACTAAATATGGACCTCTCCATCGGGCGTTTGATTTACGCGATGTTCCTGTGGCTTGTAGATCATTTAACACCAGCACCATATCTCCACAAGCATACTGAGTTTGCGCTTCCGATCGAATCGTAATTTCTGCTTCAACTGTGATTTCTGAATGTTGTAAGCTGCCATCTCTCGAATAGATTTCAGCGGTCACTTCTCTTCCATCGAACTCCAATAATGAAGAGCTTGCACCACCTAGTTCTTAACGCTTGATCGAAGTGAGAACCCAAAAAGTAGATCATGTGTTGAGACTTTCGTTGTCTCGTTCTTTGTTGTATTGAGAGTCCACTGTATGGTGTTGAAATAGCAATCCCAATCGATGTTATCAGAACGTTGCGTCATTGCTCGAACTGCTTCAACAAAAGTACGGTTATAGCGCTCTACTTGGCCGTTAGCCCTTGGTGAAGCTGTTGCGTTCGTTATATGTCTAACAAAATTGTCTTCACAATAATTCGTAAACACCTTTGCTGTAATCGCGATACCCCTATCAGTCACAATGGTCGTCGGCAATCCAAAATAGCTGCTCACCTCGTCCATGAATTTAATGACATATTTGGATTCAGTTGATTTGACAGCTTTCATGCGAACGTACTTTGTGAATCCATCCACCATAACTAATACATGCAAGTTTCCCGATTTACTTTTGACAAATGGGCCGACGTGATCCAAATGAACGATTTGGAATGGAATCGGCTCCCGAGGTATTGGATGTAACGCTCCCTCACGTTTGCCATAACTGCCTTTAGAATAGGCACACTCGATACAGGAATCGATATACTTCTTGACAAAATCGTTGGCTCTAGCAAACGACTGCGTCGACTAAAATAACTAACAACGCATAGTTCGTTCTTTTCATCTCGTTGACACAGCATTCCAGCAATTCCCACTGCACTGGCATCCGTGTGCAGTTCATGGACACAGGTTGGATCATACATAGCTAAGATTGGCTCGTTACACAATCGCTTCTTCAACTCCTTAAATGCATTATCTTGCCTTTCATGACAATGAAATACTACAACCTTTCTAAGTAACTCGTTCAAAGGACCTGCGATATGAGCAAATTTCCGGAAATAACCAGACAATCCCAAAAATTGTCTAACTTGTCTTACAGATGATGGTGTAGGAAAATTTACAATAGCAGCAGTTTTATTCGATCCCGGTTTGATTCCTTCAGCAGAAAACAGATGCCGCAAATACTCCACTTGACTTTTCAGGAATTTGCATTTTACAAGCTTAAGAGTTAGCCCAGGTATTTTTTCAAAAATACCTCTAGCTTCTCAAGACCCTCACTCATAGTTTTACTTGGAATTATAACGTCATCAAGAAAAACTAGAATATCCTGTGAATGAAGATCTGCAACCAACCGATCCATCATTGCTTGGAATACGGCAGGCGCATTAACCAATCCAAAAGGCATTCTGCAAAACTCCAACTGCATGTTGTGGATTTGAAACGCTAGCAAATGTTGAGATTCCTCAGCAACAGGTATTTGAAAATATCCGGAATTCAAGTCCAAGATGGTGAACAATTTATACCCGCTCAACCTATTTAGCTGTTCCTACCGGCATAGGATATTTCTCTTTTATAATGATGGCATTTAGTTGTCTAAAATCAATACACATCCTAACCGCGCCATCTTTTTTTGGAACCAAAACAATGGGAGACGTAAAATTTGATGTGGACTTACGTATAATTCGATTTTCCAAAAGTTCTTTCACTGTGTCGCTTACTATCTCTCTTTGTGCGAAGGGAATCCGACTGTACCTTTTTCCATTTGGTTCTGCTTCCGAAAGTTTTAATGTCATCTCAATATCCTTTGCAATACCCAATTCTGACAATTGTTTAGCGAAACACGATCTGTATTGGTTCACTAGCTTGTGTTAATCACCGATAATGTTTTTTTAATTTTTTAAAAGTGTCTGAGCAGCATATTTAGAGAATCGTAGTATCAATATTTTGTCAATATAAAGTTTTTTGCCACGCCCACTTTATGGGGCGTTTTTAGTAAAAAAAAACCTTTTTCAGTAAAATTTTCAAATATTCGAAAAAACTCTTGTTGCAAAAACTTTCCGCTCCGACGGATACCTCGATAGGACTGATTAGCTTATATACAATAACTCATATCGAGTTCTCGAAAAGCTCTCACCCATAGTGAATTCCATTCGTTCAATTCAAATCATTGGAGATATGCATATGAGACATGAGAATCTCAAATTTCAATGTCACTATCCCTTTTTAATTTCACACGTCTCTCAATAATAAAATCAGTAATTTTCGAGGCACTTGTTGTTTTTATACCCTATCACATAGGGGTATATTAGTTTTGATTTTTTACACTATTGAGTATTAAGCACATCCTAAAAGCTTAGGTGCTGGCTATAATTTACTCTCCATAAGACACAAAGGCCGCCCACATCCAGTACAAAATTCAGCGCTTCTTTTTGGCTTTTGCCGCTCATTACACATCATCTTCGTTCATCTGCTTGACTAACCTTTAAGATTCGTAAATGCCAGATTCTTTCGAATATGTAAGAGTTGCTCATGTAAGTGTTTTATTATGACCAACTAACAAACAAATATAGACGCTTCTGTTGACACCTGTCTGGGAATTCTTGCGCATTGGAAAGAATAATATGACCAAGTACAAGGAAAGGAAAAGCAAATGACACATACCACATACACATATCGATACGCAGGTTGTCACAAATTATGAACTGCATTAACCAAAATTAAAGTTTTTCTTCTACTTTTTCTTCAAATCAAAATGAAGAAAGAATTTATTTTATGAAAAAAGGACCGTCTCACTTTGTTTCCATTTTCTGTTTCAACAAAGGTAGTTCCAGTTCTTGTAACTTCTGACCTGCAAATTTTGTTTGCAGACCGGAAATGGAATCATCAAACAAAAGTGGAATCAAATTACCGCAACATGTTTTCTGTAAGGACTAATGTACAACTTACCATTCTTATTTAAAAGAATTGCAAATGTGACATTACCGTTATTTCTTCATGCAATGTTCATTGAAGTTAACTTTGCCAGCGAGACAAATTTTCCAAACGAAACTTTTGCCATATTGCAAATGTTGTAAACCTGGAACTGTTGGTTATCCTGAATTTATTGATCAACATGCATTGCTGGATTTTTTTTTCGGTTGACCACTGTATCTGGCTGGGTTACACACAACAGTTGGTTAAGCTATATAGTTGCTCAATATCTATGTGATTCTGTTCGTATGAAGTGAATACCTACTTTTGGTACTTTGTATGCAAATGAAAGGAGCCACTGCTGGGATTTCTACACGTTTTGTGAAAATGTGCTGCATAGTGTTTCCTGATAGAGCCATTTGAAGGAACATTAAGGAATAGTATTTATTTTGGAATGAAAGGTGTATGGTAGGGCGGTGATTGTTAAATTATGATTTTTATGATACAGCAGAGAGCAATGTCTCTAACCGGACATTTTTGATTAGGCCAATAACGGATAACCTTTTTTTTTTTAATTTTCAACAAATTAATGATTAAGAGTCATTTTTAAAGAACGTTGTGAATATAGAAATAATTATAGTAATTACTATATTAAGTCGTTGTTACAAAAAAGTCGTTGTTACAAAAAAAATACAAATACCAATTTAATTTAATACCAAGGCTCGGTAATACCCAGGACCGAGCTTTCTCACAAGCACTCATGTGTGCGTGTGTACTTCATGCACGATGGCGGGTCCTCCTGTTAAATGCCGACTCCGTACGGCTATGTTGAGATAATCTTTTTTTGACAATTGATATTAATCGGATGATTTGTCCGATTATCACGAGAGAACGTAGTTGTTAGCGTTTGAGTATTTGCACTTTATTAGTTTCTGTATTCGATACAACGCTGACTTAATATTGGTAAGACTAAACGCGTAAGCGTTAGATTATTTGCACTTTAACAGTTTCTGTTTTGGGTACAATACTGTCTTAATGTTTGTTTGTTTGTTTGACTTAACTTGCTACGTGCACCTACATTTAATTATTCGTCTGCCCTGCATTGAAATACATTTGGTTTAACAATTCCGTGACACTACCTTGATGTATAAAGGATATGTGAAACTTTTTGGCAATGCCAACAAGCCACAAGATCAGATGCAACTGATCAGCAAAAAACTCCTGGTTTAATTTAGAATGCCGATAGATGCTCGTAGCCTAAAATGAAGTCTACGAAGCAAAGTTGCAGGTCAAGAAGAGAGCCGCCATTGAGTATTATAGGCAAAGAAGGAGGAAAAACACCAGCTTTTCCGAAAGAAGAATAAGAATATGAAAATCGTGCAGTTAAAAATATAAAGAGGTGCCACTCCATTAATAATGTTCGTTAGTTTAATCAAAGTGTAAGAAAGTCAAAGCCAGGGATGCAAAGCCGAACTTAATCTGAGATGAACAAGGTAAAATCTAAGTTGAGTCACAATCAAAAGTATGAAAGAACTACTTCTGCAGACTGATAAACGTTGACGATAAACAATATCCTGCTGTCAGCCAGAACGAAACGTTCAATATTGGCAACGACAGAAAAAAATACCGACCACCTGATCTTTATGAAATAAGGATGGCAATATTTAAACTTAACCTCAACAAAACTGCCGGAAAAGCGCAATATAGAGGATATAATTATAGTCCACTATATTAGTATATTTGAAAGCCTTACCAATGTTTTAAAGGTCAAAACAAAGTTATATTACATCGTGGATCTGTCGAATTTCTTTATATTCGCTTGCCGAATTGAACCACTCAAAGCTGACTATAAAGCGGAGAGGTTTCTGACATTAAATATTAGCCAGCTCACCTAGATTATTAAAGAAATATTGGATATTTGACCCGTTGTGAGTTAAGGCATCTGCGGTTTGCTTTCTAGATCGCATCCAGTTTGATATGTGATTAACATAGAGAATATCAAAGGTAGTGCTACTATTAATTATGGGAGAGACACAACCAGCCTCGGACAATGAAACTCCTCATATGGCAACAAGACCCGGAACGTCATTGATTATGATATGAGAGTATGTACCTAGAATGAACGAACTTTCTACAGCCCGGGTGCTACTCGAAAACTTGAATCTTTCCTCACGCGGTATGAGGACACAATCCAGGAGATACGATGGATATGATCAGGTATAATGAAGAGAAAAAATTGCGACATTTATTACAGCTGCAACAAAATATTGCATGTATTAGGATGCGGATTCGTCGTGGGAAATCGGCTTAGGACAAAAGTCATTGACTTCCAGCCGACAAGTGATCATCTTTCTGTGATCCGCATCAAAGCTACGTTCCAAAAAAATGGGCCTAAAATGTACAAACGCCCCTACCGACGAGGCTGAAGAGCCCATTAAGGAGGAGTTTTATGACCTCCTGGATGGAGCCTACGAAGCCTGTCCGGAGTATGATGTAAAAAATGTACTCGGGGATTTCAATGCTAAAGTCGGAAAGGAAAACATCTTTGGCAGTTCATTTGGTAAGCACAGAATCTACGAAACTACAACAGACAATGGCTAACGACTAATCGATTTTGCAGCAGCTCGTAATACGGTGATAAGTAGCACCTGGTTCCCAAGGCTAAGGATCCACACAGCAAACTGGCGCTCTCCAGACGGGCGAACCGCTACCCAAATCGACCATGTGCTAATCGATGCAAGGCACGCATCCAATATCCCTCGACGTGCATACATTCCGAGGGGCAAACGTCGACTCTGACCATTTTCTTGTCGCGGCTAAATTCAGAGCTCGACTGTCCAAAGAGAAGAAGCTGCGAACTGCCCAGAAGAAGAAATTCGACGTTGGACGCCTTAGCACACCTAGAGTAGCCAGCGCCTACAGGAAGTGCCTGAGTATGAAACTCTCCTCTGTGGACTCACCTACCACAGACGCCAACAATCAGTGATGCCAGTATCGCGACATCATCAAGGAGGTAGCCGAAACCACTTTACCCTACAGCCACCACCGAGAAATAGTCCGTGGTATGATGATGATTGCGTGTACAAGAAAAAGGTGACAGCAGATGCACACAAGAAAACGCTGCATGGCAAAACAAGGACAGCGAGAGAAAAGTATCGAGCCAGGAGAAGGGAGGAAAAGAAGACCCTGCGTAGAAAGAAAAGAGCCTACGCAGCCTCCCAGCTCAAGGAGATCGAAGAGTCGCGCGATCATAACAACATCCGGAGGTTTTATAAAAAAGCCAAGCAACTGGCTGCTGGCTACAAAACCGAAACGCAGGCTCTTCGAGACAGCGAAGGAAACCTAGTCACCGAAGCGCAGGGAATAGTAGATGTGTTTAAGCAGCATTTCCAACAGGGCATCATGTAGAGAGAGTGATAGGGCAAGAAGAGAAGCCACGTCCAGTCAATGAAGAACAATTTCCACCACCTAGTATAGAAGAAGTTGGCCTAGCTATAAAAAAGCTTTAGAACAACAAGGCTGCAGGTTCTGATGGCTTCCCAGTGGAACTTTTTAAATACGGTGGTGATGTTTTGGTAGGGAGCATGCACCGAATCATCCACCAAGTATGGTTGGAAGAAAACATGCCCGATGACTGGACTATCAGCTCCATATGGCCCATCTACAAAAAAGGCGATCCTATGTCTTGCAAGAACTATCTAGGCATATCCCTGTTAATGTCGCATACAAGATCCTATCCAACGTACTGTGTGAACGTCTAAAACCGTTCCACAACACACTAATCGGCACGTACCAGTGTGGCTTCCGGCCCGGCAGATCGACTATAGACCAAATTTTCACACTGAGGCAAATCCTGGAAAGGCCAACGAATTTCAAGTCGAAACTCACCACATATTCATCGACTTCAAAGCCGCGTATGATAGCATACATCGTCAGGAGCTCTAAATGGCGATGGCCGAATTCGGAATCCAGGCATATATCCCTGTGATCCGATATACAGAAGAGGTGAATGGTACAGTGATCTGCCATCTCATAACAAGAAAGTCGGTATTCGTAGGCTGATTTTGTTTTAAAAGAAATGGATCCCATGGATATCATTGCTGCTTGGCTCTCCATAAAGATGCTTATTTTCTTCGTCGATATTACATTAATCTCCAGATTTGGGAAGGCAAAACGATATTCTTAGGTTAAGCATCTCAGATTCTGTTTCAGACCCATCCGTGTAGATTTATATCGAGATATATTGTCTCCAATCATATTCGACTCCCCTTCAAGGCTACTGAAAATGGTTGACTTGAAGTTATGTTCAAAACTGAGTTGGGTAATGATGTGGTCTGTGTTTTCTGTAATATTAAGGTGAATCAGTTTCTTTGTATGTTCACCTTAAGTGGGTGTCCAATGTAACGAGGCTCTTAGTCTCACAGCTGCGCAAGCTGCTGTCCGCTTGCGGTAAATATCAAGGAACAATAGATGTTAGACAGCATCTAGGGCTACGGAAATGTTGTTTTTAGAGCTCCTCTTATACATATATGCAAGTTGATCTATGAACTTTTCCTAGAAGGGTGTGGTTTGAGGCTGTTTCTAGGGCCGTCCACCAGACTAAGACGTCATACAGGATTATGGGTTTAATGATGGATACGTAAAGCCAGAGAGAGATATTTCTTTCCGATTTTTTTTTACAAGTGCATTTGGCTACAATGGCTTTCGTTTTGCGTTCTTGGATATTTCAAATCGGACGCAATCGCTTTGACATTGTTAAATGCTTTTTCTTAAGAGTGTCCCACAATTCACTGTGTTGCGAACGGAAAAAAGATAAGAATATGAAAGTTGACAGTTCGGGGTTTCTAAAAATGAAAAAAAACAACATTTTCAATGTTGAGCAATATTTCAAAAAAATAATGCAGGTTTGTCAGCTACATTCCGCAATTTTCGTACAAAATATGGCCGTCATAGTTATTTAAAACTATCAACTGAGAAAAATAAAAAAATCAGGGAGACTGGATTAAAGAGTGATCTTAGACACTCTAGGTTCACTGTCACAAGTCATTCAACAAAAAAAAATAAGCAGTTTGCGAGAGTATTGCTGACAGAGTAGGAACATAAATTTGCCACCGTAGTCAAGAACTCGACATTTCGAGAAGCTCTCTACAGCAAATTCTCAGGAAATAAAGGGTCCGCCAAATAACTTTTTTTTTGAAAATCTATAAAAAAAAACTACTGAATATTTTCGCAAATTTCTTTTTTTATTTGAAAGTACAATCCTAATGGAAAATAATTTCATTCAAATGGCTGCCTCGGCTGGCCATGCAGTAGCCTACACGATCGGTCCAATTTTTAAGCACATTATCGATTGTGTGCAGCTGTATTTCACCAATGGCTTCACGAATATTGTCCTTTAAAGCGTCAATTGTCTCTGGCTTGTCGGCGTAACACTTATCTTTTACGGCACCCCACAAATAATGGTCCAACGGTGTCAAATCGCAGCTCGGAGGTGGCCAATCGACATCAGCTCTGCGGCTGATAATGTGATCTTCAAAAACAGGGCGCAAAACATCGAGTGTAGCTTCGGCTGTGTGGCACGTAGCGCCGTCCTGTTGAAACCAAATGTTGCCAATATCCTCCTCTTCAATTTTTGTGAACAAAAATTCGTTCAACATGGCCCGATAACGATCGCCATTGACTGTAACGGCCACTCCTTGCTCATTTTCAAAGAAAAATGGCCCAATTATGCCTCTGGACCAAAATCCGCACCAAACAGTGACTCGGTTTGGGTGTATCGGCTTTTCAATGTATGCGTGCGGGTTTTCTGTGCCCCAAATGTGACAATTTTGCTTGTTTACATACCTGCCAAGATCAAAACGAGCTTCATCTGATAAGATGATTTTTTTGATAAAATCGGCATCTTCTCTAAGTCAATCGTAGGCCCACTTAGCGAAGCGAAAACGCATTGGATGGTCGGTTGGCTTCAACTCCTGAACCAATTGGACTTTGTATGTCGTCATACCAAGGTCTTTATGCAAAATTCGTCTCAATGATGTCTCCGAAATGTTCAATTGTTGAGAACGACGGTGAATTGATGTTGAAGGCGCTTCACGCACACTTTCTGCCACAGCAGCAATATTCTAGGGTGTACGCACTGTTTTTGGCTTTTCACGCTTTGGTTTTTCGATGAGGATGCCATTTTCTTTCACTTTTTTTTTACAAGATAACGAACATACGGAGCTGACGGTGCTTCTCTTCTTCCAAAATTCGCACACATTCTGCAACATTACCATGATTTGAAAGTAATGTCGCAATATTTCCCAGGGTTGTTCAAGCGTATACCCAACCATATTCGTTCAGCGGAAGGATAAAACTAATTATCTGTCAAATCAGACATGAGCTAAGGTTACCATTCACGAAATAAGCACTAGTTGAAAAAAAAACGTTAGATGGCGGACCCGTTACTTAAAACTTCATGCATACAAAGTTCAACCGACTCAAGAACTGATGGTGAAGACTATTGACAATATAGCGCGGGGAGAATTCGTTGAATGGATTTTGGAACAACAACAAGTGGATGATGATTTTTCGAACAAAATCATCTTTAGTGATCAAGCTCGTTTTCATCTTGATGGCTTCGTTAATCTTCGAAATTGTCGCATTTGGAGATCAGAAAACCCACGGGTAATTGTTGAGAAACAAACCCATCCACAACGCGTAACTAAATGATGCGGATTTTAGGATCGAGGCATTATCGGACCATTCTTCATTGAAAATGCACCTGGTCAGGCTGTAATAATTAAGTGCCTAAATTAAACAATATGAATGTAAAAAAGATTTGGTTTCAACAAGACAGTGCAATTACTGCATGAATTATATCCTTATCGTGTAATCGGCAGTTTTTGCGATCAGAATTGGCCATCCAGATCTTGCGATTTAACGCCATTTGACTTTTTTCTTTGTGGTTTTTGGCATCCAAAGGTCTACTCATATAAGCCCACAACCACCAACGCGTTGAAAGAGGAAATTGACATATGTATTAATGAAATTCGGCCTCATTTATACGAAACGCTTATAGAAAATTTCATAAATAATACGTACTTGCCAGCAAAGCCGTGGCGGCGATTTATCCGATGTGCTATTTCATACGCATAGGTAGTCATAATCCGTTTACTCTATGAGTCAATATAAAAATCAACCTTTCTGATTAAAAATCAGTATTTTTGTATTAAAATTATATTTTGCGTGAATTATGGGACAAACTTTATATCAAGAAAGGCAACAATAGTATTTATACTCTTTTGCTCCTAGTGAGTTTTCGATGATGCGTACGAGTAACCTGTCGCAACCGACTTCCCCTTGCAATATGCATGCTGAGAGTTGGACATACAGTCGGTTCTGTACTTATACGGAGGTGTAGATCAATTAATCTTTTCAAGATTTTTAGAAGAAAAGAAGATAGACTAATCAGAATGCAAACAATTGGCTTTATTTAGCTTTGTGAAATTTAAATTTTATGTTTGCTTTCTTTCACTTTGTGGAGTTTTTGATTTTCACATACAAAATCACGATTATATTTCGCTTTACCTTTACGTTCTACGTGCCGACTTACAATCAATCATTATCCCTCTAAATGATTTTTAATCACTACGAATTGGTATCGAACCCAGTCTTTCTGAATTATAGTATTTTATCGCATTAATTATCATGATACCATTGACAAGCATAGCAGATTAATCATACACTTCATCACGAACCTAATTCAAAAGTATCCCAATCAATCTCGATTGCTTATTTCGATAGTCATCCTAATGCAAATGGCCCTTTTGGCTAACATTGGAAATGTGGTTCAGTTGTAATCTCACTATAATGACAGCTATGAATATGTACATAACATATTTAACCTTTGAGGACAGCAGTCGTTATTCGTATTACATTTGGTATTAGTGTAGGCGTATAAAAAAATTCAATCTAAACATGATTTTATCTTATTACACGTATATACAAAATAAGACACGAAATACGATGTGTACAAACATATCAAAGCCCTACACTTTTACCTTTTATCCTCGTCATTGACGTCAACGCCACATCTAAATATAGAGTATTACCCCTCCAACCTACACCAATCATTGAATTCAACAGTTTTTCACCGTTCCAACTCTTGTTGTAAAAAAGCAGTATCTATTCTATCATCAACTTGCCATCTCGTAAGAAACACATCAATGAGAAATCCCATTAAAAGGACTTCAACCGCATGTTACTATTTTAAGTTCTCTCTTTTCTTTAAATTCTTCCTTGGGCTATGAAAAACCTCATTCTCGTAAGATTCTGTTTGAAAATGAAAAAAAAATACCCTACCACATCCTAGAAGTTGAATTCATCCTATGTAAGGAGCATTTCATTGCCCGCATCTGCTAAAGCACATAGAAGATACATCTTTCCTAATGCTGAAAATCATCACTGCGACAAATACTTATCTGTCCTCGTTTCAGAGAACACACTGAGAACGATAGAAAGATTGAAAGAGAGGGGGATAAACAGAAGACAGAAAGCTAGATAGAGAGAGAGCAAGATCTGATTGCCCATTTAGATACGAAGTAATCAAAGAAGACAGCAAAAACGTAAGAGTGCACACTTTAAACTAAAGCTCTAGTAATGCTCCTTTAAAAGCTATAAAAGAAGTTTACGATACAATTTTAAGAATCATCAAATGGACAAGGTTGAAATGCTTGTGTAGATGAATCTTGCTGATTCAGGGGAGAACAGTTTGTCATCGTTGTGATGGTCACCTGATGAAGGTTAAACGAAATGTTATTCCCGTGCTACATCTGATATTAGGAGTTTTTTCGTTTCGTAATTTTCGTTCGTAATTTTGTTTTTTCTAATGTTGAGGATGGTCTGTTATATAAACGTCGGATATTTCAGTTGATGAATTCGCTTAGGTTGGTAAGTATGTTTTCAGATTTTTCCTGTCAAATAAACAGCTTGACATTCACCTTTTGAGTGAGATTTTTTTATAAGCTCTTTTCAATATAGAGGCGTGACCAATGTTTTAGATGAAATACATGAGGGCTGAAATATATCATGTGAGGGAGCCAATTTTCATGAATCTATTCTTGAAATGTGCATTTTGGTAGATTTAATGGAAATCAAAGCTATTAGTATGCAAGTTGGGATTAACTAGTCTACTACCAACTTAAGTGGCGCTAATGTCCGGCATAAACCTGGGCCTACCTCAATGCGGAGTTTTTTTTGGGGCATATCGCTGTACAACTTTCTTGGTTGAATCATCGTCTCCATAGCCCGTCAACGCAACCGGATATGCGGCTTTGCAATCGATGAATAGGTTTTTTTCCAGGATCTGTCGAAGTGTGAAAATTTGATCGGTTGTGGACTTTCCTGGCCTAAAACCACACTGATAAGGGCCGATCAGGTTGTTGTTAAACGGATTCAGACGTTCACATATTACGGCAGGTAGGATCTTTTAGGCGATGTTGAGGAGACTTCTGCATCTGTAGGCGCAGTTCAGAGGATCTCCTTTTTTGTGGATCGGGTAAATGATGCTGAGGTTCCATTCTTCACACATACTTTCATCAAACCAAATTTTAATTATGAGTTGGTGAATGTTACTTACCAATTCATCTCCGACGGCTTTATAAAGCTCGGCGGGAAGGCCGCCATTTCCGGCAGCCTTTTTAAACTTGAGTTTAGATATTGCCATCCTCAAGTTACTTAGGTCGGGTGGCTGGTAATTTTCACTGTCGTCGCCAATATTGAATGGTTCGTTCTGCCTGACAGCGGAATAATTTTCATCGCCGTTTAACAGTCTACAGAAGTAGTTCTTGCATATCCTCAGCACCGACTGTGTCTCTACTACGATATTTCCTTGTTCATCTCGACAGGATTCTGTTAGAGCCTTGTATCTTTGGCTTTCACTTTTTACACTTTGGTAAAACTTCCGAACATCATTCCTAGCGTGGCACCTATCTATACCTGGTTATGAGAAAAACAACAGCCTCGGATAACGGATGAACTCAAATACCAACCAGACCAGAAACGAACACGGACAACGACTTACGAGTGTGCAACTGGAACGTATCCACACTGTACATTCGCGTTTATGGCAGACATTACCGCGATTATCACTAACGATTATCACTAAAACGGTAGTCATGGACGAGATCCTTATCAAATTGCTTCACGTCGCTAGACACCGTTGGTATCGTCAATCATTTATTTGAGGTACTCTCAAACCGTAGTTCTCAAATAATTCAGTAGATGTCATATAAATTGTCAATAACGACATTTGTATTTTTTTTCTTTATAACATAGAGAAATAATTTAGCTGGATGTACCTTAAAGTATATAGTTTGACTCAGAATCGCTAGCTGAAGCGATTTAGCCATGTCTGCCTATCTGCCTGTCAGTCCGTCGGTTTTTAAGTCAGGCAACGTCATTTTCTATATTTCAACATCATTTTCTATATTCTGGATGGAATGGGATAGGGTATTAAACGATCTGCACAACGGATTGTAGCCTTCTCATATGTTTTTTTGTGGTGTTTGGTGCCACACAATTTCATAAAAAAATTAATGCAAAATGGAAGTAATTGATGATTACAAACTTATGCAGATCCTCATTTTTATTTTTAAATCAACCATTTTGCAAAACTTTGGTATACGTTAAAATTTGGCATATACCTACACAAAGCATATGATCAAATTACAGTGGGTTATAAAGGGTTTAAATGTTTTAAATACAGAATCAATTTTACATGGCGGAATTTGGCCGTTATATGATCTATAAAAATTATAAAACATTTAAAAAGGCTATTGATAGCTTTAAAAATCATGAAATATGCTTTAGTTGCTTTAGCTAGCTTTTGCAACATCAGCTCTATATGTGCTGATGATACTGTAAACCCTAGCAAGAAAAAAGTCAAATTAGCCATAAAAATACTGAAGGCAAAATGGCAGCCGGTTTTAATGTATTGCCAGCAGAACTCTTTAAACACTGATATGTTGACTTAGAAGAGTGCATACACCAAACTATCACTAAAGTACAGATGTATGTCAGCATGCCCGATGACTGGAATATAAGTTCCATTCCATGTCTCATCTACAAAAAAAAAAAAAAAAACCATCACATGTCTTGCACCAACTAACGAGACATATTTTCGTCGCTATATATGTCTCTTACAAGATAATATTATCCAACTAACTGTGTCTTAAGCCTTTCTACAACACACTTATCGGCACGTACAAGTGTAGCATTACCAATCTAATCTGGGCAGCTAATGAGCTACGCTGACGATAATACAAAAAATAAAACCAAGAATAACTTTGAGACCCAGCATTTATATTTGATTGGGCGAGAAGCTCAATTCTCCGGATACCTTGGTAAATGGACTGAAAGCAACGTGCCTAAGATTTAAGAGAATGGAATGCTTCCATGTCTCAGGCAGAGCTACTCAACGGGTCAGGTGGAGGAAAATAAAAATTTCAAAAATGTTATAGAAATATCATAATTAAAAAAAAAACCTATGAGAAGGCTACAATATGCTCTGCGGATCGTTGAATACCCTATCCCATCCCATCCTTAAAACTAATATTCCCAAAATGTAGGTTTTATGAAGATGAAATATAGAAAATGACAACATATTGTGCAGACGCAACATATTGTTTAGGCAGTTTTCAAAATCTTTTATAGTTCGACAAAAAACAACGCGTTTTTCCTGCATATGCTATGGGATAGGGTATAAAAATGGTATGTGTAAGAAAACGTCCATAAAAAGTTGACTTGGGTTAAAATGATCTAAAAACGAAATGTTTATTTTTTTATAACAAATGGTTCTGCATCAAAAGTTTTTTTTTTATATACATATTTCAAAATTGCACCGAAAAAGGTTTTTTTTTATTCAAAACGCTCCCAAAAAGTGGGCGTGTCAAAACATTTTATAAAGACGAAATATAGATATTCTGATTCTCTAAATATGTTGTTCTGATACATTTTAAAAATTCCTTACGGTTTGGCAAAAACTAAGTTTTTCATGAAAGGGGACGTGGCAGTGGGCGGATTTCAAAAATGTTTACACTTGTTCTGGTGGGAGCAACTTATTCCAAATTTCATAATCCTAGCTCAAAATTTAAGGCCCAGAAACTGGTGACGTACGGACGAACAGACGGACAGACATGGCCAAATCGACTCAGCTCCGATTCTGAGTCGATCCATATACTTTGAAGTTTATCTAGCTAAATTATTTCTCTATGTTGAAAACTATGTATCAAAACTACTACCCCTATGGGATAGGGTATAAAAAGAAAAAAATATTTTCTGGCTTTTAAAACAAGTATAGTCATTAATTGTAGATGTCGCCGTTGATTTAACATATTTCTAATCAATATAAAAACTGTTTTTTAATGATGACC
This sequence comes from Rhingia campestris, assembly GCA_932526625.1. Lineage (NCBI taxonomy): Eukaryota > Metazoa > Arthropoda > Insecta > Diptera > Syrphidae > Rhingia > Rhingia campestris. The sequence goes on along the minus strand of OW052183.1, from coordinate 112,155,528 downwards.
TTCAGTTCGCATTTATAATTTTTTTGGCTCATTTCTAAGCCATAATGATACCTCAAATTTATCGGTTATATATAAAGATGCACCATACATACAAAGCTGGCGGAGATGACTTGGTAAGTAACATCCACCAACTCATAAGCCAAATCTGGCCGGATGAAAGTATGCCTAAAGAATTGAACTTCAACATCGTTTGCCCGAAACACAAAAATAGGATAGCCTCTGAACTGCGCCAACTACATAGGCTTAAGTCTACTCAACATCACCTACAAGATCCTATCCCAGCTATTTCCCCTCCAGCAATATTACTTGTAGGAAGTCTTATGGAAAAACATTTGGCGCACTTTAAGGAAACTATTTACTTATATAAGACTTTTTTTAAAAAAAATTCTTAAAAGCCTTTAAGAAATAACTTTGTTTGCTTATAAAAAAATTATAGGCTTGGCAAAAAGTCATTCCGAATATATCGAAGCCTTATCGAAGTTGAAAATAACATAATTTCTTTATTATTTTCTTATATTATTTACTTTTATTAATTTCAATTTCAATCTCTTATAATTATTAAAAACCAATTCGTTATTATGAAAGTTTGAAATTCGATGCAATTAATTTTATAAAAACTCTCATCTTCTTGGGATTCGAACTCGCGTTGTCTCGCACGGTAGTCCAACACGATATCCACTAGGCTGTACTCTCGAAAATGAAAGACGAATAAATACAATGCAGTAGTTGAATCATTTTGACTCATTCTCCGGTAGATTCCCGATCTTGTCACCTTCTATCCAATCTTTACACCTTGTCCCGATCTTTTAACCTTAGCTTTTTTAAGCCTTCATTCGTAAGCTCTATCCATGCTATGCTTCGGATTAACTTCGTGCGAAGTTCTAACGAAACATCTTAACTTATGGTACATCTCCGGAAGCTTAAAAACAAACTTACTAAAAATTACGCCATCGTAATTTCAAGCTTCTACCCAAACAATCGACTGCCAAAACGTTCAACTTCCGCGCACAAGTACTATATAAGGCCTATAGAAATAATTGCTTGTGGGAATTAAATATTTGTACCTCATAGAAGAATAATTGTTAGTTGGGATCTGCAGTAATATGTGAATGATGTGAACGCCTGAAACCCTTTACCAACAACCTGATCGGCCCTTATCAGTGTGGTTTTAGGCCAGGATAGTCCACAACCGATAAAATTTTCACACTTCGGCAGATCCTCAAAAAAACCCAAGCAGTCCAAATCGATACCCACCACCTATTTATCGTTTTCAAAGCCGCATACGACAGCATTTATAGAGACGAACTATAATGAGCCATGTCTCCATGACAATGGAGAATTCTCGCTGCTCAATCTAGATACCGATACATTCGATACCAAAAAAGACTTTATGCAAGGCACAACAACATCTCGTCAGATATCAAACAAAGAATTACCTTTGCCATCCACTATTTTTGTTCGGGCGAAGAAGGCAACTACAAAGGAGATCCTATGTAAGACCCTAATCATCCCAGTCCCGCTCTACGGCGCTGGAGCATGAACCATATCGAAAGCGGATGAAGAAATCCTTCGAGAGAAAAATTCTTCGAAAAATCTTCGGTCCCGTTAGCGTTGATGGGCTATGGAGACGAAGATTCAACCAAGAACTATACGAGCTGTACAGCGACATACCCCTAATCAAAAAACTCCGCATTGGACGTTTAAGATGGCTAGGACATGTAGAACGAATGGACACCAATACTCCGGCTCTTAGAGTCTTCAATTTCCAGCCAGGCACCGGACGCAGTAGAGCAAGACCTGGCGTTTAGTGGCGCGCACAAGTAGAAACCGACCTCAACCAACTTGGAGTGCGCAACTGGAGGAAGTTAGCTAAGGACCGGGGTAATTGAAGATTCATGTTGGTTGAGGCCCATTTTCATCCGGGACTGCAGCGCTACTTTAGTAAGCAAGTTAAGTAAGTGACCATCCCTTCACAGAGGAGTGACGAAAACCTGACTATTGGCCATTCTGGGGAAAAAGCTACACGTCCAGAAAGACCGTACAACAGAGTGGCAGTGTCAGCAACCCGTCTAGTGAACTTTAGCGTTGTGCAACCCTTAAACGGTCAATCATCATGGGCTGACTACGAAAGGCAGTTCGAAATCATTGCAGCTTTTCTTGGATGGACCGATGACGAAAAAGCGAATAGCAATGCAGCTTCTTGGAGAGGCACTCTCAGTGTTAGGTGCACTGCCGAGCGGCAATGCCTTAGTGTACGTACGAAACACTCGCCGAACTGTGACGCCTGAACTTCTTAAAGTCGTGTATTTGTTGAAGCTTCTAGCAAAAAAACACCTTTATTTTTTAATTGAATGTATGAATCTGATATTTTAGCGCTAACATCCTTCCACAGACTTAATTGATGGTTTGGAGCATATTAAAGAGTTTTACTGGTACAGGAACGCAAACGACCCTGTTGCGTCAACAATTTGTATATATATTTTGGAACGGGAATCCATCTCTAGTATTGGGATGCAAAATTACTAATTTACTTTTACCTCGATTAGGTGAAAATAAATCAGTCCACATTTTGTAAGGTATACTTACTTCCAAATCTAAAAAAACAGATTAATGGAAATCAATGATTTATCACAAATAAAAACAAAATGTATTTTTATTGATATATCCATATATTTTCTTTTCACTTTCTGATAATTTAAACTTTAGTGTGTTAAAAAAAATACACAATAAAATTGAAATAAATTAAATGAATTTCGCAGTTGTTATCAGAATTCTGTTTCTCATTTAGATAAAAAATAAAATCGCTTTTTTATTTTATGTTGTTTTTGTTTTTTCATTTATTTTATTTTAATTATATTTATTTACAAGTTTTGTTTGACAAATAAAACAATTCTACCTATGAATGTAAAAAACAATAATTTATTTTTTTTTAATATTTAATTCACATTATCATATTGTACTAGATATTAATAACAAAATTGTTTCTTTTTGTTCATATTTACTTATTATTAATTTTTTTTTTAAATATACATATATAATTTTTTGTCTATAATTTGTTTTATTACATTTATATATAAATATGTCTCTATTTACAGAATTAACTTGAGGAGCATTTTTTTTAACCGTCAATGTTGATATTATTGCATAAAAATATTTCTACTAAAATAAATTTTAAATAAAATTACATATGTAAAACTGTTTTGCTTGAATTTAAGAAAATGATTTTAGAAATAAACTAACATGTTAAAAACTAATAAAATTCTCATTTATTTTGCATTTTGACAAAGTGGAAAAAAATACTCCTATGCGCTTATCTCGAAATTCAGTTTTGTTCTAATGAATTCATTTTCATGTAAACGCTTTACTTTTAGTCACAATCTCTGTTTTTATTTTTACAAATTGTTTTATGGTTTTGTTATATTTTGTTTTTGGTTTTCTTTTCTTAGTCAATCTGAGTTAAGTTGGATTATTATTTTCTATTAGAAAATGTTAAATTTGTTGATGGATTATGTGTATTTCCAATTAATGATTTCAATTTGAATTTAATATAGATACTAATATTAAAATAAAAACGTTTTGCCATTTCTAAATAAACACATGTTAGTTAGCATCGGTAATGTAAATCCTGATAAATAAGGTTGGTTCAAAAAATATTTTCAAAAATATTGATGAACTTTATTTTTTAAATAAATATAAGTTGAGTTTAATTTAGAAGAATTAATTGTAAAACATAATTTTGTATATGAACACAAAATTGTAAATTGTAATTGTAATGTAGAATTAGTATATATGGCTACAATAAATGCTTCTAATAATAATAACAAAAAGTTGACTTTTACGATGTATATGCTATCCCCGTATTGATACAATTTTGGCACAGGGGCGCGAATTTATTTGAGGGAAAATATTTATTTTAGTCAACGGATAACTATTAAGAGTTTTCTTTTTAATACGGGTGTATATATGGTTTGTTTATGTCTGACAGACAATGCACAAACCAAACTGACAACTACTAAAACTGACATTGTGACATATATCTGCGTGGTGTATGTACATTGTACATGCATTAACAATAACTCACACCAACAGAAATACAGCATATTAACTAATCGATCCTGTCCAAACTGACTCCTGTCGAAGAAATCGTGATGAAGATCAGAATGTGTTAATGGTATGGAAAGTGGAAAACATGTTTCAGTCTTGGAGGACAGCCCGGTAGGTTATTAATGCAAATAAATGTCGGGTGGGCACGACTTGTAATCACATAACATGCAATTTGAAAATAATTCATTTAAGTGGTTATCTAAGTCTTAGTCTTTCAAATTGCATGTTTTGTGATAAAAAAAAGTGTAATTCCGTAATTGTGAAAAATAGTGAATACCTAATATTTTGGAATCCCCAGAGGATAATATTATACACCGCTTTAAATATTGAAAAGTTTGACTCATTTTTCGTATGTCAATAACTTACAGTATTGCCATTAAATTTCTACTTAAGTCAATTATTGAAAACATAACGTTCGTCAGTGAATCGATAATAGAATTTGACAGCTTAAAGTCACGAATTTTCATTTGCGCTGGAATGTTTTTTTGTAATTAATGTTATAATGTTTAAAAATATATCAACCCTGCGGCTGATATGTTTAGAATTTTTCTTCCATTCCTTATTATTTATTTTACGAAAGGAAATATGCTCCCGTTCTGTTTGATCAAACATTCAACACAATGTCAATAATTAGTGTCATCAGTTAAAGACGAAATAAGTTTTATATGTCAATTCAGCTGTGTCCACTTGTCATGAAAATATTTCCACTCAGTGACAGGGGCAGTCTATTTAGTCTTTTTGTTTGAATTTTTCTTAAATGATAAGTTGTCACAATTGGAACACGGTGTCAAAAGGATAGTTATCCCTTTGCAAGCTAGTTCAGTTTTCAACAATATTTTTACAAAATTCTGTTGTCAATTTTTTTTATTTTGTTTAGCAAAATTCTCCAAAAGGGTTTTGAAAAAATGCAATAAATCAATTAAGTTTAGGGGGCACACCTGAATCTAACCATAGACCAAGAAATTGATTTTAATTTATATATTTAATTAATTTATCAAGGTAATGAATTAGGATATTTTATTGATTTGTTCCAAAACAGTTTCATTGCTTGGGTAAATGAACATAACATCATAACATAACATCATACCATTTACATAACATTTACAACTTCCAATCATAATTTGTATCATAAAAAATGGTAGCTATGCCATTCTTGAATAAAATAACAAGAAGAGGACCCAAGCGAGTAAGCTACTTCATTGAAGTACACCATTATTGAAACTGAAGGATGGATATGTTGATTTATCCAGCTTGACTATTTGTTTTCGATTTGTCAAATACGGAGACAAATGAGAAGATTTAGAGAAACAACATCATTCTGTGTGTCGGAATCAAAACTCTTAAGGTTATATTTGCGTAATAGCATTAGAAATAATGAACAAGATCGATACCATATACCATTCATTCTCAATTCGTATTGAGGTTGAACTGATTTTGAAAAAAGGGCAATAATGTATTAAAACTAAAATAGATAAATTTTGAACTTTTTGAATAAAAATGTGTCTTATATGTGGGAACAGCTTTATCTTGTGAAAATCGACTACAAAAGAGCAGTGAGGGTACAAGGTAATTTTGTTTTGCAGCATTATAATCTTATGATATGTAAGCTTTAGTAGCACTAATCATTTTTAATTCATCATGAATTTTAGGTACGGATAAGATGAAGGATGTAAAGGGTGTCGGATAATTCACGCAAAATGTAATTTTGACAGAAAATACAGATTTTTCTAATCTAAAAACCTGTACTAAATTATTAAATTTATTATTGATTCGTAGAGTATACAGATTTGGGCTATGTATGGAAAACACATTGGTTAAATGGGCGCCATGGCTTTTCTGGCAAGTACCTACTCTTTTTCTGAAATTTTCTATGACACTTTCGTATAAATGTGGCTGAATTTCATTAATATACTGCACCGTCCAATTATCCTTTCAAGGCGTTGGTGGTTGTGTGTTTGTTTGCATAGACTTCAAAAATTTCAAAAACCCCAAAGATAAAAGTCCAATGGCGTTTAATCGCAAGATCTGGATGGCCAATTCTGAATGCAAAAACGGTTTATTTAATGGTTAGGATTAATTGAATTGTTTCTCTGGCTGTATGGCTTGGGGCACCGTCTTATTGAAACCACATGTTGGTCATAAGATATGGATTTGGGCACTATAAACTGGGTTATCATGTCACGATAACGAACACCATTAATTGTCACTGCCTGACCAGCCGCATTTTCGAAAAAGAATTCATTGGTCAACAACGAATGTTGTTCTTTCGTATGCGCACAATTTTTACTAACCCCGAAATGTGTGTCACATTGTTATTTTTTTCCGTTGGCAACACAGTACTATCAAATGGCACAAAATTTAAATTTTGGGTGAATTTTTGGACATCTGTTAGATACTTTTGCGAAACCACCAAACATTTTACGCAACAATGAAAATGCGTTGTTCTTTTGTAAAGCGCTCCATTTTTCTTAACCCTGAACTGGCAGCTGTCACTTTGTTATCTTTTTTTCCGTTGGCAAAATAGTAATATTAAATAGTGCAAAACTTAAATTTTCGGTGAATTATGGGAATCTTGAGAGTTTATAATAGTCACAACTGCCACCAATTGGTGGTGCAACAGTCGAAACATCACAAACAACAATGTACTCATTAAGACAACAAATTTCTATTTTTCGGCAACATATGTTGGGGTCAGTAGCGCAGTGATTCGTGCATATATATTTAGGTTCCACTCCTCTAACCATGGTATGATAAATTATCTATTGGAATGAAAAGTTTACCTCAATTCTACGGCAAAATTGATGTTCATATCATCGTGTAATAAGTACTGTCCAAAACTGCAATAACTCAGAAGAAAAGTGTATGTATATGATTTAGTAAAAGCATATTTTGTCAAGAAAAACTTTAAAAATATATAGAAAATATTTTTTTAAAAATGATCTCATTATTTAACTGACACGCTTTCCTTTTAATAGAAAATTTAAAAAAAATAAAAAAATTATTTATTGTTCAGCAATCATATAAAAAGAAAAAAACGTAAAATATATTTCACCATACCATGTACATATATTATTACCACCACGTTTTGTAACCATATATACAACTTTTTTGTTGAAAAATACCGAAAAAATTATACATATTCTATATTTTAACATACCATGTATTACCATCACGTTTAGTATTTATTTTCATATTTTTAAAATCAAATTTACACGTTTGTATAATATTAAAAATCGAGCAACTTAAATATTGGTATCTAAAAAAATATATAATCCACATAATTATGATACATTTTATTTAATTTACGAAGAATCTGTTTAATTTTTTATTATTATTAAATAGATTTTAACATAAAATCTACCTCTTTAGTCACGGTATCAACTCTTTAATCACACCCTTTTCAGGGTACTTAACTATATTTTTTATTTTATTTTTTTCTAATTTTTACAAAATCTTGTGGAATGGTCCACTTCTACATTATAGTTCATTTATAAATTTGTATTATTAATTAATTTAATTTTTACAATTAATTTTATGTATATATTACAATTGATGCGTTTTTTTGCTATATATTCCTTTTATGTGTATCTAGTTATTGGAATTCCAATTTAATTTACTTTTTTGGCAAATTTCCTGCTTGCAGGATAGAATTAAAATGTAATTTGTTTTTATTTTTTTGCAGAGAAATGTCAGTCCTTTGAATAAATTGAAACGCAAACAAACTTTGCGCACTAGTATCTTAAGATATCATAATTTAAGTGTTTTTCTCTTTCTTTTTTTTTTTAAATTCGGACTTGGAGTACAAACACTCTGAATTTACACACAATGATACAACCGCACTTAAGAAGGAAGGGTCCTTTTTGTTGAAAAATATATCTACTATTTCTGCACCAGATACATTTAATTAGTAAAGGATACTGGTGAAATCACAGGGCCGTGTCGCCGACCCCGTGCGAATCCTATAGTCATACGGTGCTCTCTCGTTTCACCATGAGCGGTGTCTGGACGGTGACTTCATCTTCAGATAGACAACTGCTGCCACCGTGATGGCTGCCGAGTCCACTAGCAAGGCCAATGCCATTATTACCTAGGGCGACACTACCACCACCCACCCCACTGATGCCGACACAAATTCGTGCTCTCTGACTCTGACCCAGATGCTGGAGCGCTATCGTCGTCGACGAAGGTATTGAATTTGTGGCCGTTAGCTCTGGATGTTGTTGTTGGATTTTTGTCTGATGTTGGTACTGTTGTGCAACTGACTGCTGCTGCAACTGTTGTTGTGGTAATTGATGAAGCGATGGAATCGGCTGTAGAGGTCGCACTCCGGCAACAGTACCACTGTATCCTGGCCACATGTGATTCGTGTGGCGGGGCAGTGTGCACTGTGCTATCGAATTGGAATATATGTGTGGTGGTGGATTCTGAATAGCACATTAATCATGAAAATAGAAAAAAATAAAAAAATGTAAAAAAAATAAAATTAGAGTCATTTTGGAGAAGAGAATGGTTAACGCTGCAGCAATAAAAAAAATGTGAGTTTGGTTTGTTCTGTGGATTGTGGGTGTCAAGGGTATATGTGTGCGGCTTTTTTGTGTTGTGGTCACTGGATCCGATGTACTGTCTCAAATACAAGTAAAAAAAATACACTGATTTATTCACGCAACTGGGAGGGGACGGAATGAAATTTATTTACCCTATGAAATGTTACTTAAATCATCAAGGTTAAAGCACAGATGATTGTAATTTAAATGATTATCTTGAACCTAAAAAATATGCTATTTTATATACCTACCATTGTTTGATTCTTTTTACCACTACTCCCCTCAAAATTTTAGAATAAATGTCTAAAATGATCACACGGCAAAGTTAATAAAAATAATTATTTGGTCACATATATTTCAGAAATTATTCTCTCTTTAACATACCACTCTAAAACACGAATGGAGATTTCGATTCTTAACTTAAAGCCCTAGTAGTAAGGACCCTACTCTTTATTTCATTCCTAAAGACATGTCTATTTGATATTGATAATGGTTCTGTTTTTTTATTATTATTAACTGAAGACTGATGAATAGCTTTTTACACCCAAGCTGAGAAGCTTACTGTTAATATCTGGCAAAATGTTGAATATTATATTTTTGTGAATTAAGTGAACAGAAAATAGTTGAGATCACAATGCTTACCTTGGAATGAAATCTTATAATTCTTTTAAAAATAAACCAAACCAAATGGCAAGTACCCATTTGGATTGGTTTATTTTGTAAGTGGTATCCTCTTCAGCAGTCAATATGAACTTAAGAAACCATAAATTATAGGCCGATTGTAAAGTTTCTTTTGACACTATGCTCTTGTTACATTCAATAAAGTTTGTCAAGGGGTTATATAGCCTTTTTTCTATAACCTATATAACTCTCAAAGCCTTGAGATAACGCTTGCAGATGGATTGTTTTAGATTGTATATTTGTCGAATAACGTATTCTGAAAGGTCGTTCCATTGTGGCGAATAGAAGAACTCTCTACCATTCGAAGGCCAAAAATAAAGTAGAATATTCCACAAAAGACCCTCGGAAATGACTGACAGTATTATTGAGAAACATTGAAAACGAAAACAAGACAATGGCTTTCAAATGCACCTAAAATCTTAGAACGGTTAATAGAAAAAATATACAACGGTCAGTATTGCAATGAGCAAAAATAGTATCTTTTTAGATGCGAATTTATCATAAACGACAGACTTGGGCAAAAAGTTTCATAATTCAAAGAAACCAGCAAAAGCATTGCCATAATCCGTGTCAAGGTAAAGAGTTAAAAAATAAGCCTTATATGCACGAGACACACTAGCAACGCATTCTGTATTTTGAATGTCCAAACATTACGTACGAGGAGCTTACATCGATTCGGAGATCCGGATATCCACCACGCCTTAACAAATAACTGCAATTGCTAGAGACCACCTACAGCCTTGCAGAAAGCGTATCTCACAGTCTCTCGATTAACATTATACCATCCGAACAACATCTTATATCGAAATTCGGTGGCTATGATAGTAATAAGCCAAACAACTGACGCAATTAATGTGCTAGCTATCCCATCCAATAAATAAACCCAATACACCTATGTTTTGACAGAGAATGCCGACAGGTGCTCGGACCAAAAAAATAAAACATACAGGCAGAACACTACGGGATCGTAGATATAGAAAAGTAATGAATGATTTTTGTTAAACCAAAGTATTAAAAGTCAAAAACACCGATACAAAGTCAAAAATCGAACCCTGTCGAGATGAAAAAGGAAAATTAATAGTAGTGTCGCAGCCGATTCTGAGAACATGAAAGAACTGCAGACTGCTTTAAAGCAATGACGAACAATCTGACAGCGGAAGAACGAACAATTCAATATTGGCGAAGATCTCGAAAACCATCATCAACACAACTTAAATGAAGTGACGACTTAAGTATAACAATGCTGTCGGAAATGATTGCCTTCCAGCCTAGCTATAAGCCTATAAGTAACATTCACCAAAACATTAACAAAACTTGGTAGGATTACAGTATGCTCAAAGAATAGAATCTCAGCATCAGTTGCTCGATCCACAAAAAAACGGACACTCTAAACTGTGTTAAAATAGGCAAAAGTTACATTAGCTTCGTTTTTTCAAAGCCCTACCTCTTGCGAAAGTCTGACAAACATGAATAGGTATAATACTGTTATGAGAACCTTAAAATATCTGTTTGTAATCATCGTTAAACTAGAAGTTTTTTTCTTTGTGGCTAATATAATTCCAGATATTTCATTTCATTCCTATCGTGAAGATCTGCATGTAGTATCAATTGTCGAGATTAGCTTATCTCAACTTACCCGTTCGAAGTCGACATAAAACAGGAGGTCCCGCCATCGTGCAAGTAGTACACACGCACACATGAATGGTTGTGAGAAAAAGCAAGGCCCTGGGTACTAACGAATCGGTTGCGCCAAAAATTTGTATTTGTAACTAAAACAACTGTAATTAGTTAATGATTCTTTCAATGGAAATCACTCTTGAGTCTCATTTAAAAGAATATGTATATTTATCTAGTGTCCTTAAAGCCCTCTGGGACCAACCAAAAATAAAAATTAACAAAACACAACTATACCGTGAAGATATTGAAAGCACACTTTGCTTTCATATTCCCTTACTCCCAATCTCAAAGTGAACCATCTCCACACTAGCACAGAATAATTATTTTTTTTCCAAGATTTTCATCTCGTCATGCCTTATAGAAAATTTTTCTCCTTGGAACTGAAATACTTCAGTTATCGTCCCGTTTCCCTACCACAAGTTTCAGTCTCAAGAGGAATAGTCTTCCATCTCTCAGTGTTGAAACTTTTAGCTTAAATGAAGTGCTTTCTTCCAGTTGGCAACAAAGAGCCACAAGCATTTAAAGACTCCCCCTCTACCACCGACTACAGCCGACATTCCTAACACAATTTTACATATGCGCGCATCCATGTACACAACACACATTCAGATCTCTGCGCTTTAAAATTAAGGGAGATACAACTACAACAGACTAGGCCATTATCTACAGACGATTATGTTCGTCTACAGACATTCCCCTTTATAAAATGTATTTCATAGACAAAAATAAATACAGTCCTATGCGCCAAGATGGAGAGAGAACAAAATATTCTACTTTCAGGATACCAAGCTAGGGTAGAATTTGAACTTTATTTATGGGCAAAAACTTCAACTCCTACTAAGTGATATATACCTACCAGCCAGCTTAACACACTGGAAATGAGCTGAAGGCTAAAGAATTCTCACAGTGGGCGGGCTACAAAAAGTAGGATGCATCCAGAAGTAGTGTGCAACAAAAGTGCAAAGGAAATACCACTTAACGTGAGTAACTTTTTCACAATTCAAAGTGAAACGTAGGCAGAATTGAAGTGAGCGGATTAAGGAGACATTCTTCGCCAGGAGTTGAGAAGAAAAAAAAAGTCGAGCAAATGGGACAAATGGGTACAGAACCCTTACATTACTTTGATTTGTGTTTACATTAAAGTAAGCATGTTTTTTTTGCCTAGGAATACTGTTATCTATTATATGTAATCATGATGGCCTATTTTATTATTAGTTATAGATTGAGGTTTGATGTTTGGGTATTGACTAAACCAGCGAACGTGTTACTGAATCAACTCACCGTGATAGAGTGAATGACGTCTTTGGAGTCGTGAAATCTGTAACAGTGGTATATGTGAAAGAACTAGGATTATATACATCCCCAAATGCGATTAAGGATAGGATAACCAAGCTGTTGTATCCTTTCTAAGTTCTATGTGCATGTGATTATAGCTTCTGTTGACAAATACTCAATGTTTTTAAAAAAGTAGAAAACTTGATATTTAAAAAAGACGCTAAAAGTATAGGTAGAATTGAAACCATCTGTTGATTCAACACAATTTCTTTACTACTGAAGAAATTCCCAAAGTCTTCTCAACCTTATTGAAGACCTAATTTTGGGAGTTCGGTAGAACTTTTACCTTGAACACATATAATCAGTATCTTGCGACATTTGCTTTGTACAGATGAAAATTGTGGTTATATATATAAATATATCTGGCCATTTACAGATACTTACTTAAGTGGCGCTTCAGTCCGGAATGAACCTGGACCTCAACCAACATGCCTTTCCAATTATTAGCTACTTGCCTCTAATTGCACACTTCAAGTTGGCTGAATTTGGTTTCTACTTATGCGCGCCACTTAAAGTGACTAGGAGAATGTCGTTTTACAGCTCGTATGATCAGGATCTTATATAGGCTTTGCGCTCCGGAGTCTTGCACAATGTTCTCAAGAATCAGATTAAAGAAGTCACATGACAGTGCGTCACCTGGCATAAAACCTTGTCTTGGTATCTTATGTGTCAGTGAGGTCATTTCCGATCCTGCACAAACGGACGAATTTGGGATATATACCAAAACTAGACATGGTGATATAGAATATGTGGTGGGTATCGATTTCAACTTCTTGGACATTTTTTCAAGAAGTGTAAAGATTTGATCAGTTATGGACTTTCCTGGCCTAAACCCTCACTGGTAAGTGCCGATCAGGTTGTTGGTAGACGGATTCAGGCGTTCACATATTACGGCAGACGAGATTTTGTACGTAATGCTGAGAAGTCTTATGCCTCTGTGCATAGCGTAGTTCAGAGTGTCCCTTTTTGGTGGATCGGGAATGATACTAAGATTCCATTCTTCAGCCATATACTTTCATCCAACCAAATTTTGCTTATGAGGTCGGGTGGTTGGTAGTTTTCGCTGTCGTCGATATTATCGAACGGTTCTTTCTGCCGTTTTTTTCTTTCTCCACTTCTCATTTGTAGTGACGATCTTAACAACAAAGTAATGGTCCGAGTTAATCTTAGCCCCCGGAATGTACGAAAATTCAAAATGCTGGGTGCATGTCCATAGCAATGTGTTAAATTTGATTGAGAGTTTGTTGGTGTTAAAATTGACATACTTCGTAAGATATGTCATCCTATCCTCCATTTGAGTGCATATAAGACTTACGTTCGAAAATTTTGCCTTGGTGCGGATTGTTACAATGCTGTCCTCGAAGAATATGACTTATTGACTTCGCACTATTCCGCAAACCGTAATAGATAAGATCTCACTCTTTTGCCCGGCCTATCCCATTGTTTTTGCTGGATGGCAGTAATGTTTGTTTCGAATGATTTTGGGGCTTCCAGTAGTTCTTCAGATGCATATTTTCTATTAATGTGGTTACATTCTTTTTCCAGATATGAACATTTTTGTGTTTTTTCGTTGAGCTTGGTCATATAAAGTGAGTTAATTAATCTTCTAACTCATCCGTCATCACATCTTGTCAATGGGGCTGACTATCTTATATGGCTTCGTCTTGGGAATTATTCCGCTTCCGTGATAGAAATGGAAGGTGTTTTGTATTGAAAAGACACATTCTCCTACTTTCGTTACGGTATTATTTACCGCCATCCCTATACACAGGGATTAAATCCTAATCTATAGTCAATATACTAGTCACACTGCGGTTACCATATGAAGGCTGATAGTCGGACTTTGTAGGCATCAGCTAAGCAAAAACGCTGGTATTTAAAGTAATCGCATTCCCTTCCATTTGACAAGCCAAGTACCTTAATATTCAAAGCCTCTTGCAATTAATAGAAACTAAATAAGAAACTAAAACCAAGCATTGTAATCTTCAAGCTTTCTTTAGGATTAAGAGTAGGAAAATGACATAATTTTAGTCCCAGAAAATTCAAAGTCTATAAATGAATATAGATTGATCATTCTAAAAATATTCGCTCATAGACTTTAAAAAAAAACGAGTGGTGCGTGTACGACTGGGTCGTACGCAACTTTCTCTTTCACAGCGAGTTAGGCGTTAGATCAAATAGTACGCATTTTGATTATTTATGCTTAAAATGATATAAATAATGTCAAAATGTGATTATACGAACGTTTACTCCGAAATTTGAAGGAATCGGTTTCTATGTGAATAATAATTATTTTTCGTTATTGGCCAAAACTGAAAATTCCTTTAAGTGATAGTTGGGCTACAACTAATTATGTGGAATTGTTTAGAACTGTAATAGTAGTATATATATTAAATTTCATTCAATTTGTCATAGTAGTTTGCGAGAAATTAACAATTTTCTTTATATGGCCTAAATGACAAAATCCGTTATATGGATTTTCTCGAAAAAACTGGGTATGCAGTTTTGTTGGAACTAATATGCTTATAGTATATATAAAGTTTAATCAAAATCGTTAGAGCCGTTTTCGAGAAAATTGGGGTTATGTGTAATTTTTATATGGCAGGTACCGTTATTAACATGGCTAAAAGCAAACAAAAAAAATGGCCTAGAATTATGACCAAAACAAGATTGGATACGAAGTATGAAGAAAATCGGCCAAGCCGTTTAGGCTGGGGAGACCATTACGGACAGACGGACCGACGGACCGACGCGACGGACGGAATTCCAAAAACCACTTTTTTAGGCTCCGCTATCATCGTAATGTTAGAATCAATCAAAATCTCGAGGTCGAAAATTTTCACGAAAACAATATCTTTCTCTTTGTAAGAGAAAGTTAAAAAATAAGTATAAGTATAATCCATAAATAAGTATAGCTCTTCACTATATAAATACACCTAAACAGGGTTATAACGGGTCCGCCATCTAACGTTTTTTTTTTGTTTCAACTGGTGCTTATTTCGTGAATGGTAACACTTAGCTCATGTCTGATTTGACAGATAATTAGTTTTATCCTTCCGCTGAACGAATATGGTTATGTATACGCTTGAACAACGCTGGGAAATATTGCGACATTACTTTGAAAATCATGGTAATGTTGCAGAATGCGTGCGGAAATTGCGTACGGATTTTGGAAGAAGAGAGGCACCGTCAGCTCCGTATGTTCGTTATCTTGTGAAAAAAGTGAAAAAAACTGGCGTCCTCATCGATAAGCAAAGTCCAATTGGTTCAGGAGTTGAAGCCAACTGACCATCCAATGCGTTTTCGCTTCGCTAAGGGGGCCTACGATCAACTTAGAGAAGATGCCGATTTTGCCAAAAAAAAAAAAAATCATCTTTTCAGATGAAGCTCATTTTGATCTTGACGGGTATGTAAACAAGCAAAATTGAAATACATTGAAAAGCCGATACACCCAAAACGAGTCACTGTTTGGTGCGGATTTTGGTCCAGAGGCATAATTGGGCCATTTTTCTTCGAAAATGAGTAAGGAGCCACACAGCCGACGCTACACTCGATGTTTTGCGCCCTGTTTTTAAAGATCGCATTATCAGCCGTAGAGCTGATGTCGTTTGGCCACCTCGGAGCTGCGATTTGACACCGTTGGACTATTATTTGTGGGGTGCCGTAAAAGATAAGTATTTCGCCGACAAGCCAGAGACAATTGACACTTTAAAGGACAATATTCGTGAAGCCATTGGTGAAATACAGCTGCACACAATTGATAATTGGACCGATCGTGTAGGCTACTGCATGGTCAGCCGAGGTAGCCGTTTGAATGAAATTATTTTCCATTATTAACCGGAAGGTTTGTACTTTCAAATAAAGTAAGAAATTTGGGAAAATATTCTGTGGTTTTTTTTAATAGCATTTTCAAAAAAAAAAGTTATTTGGCGGACCCTTTATATATTTTTCGGAACCTGAGTTACCCTATTATCACCCTTAATTTGAAATGGATCAGCTCAACTTTCGTAACTTCAGCATTTTGAACATCAACTTACACACTCACAAATTCACAACCCGTATTGTGTCTTTGAAAGATTTTTTTTCCAACACACGAGAAGAAAATATTACCATCCAACATTTGCACAAGTTGAAGGACTCGTTCTTAGAATTGTTCGTCAGTCAAAATTTACTTCAGCAGTGGATATACCATGGAAACAATTTCCAAGACATTCAAATTCTCAAAAGTATAGTATTTCAATTTTAACTTTTAAGGGTTCGCTAGCCCCCATCGAAAATTGTCTTTAACATTATCGTGGTTTTCTGCCTCCACAATTCAATTAAACATTATTTCTAAAGCATATTGCCTGAACACAGATTCCAACCCGTCTGACGCCGTGTCGGAGATCTCTGATTACAGTTATATTGCGTGCTTTAACAAAGCAGCGAATTTGTACAGGTGTAGGGATCCGGTGATGCAGACAGCAACAATGGTGTCTACTTACATTTATCCGCACGTATATAAATAACCCTTGTTAACGATGTCGTTGACACACCATAGCCCTTCATAGTTCAACACCTTCACCAACGTTAGCACCACCAATCAACCATACAAGTAGCTAGCTACGGGTATTATAGTTCATCTGATTAGAGACGCAGTCACCTGGATGTGGTATGCGCGACGACGTATTGAGGTAGGTTGCAACGAACGAATGAGTAAGCACACCTGACATCCATCCATCCGCCTCCCCCGTGGGAGTGTTTAGGGATATTATGTGTCAACGTTAATTCTTCGAGTTGCATGCACTAGATGCCATAGTGTTGTGGAGTTGAGAAACAATTTACATGCGGGTAACAGCGCTAAAGCTGGCGAAGAGCCAGATAGTATGTGTTGTTGCGGTTAGTCCATATTTAGATTGATATTTGACCTGGGAGTTGTCTTTCTTGTGAAATCGAGCTGATTAATTGCAGAGCGGTCCAAATTAGATGATATTCAAGAATGAATGACACCGGAGATAACCTTCGCAACAGTTACTTTACCCTAATCCCACTTGTTTATTTGCACTCCCTAACATTTTGTATACCAGCCCTACTCGGATGGGAGATTGGCTTCAAGAGAATGGATTTTAATTTGTTGTTTGTTCAAAAAGGATACTCTGATAGAATAAATGTTGAATTCACACTGTTGTTTTTGGTATTAATCCTGTAACGCTCTGTTGAGGGTGAATTTCCGGGAAATCGATTCTAAGCGATTTTAGGTTTGACAAGTATTAGGTTGTTGCATGTGCTTAATCACATGTTGGCATATATGGGTATAAAGTAACTTAGTTACATAACCTCACTCTAATTGGAAGATATTCTATTTAAGCTTGGTGAAATGGTATCAGTTACAATTATTTCAATGGTGATTCCTGGGTATTTTGTTAGAGTAAAAAAAAAATATTGTGTGACATAATCACTTTGTAAATCCTTGTCGGTAACTAGGTTTAATCAGAACATAGATGGCAACTCTTCATACCGTTGTGATAACTTTAAGATAAGGACTGTGGTGTCTATCACTAGAAAAATTGTTAGTAATGAGAGATACAAGAGACTCACACAATGAATCCTGTTAAATATAAAACGGATCCGAAACGATTACGAGTACTCGGAAAGCCACTTGGAGTGTACGCACGGGTAATTCAAAAACTTGAATCTGTCTTCGATCGGTACAGGAAATATATTGGATAGGATCAGAAATACAAATATTAAAAAAACTATATTTATTAGAACTCCTTCTAGATTTGTATTGAGATGCGGATCAGGTTAATATTAATTAACTACAAATATAAAATATCTACAAATTCTCCTACTGATCGGCTGGCTGTGATCAGTATCAGCTCAACGATTTGGAAAGTCAGCTTAATATCTACAAATTCTCCACCGATGATACTTAAGAACATATCAAGGCAACCTTTTGGATGGAGCCTACGGAGACGTGAAAATCGTATTTGAAAATGTGAAAATCGTTTCCACGTTGGTCGCCTTGGAAGAACGCAGATATCCAAAGTCAACAACCCAGCTCAGATAAATCGAAGAGTATCGCGACATGAAAAACATCCATCAATTCTACGAAAAAGGCCACACAACTGGCAACTGGTTCCAAAGTTGAAACGCAGATATTATATTGAGCAGGTTGAAGAACAACAAGGCAGACACTTCTAATGAATTACTAGCGAGGCCAGGGAAGTGTTTATGAACCAAACAATCAACCAAGTCTTGAAGGACGAGAGCATATCAGTTTCATACATATGTCCCATCTATATATATAAAAATGGATCTTGGTTTGTTCGGATGATTAAAACTCGAAAACGACTGGACCAAATTGGATACTTCCTTCTGCGGATTTATTCGTAATTGCTCCGAAGGTTTAGGAAAAAAAAAAAAAAAAAAAAAAAAACGGTGGCGCTGTAGGCGGTCATTCCATTTTCTAATGGCAAAACAACGTTTGCAGGCCAGCTTGTCTACAATAAAGATGATCCTATGTCTTGCTGAGTCTTACTGCGTGTACGTTTTGAGGCTCTTTATGGGCTGTTAATGCCAGATATTTCATTTAAATAATCTTTTCATCGTCTTTAAGGTTACGTATGAAAGTACCCACATCCGTCTGGACCTCTATACATTCTCAAGAGAATACACCGCAATGTCCTGTTTGTAAGGTGACCTCGATCAAAATTCCGCATATGTAGCTGATTATCCAGGGTGGTTGGATCAGTGACAAACAGTCGTATCTTTTTCATAGAGAATAGTGCTACATTGAACCTCACATAGTACCCATAACCCATAGCCGATGCCTGGCCATGTAGCATATGCCTTGCACTATTGACTAAGATGACTATTTGAAACTCTACTTTTTTTTAGAGCGTGGGCGCCCTTGGCCTTGGATAGACAACCCCCTATATTTTATTTAAAATTTGAAATTTATCAAGCCAGTCAGTCGTCTAGGAGCTTTCGTCTGATCATGACACCTCTAATTGACTTTCCCCACAGTTTCAGTGTATTTAGAAATTATTCAAAATATCTAAACGCGATAGATAACTCGAAACCAAGGAAAATCGCGTGTCCTTGAAGAGTAAATATTGTCGGACAATGAATACCGTAAATTATCCACCTAAAATTGATTCTTGTTCTAATTACTGGAGTCCATTACAATGTTTACCTGACAGTGACAACAGCGACGATATGGACGATGTAGCTGCAGCTAGTGAAAAAACTGTATAATACCACCAATCAAATTCCTCCAAAAATTAAGTTCTTACCTGCACAGATTCATGAAAACAAGAAATATTAATAACTAATATATAAAAATAATATCCATTGGGATTAAAATTATCTGCGAGTCTCTTACTTCTTATAACTCAGTGTTTGACAAGCTAAAATCTGAAAACTGTCAATTTTTCATACATGATCTCCACAGTGAAAAAAACTTTCAAAGATATTCTCTACGCCATGGGCGATATGACTGGCTCAGTGGCGCGTGAACAATGGTGTTAACTGCAACGGCTGTCACAAGTCTACTGACCCAACCTGTGAAAATAGGATCAAAATATATTCTGAGATGAATGAAAAATCACAGAAACAAAAACCAGAAGCTCTTCTCAATAACAACTCTTCGCAGATCACATACACTGAAACGAATACTGCTCCCTTATCTGTCCGATTTTCCTTTGCTACCACAGCACAGCCGCGGAAATCATTGTTGCCAGAAAATGTTCAACAGTTTTACGCAGATTAACGTCAAATATCCCTAGAAATCTCTAGGGTAAATAAAATTTTAACAAAAACGACCGAAAAGAGTAAGAATCAAATGAAATGTGCGTTTACACTGTAACACTGTACGGATGGTTGCTTTTGTGGTTGGCAATTGTTTTGGGTTGAGTTCACATTACACAAAAAGTCACATTATACGTATTGCGAAAATTAATTGGAAGTGTTATTGAATTATTATTATTATTGTTACATGAATATTTTAATTTAACGGTAAACAAATATTATTAAAATTTAAAGAAAAATATAAAATTAATATGGGTTTCAAGTTTCCCCTAGAAATTCCCTAGTACCTAGAACGTACTAAATTGCTCTGTTTTTTCCCTAGACTATGGAATATATTTATGCTAGCACTATAGCTCTCTCGAGGGGCTCAGTGGCGCGATGAACTGCCGCGCAGAAAGCCTGGGTTCGATTCCTAGCCGTAGCAACACCTTAATGATTTTTCACTGGCCCTCAACTCGTGATGATCTGACAAATCATTGGAGTAGTATCAATTGTCAGGAATAGCTTATCTCAATTTAGCCGTTCGGAGTCGGCATAAAACACGAGGTCCCGCCATCGTGCAAGAAGTACACACGCACACATGAATGGTTGTGAGAAAGCTAGGCCCTGGGTACCAACGAGCCTGTTGCGCCAAAAAAAAATTTTTGTAGCACTATAGCTCTCAACCTCATTCTCATACCCAAAACGGCCGCGCGTAATGCGTGGGAGAAGGACGTCTGCAATATGAGCAGCTCTCTCAACCAAATTGCCAGCAACATTTCTGGAAAAAAACTTCTGTAGAGTTTCTAAACTTTTTAAATAACAGCAACGCCACACGAAGTGGCGTATTTGAAAAATTGGCATTTTGAGATATTTGGCGTATATTATCTACCAATCGTTATTTATCAACACGAAGTGGCGTGGCAAGAGCACGATAACCTAGGCGCCAAAAATTGTTAACGGTTTTTTGTAGATCCGTTCAATACGACCATTTTTTACTAAGGGGGGGGGGGTGGTCTATTTCCCCTCGTTTGGCCGGGACAGGCAATATCATAAAAATATACTAAAAATGGAATATAAAATATTAAATAATAACTGTCACACTTAAAACAAAGTATTTTACTTTTTTTTAAAGCCAATACATTGTTTTAAATAATATGAAACATATGCATAGAAAAAAAACTGGTTTCAAACTTAAAATTTGGGGAAAAAAAGAGAAAAAAAATTAAAATTATATATTATTTTTTTTCTTAAATTTGTTGCTCTAATCAAATCAAAAAAATAGAAATTTGAAAATTTAAACTTTGAACTTTTTTATCTTATTTTTTCTCAAATTTGGAGTTTTTTTTCAAACAATGCATAGTTTTTATTTGATTTAAAAAGTAAGTATTGGCTTTAAAAATAAGTATAAAAATAAAATGTTAGTATTACCGTTATTTTTAATATTTTTTATTCCATTTTTAATACTTTTTTATGAATTTGCACCTCCCGCCCAAACGGAGGGTGATAAACCCTCTTCATATAGTAAAAAATGATTGTATTGAACTGTTCTACAAAAAAACCGTTATCAACTTTTGGTTCCGAAGTTATCGTGCTCTCCCTAGTGGCGTATCTGTATCTCTCAAACCGTTTTAATTTTATTAATACTTTCATTTTTGAGGTTAATCATTTTATTATGTTTAACGCAAAATACGAACAGATAAAATACGATACATATGCCTGTTAAGATTTTGCACATACGCCACTTCGTGTTTGTAAAGAATTTATCAACACCTCAATACAAATGCTATCGAAATGATAGAGTCGATAGGACTGGTGGCGGTGCGTGTTGTGATTCTATTAAAAAAAACAATTCAGCATTCGCTCCTTTTTGTTGTCTGAACACGTTACTTCGAAAATGTGGGGATTGAATTAATACTTAGGAATCAAAAGGTTGTTAAGGTTTTTTGCGTTTACTTTCCGGGTAAAATGACTTCAGATAAGTAAAGAATATATGCCAATATATGTTTTACTAGTAATACTAGTCCAACTAACGTTCCAGCCAATTCTCGTGGTTGACTTATTCACAACAAATGTCCCCTGGCTCCTAAGAAATACAGTATCTCTTAAAGAACTTGGTTCCGCTCATAATCCTGTTTTCTGTTGCCAAAAGAAATAAAAGTGCAATATGTCTAGCATTTAAAAAAATGCAAGATGGACACGGTTTCGTTTAGAAATTAAATCAAAACTGAGTCATATAACCCTTAATATAGACGACATTGGGACTAAAGAAGACGTAGACTGCCTTGAGAATGGCTTTCAGATCACGCTCTTAATTCGGTGGATGCTAGTATCCCTAAAGCTTGGGTTAATTTTTTAAAGCTCCGTAATATAGAATAGAATAACAAACTCAATACGTTGGACAAAAATGGTAAACCCTTCTGGGACATCCGTAAATTGGTAAAAAATAAAACCGGGCAGTTACTTTGCGAGGCACTACAGTCGGGAATGAACCTGGGCCTCAACAATTAGCCCTGTCCTAAGCTAACTGCCTCCAGTTGCGCACTCCAAGTTGGTTGAGGTCGGTTTCTACTTGTACGCGCTAGGCGAAGTCTACCTCTACTGCGTCCGACGTCTGGCTGAGAATCGAAGACTCTGCGAGCCGGAGTGTTGGTGTCCATTCGTCCATTCCTAGCCATCTTAAACGTCCATTGCAGAGTTTTTTGACCAGGGGTATTTCGCTGCACAGCTCATATAGTTCATGATTGAATCTTCGTCTAGATAGCCCGTCAACGCAATCAGGACCGAAGATTTTTCGAAGAATTTTTCTCTCGAATCGATCAAGGATTTCTTCATCCGCTTTTGATACGGTCCATGCTTCAGCGCCGTGGAGCAGGACTGGGATGATTAGGGTCTTATATAGGATCTCCTTAGTAGTTCGAGTGATGGCTTTACTAATAGATTGCCTTCTTAGCCCCAAAAAACAGCCATTTGGAAGAGTTATTCTTCGTTTGATTTCTGACTAGATGTTGTTGTCAGAGTACCTCAAAGTTATATCTGTCAATGGTGAAGTCACTTGACAGCGCAGCGCATCACCTGGCCAAATTCCTTCTTGGTATCGAATGTGTTGGTATGGTCGTTTCCGCCCATGATGGAGCAACGAGAATTCTCCATCGTCATCCCACGAAAACGAGTTTGGGTGGTATACCAAAACTAGACATGGCTATGTATAGTTCGTCTCTATAAATGATGTCGTATGCGGCTTTGAAATTGATAAATAGGTTGTGGGTGTCGATTTGGATTTCTTGGTTTTTTTTTTTTGCAAAATCTGCCGTAATGTGAATATTTGATCAGTTGTGGACTTTCCTGCCCTACCACACTGATAAGGGGCGATCAGGTTGTTGGTAAACGGTTTCAGGCATTCACATATTATGGCAGATAAGATCTTCTAGGTTGAGGAGACTTATGTCTCTGTAGTTGCAGTACAGAGGTTCTTCTTTTTTGTGGATCGGGCAAACGATGCTGAGGTTCCATTCTTCAGGCATACTTTAATCCGACCAGATTTGCCTTATGAGTTGGTGGATGTGACTTACCAAGTCATCTCAACCAGCTTTATAAATTTACATTCATATATATACATACATTTAGGTAAATAACCTTGATACCGACTGCAGCGCCATCTGCCGGACTGGTTTGTGAATCTAAACCATCCAGGGCGCCACCCAAACGCATACAAAAAATAATTCAAATCGGTCAAGCCGTTAAGGAGGAGTTCAGTGACATACACACGTACAGTAGAATTATATATAATGATTTTTTTTTATTTATTTATATATAAATTTATTTATTTATATATTTACTTATTTATTTATTTATTTATCTATATATTTATTTATTTATTTGTTTATTCCTTAGAAAGATAAAAATCATCAAATCTCTGTAAAATGTACGACTGCAAAAATTATTCATATACGAAATAAATTTTATATCTATTATCTATATCCATCTTATCATACTAGACGCCAAGATATTCTACTACACTTCTCACATAAACGATTGTCCATGCTATTTGCAGGCCAGTGGTAAATTTTTTCATGGAATTAATTTAAAATAATCATAGAATCCATTAGCTTTTTTTAATTTTTACTTTCTAGCATCGCAATATATCTTAATGCGATAGAAGACACGCTGCAACAGTCGTTAAATAACTTCGATTTATTACACTTTCAGATCTGTGTCGTAGCGAGCTTAATACAAGCAGCATCTACGAGCAGAGATTTGCCACAGCATATAATATGCATCCACAGGCTCATCATTTAGTGCATTTGTTAGTGGGACATAACAGAACATAGAAGTTATTAAGTTTGACAACACTAACAAAGTCAGTAAACGATGAAATTACAATTTAGCTATATAACAATTTTACATACACTTATTATGACTCTAGCATACAATTTCGCAGAGTATTTTTTAAACTACATTTACTAACATGTAGTTCAACTACATCATTATTTTTATTATATACCCTACTCATACGACTAATGGCCTCATGCATACCATAGTTCTGTTTATGATTAGGTATATGTAATATATTTAATCTACGCAGGTTGTAGGAACCTCCCCGGGTATTAAAACCAATGGCACTTAAAAGATCAGGAGCATCAATTTGTCCTGATAATAATTGGTGTAAGAAAACCATGTCATTGTTAAGTCTACGTTGAGACAAAGGCAATAGTTGCAACAGTTTAATTCGACACCTATACGGAGGCAAATTGTGTAGATCATCCCATGGAAGTCCTCTCAAAGCAAATCTTATGAATTTACGTTGGACTGATTCAATTCTATTCGAATGAACTACATAGAAGGGTGTCCAAACTTGTGAGGCATACTCCAAGTGAGGGCGAACTAGACAATTATAGAGTGAAAGAGTGACATATGGGTCAGTAAACTCTTTTGACCACCTTTTTATAAATCCTAACATGGAGTTGGATTTATTGACGATAACGTTAATGTGTTTATTAAACTCCATTTTGGGATCAAAATAAACACCAAGATCTTTAAAACTGTCTACACGACAGAGAGTGTGCCCGGACAGAGTATATTTAAAATTACATGGAGCACGTTTTCGTGAAAATGACATATGCTGGCACTTTGTAGGGTTCAGATTCAAACCGTTTTTAAGACACCATATGGTAAAACTATTTAAATCAGTTTGTAGTGAAAGCGAATCGTTTAAATCTCCTACACATTGGAAAATTTTCATATAATCAGCATATATCAATATTTTGCTATCTCGAATACAGGCTTTTACATCGTTAATTGCAAGTATAAATAAAATTGGTCCCAAATGACTTCCTTGAGGTACTCCAGATTGAGCAACAAAAGGGTTGGACTTGGAACCTCTAAATTTTACTTGGTATGTTCTCAATGAGAGATATGATTTAACCCAATTTATGAAACCTGGAGGGAATCCATACGCCTTAAGTTTAAAAATTATGGTGTGATGTGATAACTGGTCAAATGCTTTGGAGAAGTCAGTGTATATACAATCGACTTCTTTTTTATTTTCTAAACTATTGGAACAATGATGCATAAAAGTCAATAGATTTGTTACAGTGGATCGATGTTTAACAAAGCCATGCTGTTCTTCACAGATAATGTTTCGACACAGGAATACTAATTTATC
Organism: Rhingia campestris; assembly: GCA_932526625.1. Classification (NCBI taxonomy): domain Eukaryota; kingdom Metazoa; phylum Arthropoda; class Insecta; order Diptera; family Syrphidae; genus Rhingia; species Rhingia campestris. The sequence continues at coordinate 112,129,752 of OW052183.1, read as the reverse complement.
ACAAATAATATGTTCAAATAACTTAGGAATGCAAGATAGATAGATTAATTTGATTTCTCTTTTCAAGTGAAGTACGTTATGTGTATCCTACGGGCGTGTACAACCAAAAAGGGAAATGCGTTATACACCCTCTAGCTGAGATCAGATTTTCTCAGATGTTCCCACTCAGTAATGCATCGAAATAGTTTATCAGATTTATTTATATTTTTAACCTGATGCACCTGGTAGTTGTAATCGTATTCATGGGAAATATTTATCATATTTACATTTAATTTGTAAACGTCAAAGGCAAACACATTTTCCATAACGAAAATCTTGACGTTTGTACGTCATTCTGTCATGATGCCGCTCTTCTGCAGCCATCAACAAGAGGGCTTTATTTTGAGAGCGAAAATCACAAACATCCGCCACCTACTTCGGAGACATTGAGATGTTTGAAAATCCTGGGATAATTCCTCGTTAACTGTTATTGTCGCCAATGGCAAAGCGACAGCAAAACGACTGAAAAGGAAAATAACAACAACTAAACATAGAGAAAAAGTGAGCATGACAGGACTGCCTTTGGCCCCATCGCATCTAATCCCTAACAATGCTGCAACCAGTTTCCTCACAACTCCATGGAAGACCTAAAGCACTAGGTTGCAGGCAACCTTTTGTTTTGTATATCTCTTCCAAACCAAACCCGGCAAATCTTTTGATTTTTTTCTAGAAATATTCCTCGTATTTCTCGCAGATAAGTGTAGATGTACCCGTGTATGAATGTATCAGTGCAGTGTATTTATAGTGCGGATTATTCTACTGTTCTAAATTCTTAAAAAAAATGAAAGAAAATCAAATGAATGCCCACTTACCATTGTGAGAGTGCCAACTGAGGTCGGAGGCTGTACTCCATTCCGTAGCGTACAATAGCCCATGGCGTTCGGATGAGACGAGTGCAATGTCATACCAGATGAATTGTACTTTTGCGGCGGAGGGGTACTCGATGATAATAACCCCCTCGTGGGACTACAACTTGTGTCGATTGTTGATATATGCTGCCGCCGTCTTATGTAATCGATCTGCAAATATAAACCAAAATACATGAGCAACGTATAAATAGGATTAATGGTCAAGAAGAATATCCTTCTGAAGAGCAAATGTGAACAAAAAGTAAAAGGGAACTGGCACATGCAGTACGAACTTTTTATATCGTTATAGGAAGGATGGAGTTTCTTTTTTAATGAATCTGATTTCGTTATCAGTTTTATTGGGCTTGAAACACAGAAACAGGTTGACACTTTCAATACAATTAAGCAGATTTAAGAGGGTTGCTCCAAAGTTTTGCAATTCAATTAATTTAGTTGACACATGGAGTGGATGTGCAGGATAATAGTTCCGGGTATGTTGGTGTAATGAAATAACCTCAAGGATAATATTTACAGGAATGAAACACTTTTAAAGGAGGATGCAAGGTTCTACTTAGAAACAGCGCATCTGAACACTTCAGAACATGTATCGGACAAGACGTTTTCAATCTCGTTCTGGAACGGATAGAGCGTAAGACAGCACGGAACGCACTATCATTTAGAAATATGTTATATATACCATTTCGACATTATTGGTTGATCTGCGATGGTAACTTTGGTCATACAGGAAGTTAGTGAAAAGTAATCTAATAATGTGAATATACCATTATTAATATGCCATTAATGTTTGATTAATCGATTCAAGTATCGTCCTGTTAATTAATTCACTATCTGAACAGTTGTGATCACATTGTGAATTTTTCAAAGGGGCTTTTCGAAATCTCAGGTGTAGAGCCAGACGTTTTGTGAGGAAATGAACATCAACTCAGAAGCTCTAGCTCATTTCCCTTCAAGAAATGAAGGAATACTCATGCGCTTGAGATGAGGTATTAACGATGATGAATTATTGATTCGAAGGCTGTCAAGATAGAACTATCAACTTAAGATGACAATAATTAGATTGATTGCTCAGGAAAATTTTAAAAATCTTAAAAAATATATCTTTAGTAACAAAGTAGCACCATGTCAGGAATTAATGCAAACAATTTTATTTCAGGCTTGGAATAACGTTCGATGTATTTAAAAAGTGAAAAGTGATTAGCGCCGGAGATCTACATTCAAAATATACTTTGGCGGCTACGTACCAATTTTTTGAAAAAAAAAAAAAAAAATGATCTCAGAGAATACGAATTACGAAAACTGTGTGGGCTTGAGTAATGGTCTCTATTCGCTTCAAATGTACTACATATTGAAACTTCCAATGCGGAGTTTTTTGTTGTTTTTTTTTTGTATAAATCGCACTAGTTTTACTTCATCCACTTTTGATACTGCCCATGCTTTAGAGACATAGACCAAGAGCTTCTTAGTCCTAAGAAACAGTGTCTGACAAGAGTAATTATTCGTTTAATTTCTGACTAGATGTCTGAGATTTATTAATGCAGATAGAAAAATTCCATGACTACCTCAAAGTTCAAGCTATCAATTGTGAAGTTCAGTGAAGTTACGAAAAAGTCCTGCCATGACATTGTGTTGATATTTATAGATTCTTCCTCACTGTCAAAGTTTTTTTCGGATACGCTTACAAATCGGACATGACCGGGTCGACTTTGTTTCAGTTATTTCATTTAAAAACTTTCCATCGATCATATTGAAAAAACAAATTCATTGACAAAATTATAAGTTATTGTTTATCGTCATTAATTTTGAATTCAGTCAGTTTTAAAATTTGAGTTTCGTGGCTGCATTCATCTTGACTTAGCGTTTATATAAAATGATGACAACTTTTTATCGAAAAATCTATCTGAAACGCATATAGGCAATAAGTGTCAGCTTTTTATCTTAGTAGTTTCAGAAATAGTCAAAGATTACAATTCCGTTGAGTTTAAACCAAAGACACTTTTTTAACGCTCAACTCAAAGTCAAAAAATTTAGTCAGCTTTCAGAAAACCTTAAAATTTTGCAATATTAAAAAAAAACAAAAAATGGATCATTAAGAACTTTGAACTCTGAAAATTTTCATTAAAAAAAATTTTTTTTTCTTTGATTTAACAAATAGGAAACTTTGACTGATTGTATCAGCCAATCTTTCGACCGATTTTAATTTTAATTTCAGCTTCCAGTATTTCCAGTATGAATTAGTGTTGGATTTATTTTAAGTACACGCGAAATATAATTTTTACATCGGATTATAAAAATGGCCAAATGTGCGACCGACTGACGTCGAGATCTGCATGATTCGCAGGAAAAGGGAGCAAATATTGGACAAATTCCAATAGTTTCGAAACGATAAAGAGGAATGAACATTCGACTTTGACATCCAGAATGCGGATTCCAGGACGTGAGGTCCACAAGCAGTGTTCCCTAAACTGAAAAAAAAAATGAGTTTAAGGGACAGTAACAAAAAAAAAATTCAAGATGAAAAAAAAAATTACTCCATTGAAGCAGAAACTCTTAATTAAATGAGAACATTTAAAAGCACTCAGTTTCATCAACTGTTTGCTGCAACATATATATGTAAGTATAAGTTTCCTTTTGCCCAGAAGCCTTAATACCGTTTAATTGCATCCCAAAAGTCAAAGTGTAATGAACTTGAGGTCATGGCACTGTCAAATTGCATGTAATAGATGAATACCCTGCACTTGTCGACATGATGTTCCTTGAACCTTAAATCACGTATACAACGTCCTTTCATCTCCACCCTGGGCCATTAATTTTACTTCTTTTAGTACACCATTAAGAGGAATGTTTCTGCACTGCAGGCAAAAACACCGACATGAATGTGAAACCCCACACAACGATCCCATACCATGACATTCTTGGCTATCAGTTGAACAAGAAATTTACTGCAGGCATGGTGATTTATCGATTCTCAATTCATTTTCTTTATCACTCCTATCAACGGAGTATTCTCGTGCTTACCTACCAACCGACCAACCCTTCGGCTCTCCCACATTCACAACCACTACCATCATTCAGATACTTCATTTTTCCCATATCCATTTGGGTATCCTATCACATGTGCCAGTGCCAATGCCAGCAGCGAAACGTTGGTCGTCCATTTCAATTATAATTAACTATCCTGGAGCAAAAGTACCTCCACCATCCACAGCTTAAGCCATGCCAACACCAAGAGGACAAACCATTCCTTACCTGATCATCCGAATCAATAGTTTCGGGTATAATATCCGGATTCTTTTCATCACTCTCGTTACCATCGATTTCCTTGCTTCCGGAGCTCTTATCACTCGGTCCCGGTGATCCATCCCTTGATGTGTTCTCATTAGAGAGTGCTTTCCGTTGCCGCCTGGAACTTTTGCACGGTATTCGGAGTGCCACAACAACAGCGAAGCCAGCAACCATCACTGCCAATGTAAGGCCGATAGTTAACGATAATACCGGCGAGAGTAAGAGTGCCGTATGTGGTTTTTCTGAGGACGAAAAAAAAAGATGAAATCAGGAAATGAATTTCAGGTCTCAGAAGAAGGATATCTCGTACTTGACTTTTCTTCTACGTGCGAATGAACTTACCACGTTCGGATGTTAATTGCTTCTCCGGCAACCGCAGCATTGCCGCATTTATCGTTGCCGGATCGGAGCGTCCTTTTGAGTTGAAGGCATACACCGACAACAAATACACACTGCCTGGTGTCAGGGATGAAACAGAGAATTTCGGTACCGGTGAAGTTATGTTTGCTCTTATTTTCTAAAGAAAAAAATAAAAAGAATATCGTCAGCTTCACTTGAAACCGCAAACATGTTCCAAAGTTATTGGAATGTGTCCGACACCAAAAGAAAACTTCACACAAAAACACATCAGCCAGACCAAGTCGTATGTCATATCGTCTCGAGGTGAAGTGAGGTGGTTTTGAGTGAAGCTGCTATTATACATTTTTTAGGTTAGTGCATGTACTTACATTGGAATGGGGCTCTCTCATTTCGAGCATAAACGATTGCGGTAGCCCACCATTGAAACCATCAGTGCATTTGACAGTTAGTGATTCCATTGATATGTTGGTTAGTGTGCAATTATGCACTTGGTCCGGTCGTCCTGTGTGGTTTAATGAAATGGGGAAAGATGAAAAGGATCTCTATTAATGTTCATTGTTTTTGTGATGAGTTGGGAAATGCATGACAAGTGGTTAGGAATGAACGACAACCTCTGGTATCATTTAAGGCGTAATAATGCACTGAATTACTATAAAATGACTGTGTACTGTCTATGAATGTGTACAGAACAAGAAGGGCATGTAATCCTTTAAGCTGAAAATCATTCTTTTGATGCAATTCAAAATGCTTGCCAAGTTAACTAAAACAGAAATATGTCTATACGTGGAAGGCCTTAGTGACACAAAAAAGCCTTTAAAAATGTCCAACTAATGACCTGCTTAAAATTATGATGACTATTTAGATGAAAATGAACCACTATAAGCAGAAAAGTTTAGATTGTCCTGATTAGCGAAATCTACAAATCTGTTTTTATATCTATAAAAAAACAGCCGTATGAACCTGTAAAAATTATGCCTTTTAAAAAAATAAACTAGAGAGAGTTCTTTAAAATAATGCGGAAACGACTCTAAAGTGTTTTCGTTTTATTGCCAGAACTTCTACACCTCTATGTCTGACATTCGAACAATACCTCATGGAGAGATTTTGACCAGTGGAATATATTCGGTCAGCAGGGCAACGTATTCAGAAAGGGAATGACAACTTCTCGAGATATTTGGACGTCGATCTACACAACATAGATACATGAAATACCTTTATTAAAACAGATGTCGATGCGATAGACCCCACGCATCACCTTTGTTAGCAGCATTTTGGCAATAAAAACCAAATGTTAAGATAGTGAAGACTATACTTACAGAAACCATCAAGCTTTTATGTACAGTTTCCAAAAACGAATGGCGAGAATTTGGAAAAATCATTGGTACAATGTGAGAAACATTCCTTACGACAAAGACTTGTTTGGCGATATGCATATAGTCGAACCTCCAAACAAATCGACCATTTGCATTCAACATCCTGTATGTTCAAACATTCAGATGGATAAAATTCGATTCAGATTTTTTTTTCGTTGAACCAGAAAAGGCTAAGAAAGATACAGAAAAATATACTTAAAAATGTAACTGCATATAACCAGCGTCAATAAGGAAGATCTCACCCACCATCAATAACAACAGACATTGTATGCAATACCGCGACACCATAAAAAAGTATCCTAATCCAACTTAAGCCTACAGCCAGTCAGCCACCCACTTTTTAAATTACCGAGATATGATGCTGTTTAAAAGTGTTAAAAAGAGGTGACACAAGAGGCACATATCAAGGCGCTACAATGCAACACTCATGTGATGCGAGAAGCCAAAGGAGCCAAAGAAGGGATGAAAAAAATGGTCCCAGCTTTGGAAAATTGTGAGTCTCGTGACAAGACACATCCTTCAATTCTCCAAAAAAGCCAAAAACAAAACTGAAAGCTGGCTTCGAAATATAAAGGAGAAGCAAAGGAGAATGTATATGCGCCGCAGCATTTTAAGCAGCTTATGGCCTAAAAGCCAAAATAATAGAAATCGGCGAAGAAATAAAAAAAAGGTGAATCAGAACAAGGTACCCGATTCTTATGGATTACCTGCGAACTCTTCAAATGCGGAGGTAATCTCATTTTAGTGTGAATACACCAAATCATTAACTAATTATCGATATCCAAGAGCATGCCAGATGACTGGAATATCTACAAGAAAGGCGATCCCATGTCTTGCCTTAACCACCGAGTTATATCCCGTCGGGACCCATTATCGACTTTAAGACAGCGAATTCGAGACAACATCAAAGTTAATAAAGCAGGGGCATGCGCTATCATACGATTTCGTCAATCTCGTTCTTGAAAAGATAGTGCGAATGGCAGATGCAAATTTAGAAAGCATTATCTCTAACAAATCTGAGCAGCTACTGGGATACGCAGACAATATCGACATCATTGGTCGCATCAATTGTGCCATTTTGGAAGCATTTATGACAAGTGATAGATATGTAAAACTCGTAGATGTTAAAACATAAGAGAACAGAACAAAGTTTGTGCTACAAAAAAAGGATTGTGGATATCCATGTACAATGTCATTGTTGAGGTAGTTCAGTCACCACGGGCTTTACATCAACTCTACGAATGACACCTTACTTGATATACGACGAAGATTGACCAAAGGAAACCGTTTTACCGAAACAAATGCGATCAAACCTGCCTCATTTCAGAAAGGGACCCTCAACGGGTCGGACCTATTTAAGTAAAAGTAAGATTTAGTCTTCAATTGGTGAGACATATCACACCAACAGTGACTAGAATGTCATATATTTCCTAGAGGATTAAATTCTTAGACGTAGTAAATACAGCTCTAGTTGTCGTGAACTAACTGATGAATTTTCTTCCAATAAATTTTGTATGCAATCCTCCATGGAGATTGAAATTATTATTCTCCTTCATCTTTGATACATACCTGCTGCAATTATGTGAAACACACACGGCACCCTTTGCCTTCCAATTTTATTTGTAGCGATACACAAGAGAGTACCATAGTCCAGCTCCGTTATCGGTGTATAAGTAACAATCGATGAAGTACCTACAAATAGTCGAAAAAAAAATGAAATACTTATAACAATATAATAGAATTTAATTTAGAAAACTATAACACGCTTTTAGCAACTTTTAAAAGATGTGTCCAAAACATTTATTTTGAACCCTATGAATGAAACAATATCGACTATAATATCTAACTCCACAGCGAAATGCTAAATAAAGAATATTTTTAATTTCTCACACACCAAGGAAAAAAATCACAGGCCGACCACAAGGAGTGCATCAGGTAAGGATCTCCACCCAGTCAATAGACTATCACAGCTTTCTAATGAGAATGGAATAAAGCTATCCACGTTCGCTTTCTAAACATTTATGAAACAACAAAAAGCAGCTAAGCCATATGTGTATTCATAACTGGACTGGGTCTCTACTGATTTTACAGATTACACTTCAAGTGTGTTTGCTCGGAAAATAACGGATGAATGAATGATGCAAACGCGGTTGGCTTTGGTGTGCTGACCTATTCTTCGTAAGCCGAGCGAAGTAGCTATCTTTATATGAAGCAACATGGAAACTAAATCCTCTGGCGGATGTTTTTATTTTCTCTCTCATTTCAACAAAATAAAAAAAACGATATCCTTTTATAAAAAGATAGTGTGGGGCATTCGGCCAAGGCTACAGAATCGAAAGATAGCCATAAAGTGGAGCACACAACCATCGCAATTGTATCACATAGAAATTAACAAGCCAAACGAATGAGGTATTCAGCAGGAATGAGGATGAGAAACGGTGTGTATACCCGTGTCGACGAAGGATACTATATTGCAGACTGGGATTTAATTTGTTCGCTTCATTTACGGGAGGGCCTGCGGAGTTTAGATTCTGACCTCAATATTTTGGAAAATACCGGAATATTTTTTGTTTACGATTCGGAAGCTTGGTGAATGGAATTCAATTTGGATGCTAAATTATTTACTGTTTGTGGCTAAGTGTTGTAAAATATTTGTTTTGAGGGGAAATAGCTTTAAAATACTTGGAGTTATATTTTTAGAGGTTAACCGGTATATGAAACATCAAGGGTAAGTGGTCTCCTAACGAAAAAAATGGTCAGTCAAATTAACCCTTTTGCAATAGACAAGAGGCAAGCTATATTGAATGTCTGAATAATCATTTTGGGTAATATCTACTCAGACCATTTCCTTATTATAGCCAATGTAAGTATACGGATATCGATAACGCCGCAATAACAATGCGAATCACTTAGTCTCCCGATTTGTACCATAGCAACAGCATCTTATGTCGAAGACCAATAGCGACATTGTCAAAAAGCCATAAGATCGGCAGAAATTGATGTTTTTTTTGTATTTCGCCAGTCCACAAAAGAGCAACTTCTGATTTTATGAAGAATGCCGACAGACGTCTGCTGCCAAAACTTAGTGATAGAAGGCATAGGTACATGTAAAGTCGAGAGAAGCTAAGCTATCTGCCATTTTAAGCAAAGAAATATGGAAGAACACGGGCTTTTTAGAAAAAAATGAAGCATGCGAGAACTTGACGATTTTCATAATTTGGGCAAACTCTAGAACCATTACAGATATATATATATACAATATATATTTGATATATATATTATATATATTAAGTTTAATCAAAATCTTTAGAGCCGTTAAAATAATGGATAAGATTAAAATAAGCGAGTGGTGGGTGCACGACTGGGCCGTACGCAACTTTCTCTTTCACAGCAAGTTGGGCGTTAGATCAAATCATAACCATTTTGATTATTGATGCTAAAATGATATAAATAATGTCGAAATGTATTTATACGAATGTTTACTTCGAAATTTGAAGGAATCGATGTCAATGTGAATAATAATCATTTTTCGTTTTTGGCCAAAACTGAAAATTCCGTTTAGTGATAGTTGGGCTAAAACTAATTATGTGGAATTTCTTCAAACTGTAGTTGTAGTATATATATTAAATTTCATTCAATTTGACATAACAGTTTGCGAGATATTAACAATTTTCTTTATATGGCCTATATGACAAAATCCGTTATATGGATTTTCTCGAAAAAAGTGGGTATGCAGTTTTGTTGTTTAATAGTTTAATCAAAATCGTTAGAGCCGTTTTCGAGAAAATTTAGGTTATGTGTAATTTTTATATGGCAGGTACCGTTGTTAACATGGCTAAAAGAAAACAAAAAAATGGCCTAGAATTATGACCAAAACAAGCTTGGATACGAAGTTTGAAGAAAATCGGTCAAGCCGTTTAGGCTGGGGAGACCATTAGATACGGACAGACGGACCAACGGACGGAATTCCAAAAACCACTTTTTTAGGCTCCGCTATCATCGTAATGTTAGAATCAATCAAAATCTCGAGGTCGAAAATTTTCACGAAAACAATATCTTTCTCTTTGTAAGAGAAAGTTAAAAATTACCTAGAATTGTGACGGAAAAAAAACTGCGTGTACGAAGTTTGAAAGAAAATCGGTCAAGCTGTTTAGGCTGGAAAGATTATTATAGATAGACGGACCGACGCGACGGACGGAATTCCACACTCTTTATAAGAGAAAGTTAAGAACAAGAATACCGAGAGAACGAAGACAAAAAGAAAGTTTCACTGCAGGAATAATGTTCGCAAAATTTATAAGAAAGGATAAAATACAGGGCACGAACTGAATCATGTCAAGATCAAAATCATAGATGAGTCGATGCTGAGAATGTGAAGGAACGAATTCGCTGACTGATAAACGCCGATTGCAAGAAATATCTCCTCATAACGACGTTCAGACAAACCGTGAATGTAACGTGATAAAAAACTGAAGTCTCTCGACCTATCAGATTACCTGAGAATAATGAGGCAGTGAGAGTTTTAATCTTGCAATTTTCTAAGCGTTCTCCGTATAAACATACGTCTGCGTTTAGACTTTCCGATTGTTTTTTTAGGCGAATTCTTTACGATAACCTATACATTATCATCCGAATATTAACATTAGGAGCAATTGTTTTTATACCATATCCCATCGTTTTGACATTACGTTTGTAACATAGTGTAAACAAATTTTAACCCCATTTACCACTTAAAATAAGAAACTTATTATAAGCAATGAACAGTTACATTTTCCATAAATGGATCTGTTCAAAATAAGTTGTTTTTGGCTTTGAAAAAAACATGTGAACTGCAACCAACTTCGGGCAGAAAGTGTAGAAAACGTTTTCACATATTACGAAATAAAGGGACGAGCTCAGTGACGCAAAGTTTAGTGCGATGAACTGCCGCGCAGTGGTCTGAGCTCGATACCCAGCCGTAGCAACACCTAAATGATTTTTCACTGGCCCTCCTCTTGTGATAGCCGTTCGGATCCGGCATAAAACAGTAGGTCCCGCCTTCGTGCAAGAAGTACACTCGTACACATGAATGGTTGTGAGAAAGCTTGTCACTCGGTACTAACAAACCTGTTGCGCCAAAAATTTGTATATTTTTTTTGGTGACTTTTTTGAGGAAACGCATTCCAGAGCAACAAGAAACGATTAAGAGTGCCAAGCCGTCTCACTTGACTCGGCAACTTGCGAATTTTGTTTTAAAATACGACAATATTTTCATCACAAAAAGAGAAAGGACAACTCCAATCTGGCGATTTCCTGTCGATAAGTCTCCCACCAAGTATCAGCAGGGAGGATAATAAGATAATACCAGCGTCCCAGTTTAGGTTCAAGGCGGGAAATGACACTTTTAATGCCTCCATCAAACTGGTGTCTGATATTCAATGGAACAAAGCCAAAATCGAGTGCATGGGTGCTTGTCTGGTTGATATAGAGAAGAATTTAGAAACAATATGGTTAGAGGGCCTCTATCTAAAGCCGGCCAGTCTTGTCATAAGTGACATGCTGACTGGTGGAACGTTTGTTGTCAAAAGTGGCAATGCAACTTCTACCTCAGAATTGTTCATTAAATCTTATCGCATATGGAACAGCCCCTGCGGTCGAGATCATTCGAACTCTTATTCAGCGGGACTTTAACAAAATCAAGAGATATGGACGTGATGCCTGGAAGTTGAAAATCAACATTCAGATAGGATGAAAAGCATTAGTATTAAGTTATGATTTAATTTAGAGCGCCCGCTTGGACCAGTAAGTTAGTTAAGTAGTTGATAAGTAGGCTTGATTTGTTGTCTATCATTTAAGTAAGTTTTAAGGTGAAAAAATAAAAATATAAAAATGAATTAAAAAAAGAAATTAATTAAAAAAATTAAAATTAGTATTAGGTAATTTTTTTTTCAATTCATTTTTATTTTTTCAACATAAAACTTACTTAAATGCTAGACAACAATTACCAAAAATCGATCCTACTTATCAACTACTTAACTAATACTATTACGATATAACATATCATTGATCACCTACAATTCGACGAACTCCAATCGTATCTTTGGAAATCCTGATAAATCTATACCTACCCCGATGGCAAATTGAACGTTCGTTTTTGTAAAAAGCCAACCAACACAAGTGTTTCTATGGCATTAACAAAATACCATTACATTCACGTAAATAAATTGTTTTTTTCTTTGTCAACGTTTGCCCTATTTGTTCACCGGTTTCTATTCGTGAGCTATCGTCAATCAATCGACGCCATAGCATCGACACTGACATATTGAGAAAAAAAATATAAAAAGAAAAACGCTTCCACTCACCTGATCTAGTTATGTGATTGGTGGCAACATCGATGCTTTCAGCTGAATTATTGAACGTCCAATTGAATTCGACATCGGGCGGATTTGCATCGACAGTGCATTTAATTTTCGCATCCTCCTGCTTTGCCACTCCATAGATTCTAGGCTGATTTGGCATGCATGTTGGCGCATCTGTTCACCGTTGTATGTACGTAATTTAAAGCGGATATCCGAGGGATTTGTGTTCACGAATCGATTTTGTACGTGAGTACAACATTTCCAGCGAAAACAGAAATGAAAGAGGGAAGAATAAAAAAAATACGAAACGTTTGGACAAAATGAGTTAAATTCAAATGAACCACTTAATCTGCACTCCAAATCAAATCCTATGCACACACTTACACAAAATGTTTAGTTTAAATGGCGGACTAATCCCGTCGCCCTCTGCATTGTAACCAACACACGAGTAATTGCCGGCCGTTGCCCTCGAAACACCTTGTAGCACCAGCGAGTGATTACTTATAATTACACCTTGCGATATATTATGCGGCAAAGGACGACTCTGTTGCACCACCAAACAACATCATAGATACAGCATTCATATCACCATAGATAAACGATGATGATGAGGACGATGACGACGGCAATGATGAAGAAGAAGAAAATTATGAAAAGAGAGATATATGTATATTGTATATAAATGAATATATAAGAGGAAATAATAGTTGTGCGGTATTAAAATTTTTAATTAAATTTTTTCGTTAACATTTTAATTGCGCTCTTTTCACAGTTATCCTTTATATTTCATTTCGTGTTTTTGTTTTTGTTTTTCTTGACTTGCTCTGTGGTCGTAAATATATAAAATTGGTAAACAGAAAGGATGGCTGTCCGGGGTATATTCAACTTTCGGTTGAACTATATAAAAGGTTGGTTATGATCTGTACCGTACCGCACACGATGGCCAGACTATTCAGAAACTACACTAATTGCATGTTAAACAAGATGTTTCTAATATTGCACATTCCAGACTGTTTTGAATTGCGGTTTTAGAAAAATTATTAAAATTTTCATAATTACAATGTGAGGATGATTTTCCGTGCTGCGTACCGCAACGTTAGAGATGCGAGTGGAATCCTTTTCAGGAAATGATATTTAATTAAGTGGTTAAATAGGAGATCTAGCCAAAAGTGAAAGGAAAGTGAATATTGTTTCAATTGAGACATTTGTGAGATTATACAGGGATTTCCGAAAGGTAAGTTAAAGTTTGTTGTTTATCCGTTGTGATACAATATATAACCATCATCCTTCCTAAGTTCGCCTATGAGTAACACAAACTATTGAAAAAGATTCTGCGAATTTGATGACTATAAGAAAAACAGAGAAAAGTGAATTTGAATACCACTCATGAAGTAAGTCCTTAATACACCCAACATCTTTCTGAACTCTCGTTTTATTTCTCTTCTCTTCAAATTCCTTCGCTGTGATAAAACCCTACAAAGGTTCAAAATATACTATAAAGTTTAAAAAAAATGTAGAGCAAAAAAAAAAAAAACATCCCGAGCTTCTTTTACCGCAGGGTGAACTATATGACCTAAAGCATTCGCATGCCTGTATATTCAATTACAAGCATGCACATTTACGAACGAAAGTGACCACTGTGGACTCGCCGCCGTAATACAGCTTCCGAACAAGCTTGTGGCGTTGGAGGAGTATGTGCCTGTGCATTCTTACAACTATGGTAAGATGCGCTTGCCACGCTTCACCAACGCCTTATCAAGAGAACTACGTTCGAGGGCCATATCACCACCAAACAACCGAAACATGACAAATTCCGAAATCGACGACTAATCACAACAAATGGACGAATCGATTCAAATTACAATGAACAGGACGATTCCAAAATACAAAGGACGTGACATAACTTCTACGTACAGAAACGCGACCATTGACGCACTGCACAGACAGAAAAGCGGCCTTCTAACAAGACTAAAACATTTGTACAGACGACAGACAAACCCACGTGACCCGGAGATTAGAACACTGAAGGCGTCGATCAAAAACATCAACCAATTGATCAAGTAGAATTGGAATAATTTGTTTTGGAATAACAGAATTCGGGCCGTAAATTCCAGCGACCCGAGTTTGTTTCCACAAATGAATAAGATCTTTAGGAGGAAAGGTCATAACGACCTTCCATGTTTTAAGCTCCAACGAACAACTGACAATACTTACATACTTTTGACAGCAGCAATCGATCCAGGGGAAGCCGTCTTAAACGACGATTTCTATGTTATTGAAGATTCTCAGGAGAAAGTGGAGGCAGTGGGGGCTGTTTTTCAGGAAGTGTTTAAAGTGAATGATAGCATTCGCCCGAACCACGTCCTGCAAAACAATGCCCTGCTCCATCACTTCTACCTCCGAAATTGCGTTTCCGAAATTGCGTTATGTCACGCAATGGAGATTTGAGAACCGCGTTTTCACGCGGTTCGATAACGAAAACTTGACAAACGCCATAGTCGCCGAGCGAAGTGGGTCTAGTCCCCTGTTAATTTCGAAGGTGGAACTCCAGATCATCTTTGATTCCATAAAAAAAAAGAAGTCAGTGGGAGTCGATGGTATATCCAACATTGTACTGCGACACTTACCCCCTGAAGCTGTGGACATTTCCGCCATGCTGTCCAACAACGCGCTGAATAATGCATATTTTCCAGTGCGTTGGAAGATGGCGATGGTTCATCCTCTCCCGAAAAAAGGAAAGGACAACTCCAATCCGGAAAATTTAACGTCGATAAGTCTCCTTCCGAGTATCAGTAAGGTATTCGAAAAGATTCTCAATCGGGCTCTGTTCAAGGGGTCTGAGGACAACAATATTATACCAGAGAACCACCAGGCGGGACATGACTGTATCCATGTTGCCTCCAAACTAGTCTCTGATATACAATGGAACAAAGCCAAAAAACAGTGCATGTCTGGTTGATTTGGAGAAGGCTTTCGACACCGTATGGTTAGAGAGCCTATATCTAAAGCTGACCTAACTTGGCATAAGTAAACTACTGCTATATATGCTTCATGACATGTTGACTGGTAGAACGTTTGTTGTCAGAAGTGGCAATGTAACTTCTACCACCGAATTTTTCATTAAAAATTGTCTGCAACAGGGAGCGGTGAACTAGCCGATTCTCTTCAGCATTTACACCAGCGATATGATAGGTAGTCTTACTCAGGCAATTACGTATGCGGACGATCTTATCGCGTACAGAACAGCACCTACTGTCGAGGTCATCCGAACTCTTTTGCAGCGGGACTTCGACAAAATCCAGAGATATTGTGATGACTGGAAAATCAACTTTTAGAAATCGGAAACTATCCTGTTTAGGACACCTTTGTCTAGGGCCTCTAGGGATACAAGAAAGAACTGGCGCAAGCTGGTGATCGTTGGACCAAACGGACATCCCCTGGCGAGTAAATGCGTAGTAGAGTACATTGGCATCTGGCTGGATCAGTATCTATATTTCGGAAGACATGTAGATACTGCTCTGGCGAGAGCTAGGGGAGCATTTGCCCTGACAAGACGATTGTTTTATAGCAGTCTCTTGACAGCAGGGTAAAGGTGATTTGCTACATGTCCCTTATCAGACCGGTGATTGCCTATGGGTGCCCGGTGTGGTTCAAAAACTCATTCGGTTTCACATCTTTGGGGCTCTCTACCCCAATGATGAATATTTTGAAAGTGCGCGTCTAAGCGGCTTTATTCCGCCTGAAGCTTTCCTATTTTTGGATAGTCTAGGGCTGATACAGGATAGATCGGCGGTTCTGCTAATCTACCACGTCTTCCGACGAACTGTGGATAGGCGGCTCCTATACGAACGAGACGTCGTCGCTCAGGGCGGAGGAGTTTGTCCGATTGGGACCGTCGGAGTAGATGGCAACATGAGAACTTGTTGTGGTGGCTACAAGATTAGTTAAAGATAGTTGACTTACAAATTGTATGGCCCACTTACATAGTTTAAGGTTTAGGTTACAGGTAACAGTCAGGGTGGCACAAAAACAATACAAAAAATATATATAAAACTACAAAAATGATTGCTGTGGCTGTTCTAGTTTTTAAGTTATTTTTAGGTAGTTTTAATTAGTTTCTAAGTAGTTTTAGTTAGTAGTAGTTTTAATTAGTAAGTAGGTTTTAATAAAATTTAAAAAAAATAACCAATAAACCAAGTTTTTTTAAAATGTTTTTTTTTTTTGGAAAAAAAAAAAGATATATGAACAATAAAATAATTAAAATTGATTTTAGGCCGAAAGGCATTAGATTTAAGTTGTTATTATCTAATTTAGGGCGCCCGCAGAGGACCAGTAAGTTAGTTAAGCTAGTAGATAAGTATGCTAGTTTTTCATTAATTTTTGTTTAGCATGTAAGTTAGTTCTAAGTTGAATTAAAATAAAAATGAATTTAAAAAAATGCACAGTTACGCTTCCTTCACGCACTATAATAAAATAGTGGTCTAATATTTAGTGCATTAGACTGCTAAGTGCGAGGCGCCTGCTTCAAATCCCGAAAACAACAACTTGGTGTTGTTTTTTTCACTGCTCCACCTCTTGTTAAAATCTGACAAACATCCAAGAGTAACACCCCAATATTAAGCTTCTCAAATTTGCCATTCGAATTCGACGTTAAATAAGATGTCCCTTTCTTTGTGGCAAATATAATAACTTCCTGCACACAAATGAAGGGAGAAGCTAGACACTGTATGTTCCGTTAATGCTAGTTATTAAATTCTTTGCACTGATGGGATTCCTCCCCGATCAATTTGTTCCCGGAAACTGCGCAATTTCCCACACACGAATGCACCAACAAGAAAATATGAATAATGTCTGAAACTACTCATGCCGCAATTACAATTACACAACCACTATACTGCGCATGCAATTAAGTGTGATGTAAGAACCGATGTTACTTATGTTATTAATATTTCTAGATAACCTAGATTGTCAAGAAAAAGTGTATGATCCTCTTCTCATTCCCATCACCCTCATCCGGGCAGATTATTTAGTACTATGTAACGTATTTCTGATAGTGAATAGCGATTACAAAAATACTTCCATATACCTTCACATTACTGTAGTGGATCAATTCGTGCCAATATATTTACTTTTTAATATTCTTTTGCAATGACACACGTTCATAGGCATTGGAAATCCTTTTTGCATAAAAATGTTTCCCTACAATTTTATTAGATCAAATTAACTCAATTGAGTCCGTAATTGAACACCACGTCTGGCAACGGACTTAGGCTAATTGATTTAGCTGCGGAACGAAATGGCAATATAGCTAGAACACCGTTTCCTTACCTCAACATCCATAAGGGGACATGGCGGTCTCCAGCTCAACGAACAGTCAACCAAATTGATCACATTGCGATAGACAAGAGGCACGCATCCAGTATTTTGGATGTCCAAACAATCCGATGGGCTAACAACGACTTGGACCACTTGTAGCAAAAAAATGCGAAATACTGTTCAAAAATGTAATGTCAGAAGACATTAAAGAGAACAAAACTGCACTATATCAACAGCACTTATGTCGAAATACAAAGGCGACGATATCAACAAGCCGTCAGATCAGCAGCAACTGATGTGCTAGGTTTCTCGCGCCCACCAGCGGAAACCCATGATTTGATAAAGAATCCGGACAGATAATCGTAGCGTAAAATGAAGGAAATGAAGGCTTTCCCACCAAGCTTTATAAAGAATGTTGAGTAACATTCGACAACTCATAAGCAAAATTGGGTCGGATAAAAGTATGCCGGAAGAATGAAACCTCAGCATCGTTTGTCCAATCCACAAAAAAGACGCTCTAAACTCTGCCAACTAAAGAGGCATAAGTCTCCTCAACATCGCCTATAGTACTGAAACGGTTTAGCAACAAATTGATCGGCTATGACCAGTGTGGTTTTAGGCCAGAAAAGTCCACAACTGATTAAATCTCCACACTTTGGCGGGACCTGGGAAGAAACCAAGCAGCATAAATTGATACCCGACACCTCATCAGCGATTTCAAAGCATCATACGATAGCAATAATAGAGATGAACTATACAGAGCAATGCGATGCGCTTCGGACTTTAGTGAAACATTCGATATAGAAGAAAAAACGGTTTAGGCTTCAGTCTTGAGAGGGTTGTGCATAACTCAAAGACAGATTTAAATTTGAGGTAGGTACTAAGGGACTTTGTCAACTTCGACTACTCTAAATTTGCAGCAACAAAACGAATAATTACTCTTCCCAGCCGCTGTTTCTTCAGGCTAAGAATGCACTTAAGTTGTAGAGCGTTCACTCGTTCACCCTGATCATTCCAGTCCTGCACTACTGTTCTGAACAGTTGACCGTATCTAAATGATTAAGAAATGCTTGGTCGTTTTGAGCGGAAAATTCTTCAGGGAACCTTTGGTCCCGTTTGCAAGCTGTACCTACCTACACTTGTACAGCGACATAGACCTGGACGACCTCGCCGACCACATGAAGAAACTGACCTCAACCAACCCAGTCATGCACTCTCCACTCGTTTTATTTACTATTTTATTTTTAATAGTAAGCACGCATTCGTCCTTATTTCAATGTCTAATTAAAATTCAATTCAATAAAAATGTCTACTTATCACATAGTTTGGACAATTTTCTTGTCCACGTCCTCAACTACTCCACCAATAAAACAAGAAATCTGTTATTGATCTGCACCACGAGAAAGATACTAGTGAATGCAAATGTATCTCCAATTAATGTACATATTTGGTTTAGTCAACCGAAAGCACTTAACAGAACTGAATATCAAATTGGAATTTCCCCTGCGGTATGTAAACTTACCCTACCACAAAAGTAACCAGATCTTACTTCAAATAGCTAGCTACCTAACAGTCGCACATAAACGCATCTACATATTGCTATATGTGTACATTGCTATAGAGTCCATTTGATTCAATCACGTGCATTACGTTTACGCAGCAGCATACAGTTGAACCTAACAAGAATGAGATTTATAACAATCTATCGTGGAATGCCCGACCGAATGCGGGACAGCAAAGTCGTCTTTTATGCAACAGAGATAATCTTATTTGTCTTCAATTGGAATATTGTAATTAATTTCAAAATTTTACTTTGCAACCCGTAACACACTCGGCTAAATTCTATTGGCATAGGATACCCGTAACCTATTGTGGAAATTGGGACAATGGTGTAGGGATGCGAAAATATATAAACTTACGTTGTGTCGCCATTCCACTTTGTAGACAATCGGATGAGCTGTTACCAGGCAATCGAAATATACATCTGTGCCCTCTCGTATCGAGCTCGGGTCAAGGGATGTACCCAGGCGAACGTATGTCTCGGGAACATCTGCAAGTAAGATAAATATCGTCAATGGATTGTTTGTTTGTGTGTAAATATTCTATTCGAGATGGAGAATGGAGATACAATTTGTGTTTTGTTCCTTAGAACACTAATCAATTCAGGTCGTTAAATTAAAGATGTGCTACTGCATAAATTAAGACCAATATCGGCTTTGAACGCAGATGAGTTTTATTTGCATAAAGTGAAAATGCCAATCGGAAGGCGGGTATAGTTAATTTAAGGAAAAAGATATTTCAAATATTATGTGAATAGATATTAGATATACTTCTTAAGGAATATTAATTTTTTTTAACAATTTCAAACGAGACTTACATATTATGTAAATGTATCTTAAAACAAATGAGAAGGCTACGATCCGCTGTGCGAATCGTTGAATACTCTATCCCATTCCATCATGAAATTATAAATACAAAAATCCCAAAAAAGTGAGCCTTTTTAAAACTGAATGGGGGTGATATATGTATAGAAAATGACATTATCACCACATCTTGTTCAGAAAGTTTATCTTAATCTCTCATGGGTCAACAAAAAAACGTTTTTCTACACAGGTACATGATTAACATGAAAAATTTATTGTATATAATGATAAATTTCGTACATTTTCACCATTGTACCGTTTAAGAATTCTCATTTATACGCGAATGAATGCATTCATACAATTTATAAAAACTATGAATGTTACATAAAACGATATTCGTAAAATTTTACTATTTATGAAGGTTATGTCTACGTTCATATAAAATATGTACGACTTCATAAAAATTATGCAATTTTTTATTTACTTTTTGAAAATTTTCATAAAATATAAACATCAAATCATTTTTATAATGAAATCTTACATATGGTTTAAAGTTTTTTTTTATCAGATCTGTGTCGTAGCGAGCTTAATATTTACAAGCGCATCTACGAGCAGAGATTTGCCACTCCATATAATAAGCATCCACAGGCTCATCATTTAGTGCATTTGTTAGTGGGACATAACAGAATACAGAAATTATTTTGACATCACTAACAAAATCAATAAACGATGAAATTAAAATTTATTTCTGTAAACAAATTATAAAAAAATTGTCCTGATAATATTTGGTGTATCGTGTAAGACTACGTTGAGACAAAGGCAACAATTGCAGTAGTTTAGTTTGACACCTATACGGAGGCAAATTGTGTATATCATCCCATGGAAGTCCTCTCAAAGCAAATCTTATAAATTTACGTTGGACTGCC
Source organism: Rhingia campestris (assembly GCA_932526625.1). Taxonomy (NCBI): domain Eukaryota; kingdom Metazoa; phylum Arthropoda; class Insecta; order Diptera; family Syrphidae; genus Rhingia; species Rhingia campestris. The sequence continues at coordinate 112,108,886 of OW052183.1, read as the reverse complement.
TCAATTCTATTTGAATGAACTACATAGAAGGGTGTCCAGACTTGTGAGACATACTCCAAGTGAGGGCGAACTAGACAATTATATAACGAAAGGGTGACATAAGGGTCATTAAACTCTTTTGACAACCATTTTAGAGTTGGATTTATTCACAATATCGTTTATGTGTTTATTAAACTCCAATTTAGGATCAAAATAAACACCAAGATCTTTAAAACTGTCTACACGACAGAGAGTGTGCCCCGACAGAGTATAATTAAAAATGGATGGAATATGTTTAGTGCGGTTCAGATTCAAACCGTTTTTAAGACACCATATTGTAAAGCTATTTAAATCAGTTTGTAGTAAAAGCGAATCACTTAGATCTCCTACACGTTTGAAAATTTTCATATCATCAGCATATATCAGTATTTTGCTCTCTTGAATACAAGCTCTTGCATCGTTAATAGCAAGTATCAATAAGATAGGGCCTAAATGACTAGCTTGGGGTACTCCAGATTGGGCAATAAAAGGGTTGGACTAAGAGCCTATATTTGTTACCTGCTAAGTTTTTAATAAGAGATGTGATTGAACCCAAAAAATTATGATGTTATGTGATTACTGGTCAAAAGTCAGTGTATATTGTATATACAATCGACTTCTTTTTTATTTTTCAAATTATTGGAACAATGATGCATAAAAGTTAAGAGATTTGTGACAGTGGATCGATTTTTTACAAAGCCATGCTTCTCTTTACAGATAATGTTTTTACAGAGGAAGAACAATTTATCACAAATAATATGTTCGCATAACTTAGGAATGCAAGAGGGTTTTGAAATAGGTCTTTAATTAGAGATGTCTCCTCGTTTACATTTTTTAAAAATAGGTGTAATAAATGCATTTTTCCATTGAGTTGGGAATACTCCTGTTTTAAGGGAGCTCTCAAACATATACTTAAGGTATGGCAAAAGAGCATCCTTGCATTGCTTTACGACTTTTGGTAGGATGCCATCACAGAATAGTCATTATTTAATAAAGCGATATATATGTCTCACCGTCAAATATGACGTTGCTGAAACTAACTTGAGAACAGTCATTGAGATAACTGAAATATTATTCTTCTAATACAAGAGGGGTATCAATTAATGATTTACTGAAATTTTCTGCGAATAAGCTAGATAAGATAATAGAGCTCGACATTTTTCCTCCCGACTAACCACAAGAAACCAGTGATTTGACGAAGAATTCCAACGGATGATTGTAGCCAAAAATGACACCTACAAGTCAACGCTGGTTTCATTTAGCTTTATATATACAAATAAACCGACTGAAATGAAATTCCTTTGAAATGAGCAAGGATAAGAATAAGGATAAGTCATATTCGATGCACAGATATGTGCCAAATTCGATCGAAATCTTTGGTAATACCCAGGTAAGCAGCTCGCAATATTCTTTGTACCCTACATCCCATGGTGATATATTAGTTTTGACATTATGTTTATTAAATAGCAAAATAATTTAGCTAGATATATCCTAAAGTAGTATTGGGGATCAGTGACGCGAAGGTTAGTGCGAAGAACTGCAGCGCCAAAATGACTTTTCGCATACGCTATTTTTATTTTAAATTCCTGATTACTATATTTCATCCATATAAAGTTTTGCCAAACGTTAAAAATTCGAAAACGGTTTTATGCAAACACTTGTAAGATGCATCTTTTTGGGAATGTTTAATTTAGGGATGGAATTGGATATGGTTTTAAACGATTCGCACAGCGGATTGTAGCCTTCTCATATGTTTCTTTTTATTAAATTGAGGTTTTCCATAAATTGGGTTTAGGGGATCTCCAGTTATTTTCTAGATAATCCATTGTTTTTTCAAAGAACAGATAGTAAACTAATTAATACAAATTCGTATATGCCTAAAATTTCTGGAATGATCAAAATTAATATATTTTTCTATTTCCTCGTTATTTTTGAAAAAAAAAAAATCGTACACCATCCTTGTTACGTGTATTTAGCTTTTAAATCTCAACTATTATAAAGGAGTTTCCATTCATGGTGTACCACATCTTCAAACTACATAACTATCTGTGTTGTAACAATATTAGACTTTATACTTACACTGTATATCCAGTTGCCAGCCATCTTCCAGTGGTTCCGCAGGAACAGCATGGTTATACGCCCGACACGATAGATACTTCCCTGCATCCGATCTGCTCAACGTTATTGACAAAGTACTTGTTGTTTGATTTCCATCACTTGAGGTCTGAAATCGCAAGAAGTGTACAAAAAGGGTGGAAATGATAAACGAAATAAAAGAAATCCTTCCCAATATCCTTTTTGAAAAATGGAGCTTCAAAGCAGATTCAATTTGACACAACAACTCCCTCTAAAGAAAGTGCAGCAATAAGTTGGCCATTGTAACGCTATATGTATCCTGAGACGAGACTTCAAAGAAAACAATTTATTTGAAGTGCATTCGAGGTTTTTTGTTCCATTTCTTGTGCATTTGTGCGGTGTGCATATGTTGGCGTAAAAGCATATTCGATTGTAGCATATCGTTCTTATGATTTTATCATTGAAGAATATCAACAGTTTGTCCTTCATTTTGGTAAAAAATGGGTCAAAGTTGAATGGTTCCTTTGACGAACAATAGGAGTGGTGTTTTAGTACGTTGTGGTACTTTTACAATAACTAAAGTGGTACTTTTATGTGAATTCTTGTTTGTTCATGTGACACATGTAAGGCGGTGTTTTGTTCTAAAAAGTAGACTATTTTAGGTCTCAACTAGTGGATACTTTATTTGAGTACAATTCGACAAGAAATGAACTTGTAAAAAAAACTCTTATCAATGTCCTAGGTCACATACTGAATATACGCACTCATCATAGTCTCGATTGAGAAGATCTAGTAATAAAGGCATGTTAGAGCAAGGAAGGCGTATAGAAATAGACAAATTAAAATGCAGTTCAATTAACCTTAAGCCACTTTAACTATGAACAAAATGTCTTTTTGAAGGAAATGCACACTATCGCATAGGGCTGCAAATTACCACGGCATAGATAGTGGAGAGCAAAAAATGAAATAAAATACTGTCAGATAATAATTTCATCATTACTTACCGTCTCTGTGGTCTTCTCCAATCTCTGTCCGTCCTGCCACCATGTTATCACAGCGGGTGGTCGTGAACCGGCACTTTGACATAAAAGATCGTATCGACGTCCTGCCGATAATGGTTCTTTTGCTCCCAGCAGTCTTATATTTAATGGAGGAACTGCAAGAAGCAAAAAGCAGAAAAGATAAAAAATTATGAAACGTGTGCGTAGAGTTCTGTACACAGTCTCAGACAAGGAGAAGATATTAGATGAACGGAAGGAAAAACTTCCGCTATTTATTATTTTTTTGTTGCTTTGACTCTTTTTTTTTGAGATTCGCCAATGTCCTACCGACCGCCATACAATAATTACTGAAAAAACTTGACACAAAGTGACTACATTATCCTTATCGAAGACATTGGGAGAGAATGTGTTTTAATGTGTGTGTGTGACTTGGGTTTTGTATCTTTTCATTCTATCACCTATTCGCTTGGTTGCTGGCAGCGTCAGGCGTCTGAAAATGTATTTTAGTCTGTCTTTAGTTCTGTCATTGTAACGATTATTGTTCTGTTATCTATTATATGAGAGGAAAGATAATCATACACAGTGTGTCCTGAGTGGTGAGCTTGGTATAAATTATTGTTTGACATTATCTTTTTTTTTTCGCTTTTACTGATTTTGTAATATTTTTTACAAGTCTCAAAGATGTGGAACTTATTCTTGAAATGGTTTAATATATTTATTTTAGCTTTAAAAGCAAAACTATTAAGGCAAAAAGTATTTGTGCATTAAATTGTAACGATAGTTGAATATGTGATGATGAGGTACACTGAGAAATAAAAGGTCTTAATATCTGTTAGGAGTTGAAGCTGTCTTTATAATAAGTGATTAAAGATACCTACTTAGGAACTACAAAATATAGAGTTATAGGTAAAAGGGTATTCCCTCAAGGAAAAAAAAAATTGCTGATTAATATGACGACTATGTGGGATAATTGGACAGATGATACACATCATACCTTCTCCGGTTGTGATTAGTTTATTAAAGTCCCATAATCTCGCAAAGAAGTATAAGACTTCTGCGGCGATTTTCACCCTACATTAAGTTCACATCCGCCAGTCGAATCTCTGCCACGAAAAGTGATTTATTTATTTAAGAATGATTATTCTCATTTTTATGGGAAATGACAGGAAAATATTGTTTCCTTTTTTTCAAACTGGTTCAAAATTTTGTTAAAAGTTTTTAATTTGGCAAATGTCCCCAAAAGTAATCGTATTCCAAAACTATAAGGATGAAATAGAGATACATATTGACAAAATATATTGTTGAATGAGGCGCACAACGTACACCTACCAACTTAAAGTGTACAACTGGATACAGCTATCTAAGGACCGGGCTAATTGGAGAGTCATGTTGGTTGAGGCCCATGTACTATTTAAATTATTCTGCCTTATCGTCTCGCCCATTAAGGCTAGGATGCGAAGTTTCTCTTGGCTGAATAGGTTATATATCTTTTGACTTTTTGAACAACATCATCTCATCCATCTACCTTTCTGTGTACCGGAACAAAAATTCGTCGAACACATTTTTGTTTAAAATTTCCTAATACTGATATTAGACAACATTACTTCCGTCTCTCAAAACGCAAACTACTTCATATTTTTTTTTTTGATAATGTAGTTAGATATCTAAAGTTTTATTTAACACAGTTTTGAAAAAATATTAGGCAGGTTCAACATACATTGAATAAGCTGATTTTTTGCAGTGTTTTGCAAATTTTTTTTTATAAACTTTTTTGAGTTAAGGAACCTATAACGCTGAATGAGCTCTTTGAGATGATGCTTGCAGATGATTATTGACTCTCCACTAGAATTGTTGTAGATTGTATGTTTATTGATAGAAATACGTCTTATGCAAAATTCGTTACATTGCTTGATAGTTCCGTAACAAAACCATTTTATTTATCTGCTGGTGTGAAACAATAGCGCTATTAAGCGATTATTAGTTGGTCCTAAATAGAATTTATGATAAGCAGAAATATTGTGGGTGAGATAATTGATTTTTGTGGTATCCCATGGTTTAAAGAGCATCTATCTAAGGAAACCCGATGCAGCCAACTTGCAAACATCTGTCTTTAAGAATTTTTTTCAGCTGCACGGTACTAGATGAAGTTCGCATGCTGTAAATTTTACTTGAAATCTCCTGTACTAAACTTGATCGAAAGTCTTTGAAATATACAGCTATCGATTCTCCAATTTTTTTTATCGCAGATGTAATGAATCGTAACCATTTCCTAATCTATTTTTGAAAATACACATTAAAAATAAAATAACCATTTATAGCAACAATTTTAATAACCGCGATTGCGACTATTATTGTAATAGATTTTTTTTGTTATTGCACTGCGCTAATGCGCACAACTTTTAAAATCCCTTACTCAGTATAACTTCACAGCAAGTGAACGCCATTCAAAAAAACCAAGCTTGGCCCTCTGCTGCCATGCGGAGACCAAGTGATCGTTCTTTTATCATAGAACCGCTGAGTAGTAGTTTATTTTACCCACCATTTTTTTTCGTCTCCTTACTCGTAAAAATAACACTATTTTTACTGAGGTAAATATGCTCAACATAACTTTTTTGTCAATTGGTAAAGTGATCTACATGATAATGGTCAGGCCCATTATAACATACGCTTCAATAGTATGGTGGAACAAAGTCACCCAAAAAACAACTATAAATAAATTAAACAAGGTACAACGGCTTGCCTGTCTGGGCATTACCGGAGCTATGCGTACCTGTCCCACGGCGGCTATAGAAGCCTTAATAGGACTAACACCCCTCCACATTTATATAAAAAAAGTGGCAATTCGCAGCTCAGTAAGTTTGACACAAGCGGAAGAATTAAACATTAGTGAACATCTAAAACTAATTGAACTTCTATCCGAACTTCCAGAACTTGACATGATCAGAGAAGCATGGTGTAGCAACAACCCACCAAACTGCCTAAACGGCCTTAAGTGGTATACGGATGGTTCTAAAATGGACTCAAGGGTAGGAGCTGGCATACATGGACCAAATAAAAACATCTCAATACATATGGGAAAAAACCCTAGTGTATTCCAAGCTGAGCTACATGCCATAAAAGAATGCGCAAACCTAATACACAACTCAGGTATTAAAGGCGCAAACATCCATATATTCACGGACAGTCAAGCAGCTATAAAAGCCCTTAGCTCACACACCATTGACTCCAAATCAGTACTAAACTGCTTCAACTCCCTCCAAACACTCAGTTCCAGGAACAAAACCAAACTATGGTGGGTCCCCGGACATAAGGGAATTAAAGGTAACGAAAAAGCTGATGAACTAACCAGAAAAGGTTCGGAAACCCTCTTCATTGGACCTGAACCCTTCTGTGCAATCCCCAAATCAGCCATAAATCTGGTCATAAAAAACTGGGAATAAAACATCCCAGGCCTAAGACAGGCCAAAAGAGCTATTCAGCCCTTCAAATCAGATGCCAATAAGATACTAAATCTTCGCAGGCACGATATCAAAAACTAAGTAGGCTGGTACCTAACTGGTCATCACGGTGTGCGATATCACCTAAACAAAATGCGTCTAGTCGACTCACCGGAGTGCAGACTATGTCTAGAAGAAGACGAAACAGCCGAGCATATCATATGTGAATGCCCTGCCCTTTACGGTATGAGAAGGGAATCTTTCTTCAGGGAATTTTTAAGTCCCGAAGAACTGAGGAAATCTTCGGCTGAAAGTATTATCAGCTACATTAGGAAAGTAGAAGCGCTACTAACCTAAAAAAACATCTGACGGCAAGCACAATAGATCTTTTAGGTCGATGTGTATATTACTGCTTAGGTAGGTCAGAATTTAAAAAAAAATATAATTTTTCAAGTAATTTCAAATAAGGTATCCGAATATTTGTAAATCTGATGACACAGAAAGGTGTTATAAAGTGCTAACATTGTAGTTCGTGATCCAGTAGAACCTAATTTGCGTAGTCCGTCGTACACAAGACCAAGACCTTTTTTTTCTCAGTAACAGCAGGCGTGCGCACATCAGCTGGAGCATCAACAGGAAACCGTGAGTACATAGCGTTAATACTTTATTTTTTATTGCATTGATTGAGGTAGTATGTATCTCGGAGGATGTGGGATTGCCCCCAAGTAGCCTCAATGTTTACTTATATACGATTTTAACACCTGTCGCGAAGATTGTGAGAAGTTGACGCGTTTTGATCTTAAGTTAAGAGGAGTATTTCAGGCACGATTATTTATTTTGTTGAAGGATTTCAAGCAGCAACAACCCCCCCGATCCGACGAGCTGATGCCCGAGCATCCACAAGCGTGCCACCCGCTGCTAACTATGGGACAACAACACCTTTCATCATTCCTTTCCACGACACAGATGTCCATAGATGGGTTACAAAACTTATCAGGTCATCAGTTCAGTTTTTCTTTTGGAAGTTATATTGGCGATCGCTAATAAATTATTCCTTTCTAGATATTCAACTATATCGATGTTATTTTTTTTTTCATTACTTTTGAATATATGGATATTAATAGGTCTGTAGTTTTCAATAATTTTTGTGAATCGTTTGGATTTTACCATTTTCCAACAGATTGGGAGAACCTGTTGATCATGTGACATAAAAACAATCTTCAAGGAACGGATGCGAGTTCGGATTTGCATTTTTTTATATGCAATGGGTGGCATTACATTGAATCAGTTGATTTCTTACAGTCCGAATTTTTACCGATGCATCTTATTTTATTTTACTTCCACCATCCTTGAGGGTATGTACTGTCGTTGATGACACCGCCTGTTCAGAGGTTAATGTTAAATTTTATGAAAACATTCATAAATCGCCACTTTCCTTTTCTTTTTTAGCTAGTGGCCCATTAGTTCTGATTAAGCCATCGTATGAAGAGTGGCTAGCATTACTACTGACTAATTTTGGCTTTGAACACTGTGACCTTATTTCTTCAAAAAGCAGGGAACAACAATCATAGCTGAGGAACCACACTGTGACTTTAGGTGAATGCAAAGGCCGTATATGCAATCCTTGGAAATTGTTGTCAGCCCAGCAGAGCATGTCTGTTGGCGTCTTCTTAAATGAAAAAAAAAAATCATCACTTAAAAAATAATCCCTTCCTCTAAAACGCTTTCGAGAATGCAAATGCGGCAAATTCCAGCACAATCGTAAACTTTTTGGTAATGAAAGTCATCGTGACGAATTCGCTGCAATGAGCGATCGGAAAGTCCAAGACGAATGCTTGGGCACAGAACACCACACCGTGGGGATTTCAAGATTGAGTATTTCACTTTCTTAATGTTCTCTGGTGATATAATAAGCCAGTTCTTCGCCTTGTCATACTCGGTGTTTGTGATTCTTTTACAATTGAGATTTTCGGTCCAGGGAGGGCTAAATGGTAAAAGCGTAAAAAACAAACACACCTTTCAAATAAGACCACTATGTTGAAACACCATTTGTTTGCTGCGGTATCCTCATTACTGTCTAGCACTCGACACCGTAAAGTAGGATGGTAGAATTAGGGTCCGATAAAGCTTCATTTGGACTTTTGCATTAGGAATTTTGGTTTTTCTTGTTTCGCTAAACCGAATGAGAATCACTTTCCAAGCATCAATCTTCGTCATTTCTCCACTAAGGTGATATTAATGGGATTAATGTTGGCTTCGGGGTAGATAAGCTCCTTAACTGCCTTCAAGTTGTTGCAATCAACTGACAGATTTTTTTTGTTTCAGTGGTCTTTTTTCGTTCATGTCATCAAATAAGCCCTGGTTTTGTAAAATTATTACTGAGAGAAATATTGTTGAGCGCCGATCTTTTAGAATATTGAATTGAAAGCGCTTGTTACAGCGATTTTGTGCAAGATTGTGGAGCGGCACTACTTTGTTTGTTGATACAATATGATTCGTCCCGTTTGGCCTGTTCATCAATAAATGCTTTTTCAAGCATTCAAGCAATTGGAGCGACCAACGATTTGTATATTGTCTGCATATCAGAGAAGCTGGACAGTTTTGCTTAAGATAGTGTCTTTCGTGTTAACACCTGCTCTACCCTCTATTTGATATACAATATTAGGGAAATCGCATCATTGCGCATCTTCTTGTCGGATACGGCGCATGTTTGTAGCAGTTTAAATGAGTGGCTTTCAATCTAAACTTTGTATTAGTTTTAACATACAAAACTATATCTATTTTAATAGAATCTCCCGAAAGTCTATGAAGGTCATAAAATACTATTAGAGAAGCTTCTCATATTTTAGCGTTCGGAATCGGCTTTATTTTGTCTTTTTCTATAACTTGGTTTAGTTTGAAAATTTGGTCTCTGGTCGATTTGCAGTGACGGAAGACACGTACTCATGAATGTTTTGCAGAAAGGCTTCAGACGTTCACTTAGTACGTTGGATTGGATATTATATGCGACATTTAGCAGGGATATGCATCGGTAGTTGTAGGAAGAAATTAAATCACTTTTGTTGTATAAGGAACATATGGAACTTATATTATTGAGCTTGCTTTAATCCATTCAGACTTGGTTGATAGTTTGGTTGGTAAATGCATATTTCCATGGCATCAACACAGACATTGAAGACATTCGGTGGCAATCCAACAAAAAGAATTGTTTATTAACTTTTCTCATTTCAAATGTTTGTAGTTTTATGCAAACAGTAAATATAAAACATAAATCAAATTCCAATAAGTAACAGTTAAATTCAAACAATTTACTGTGCCACATTGATATTGTATGAATTTAATTGTTAATTGTTGAAATTTGATTTAAATTTTTTAATTACTTTTAGAATAGAATTAGAAATGAGAAAATTAATAAACAATTTGTTGTTATTTCAAAAGTTGTCTAGCTTTATTGGTTAGTTACAGTGCTGTCAATGCAATGTCTAATGCCATTGACTGTACATCTACATATAGGTAGTAGAGAGTATTATACTAGAAACATTTTTTTTCATTTTTACTTATTAGATATTATAAAGTTTATTTTCAGAATTACCGGTATTGCTGTGGTATCGAATTCGAAGATATATACATTAACAAAAAGAAGATACTTTGAAAATAAAATTGTCATAAACATAATTAGCTATGGCATACATGCAAATTTATATAAACTCATACTATGCTAAGTTCATATAATAATGTACTCGATCCATCTTTTCTCGTAACTGCGTAATTTCGGATACACACTTCACATTCGTGAATATCCCAAAATTTTCTGAAATTACTCATGTCACATGCAAATTACACCATATACTCTCAGTTTGCATGCAGGCATATGTAATGTGTGGGCCCTATTAGGTTACACCTTAAGACTGTTATGAATACAATATTCTAAAGAACATTAATAAACGGAATGTGCGCTTCGCTATTCCTGGAAGAGACCAATTTTTATAAGTTGTCATTTCAAAATAAAATTAGAAACACTTTATAGCGCTTCGAAGTATTTTAACTGGATAAGACTAATTAAATATGGTATGTTAACGACATCTTCGCCTACGTCACATTAATCAAATGATAAAATTTGACAGCCAGCAGTGTACTCTAGAATTCATTAGCGACAACTTTTTGTCAACTTCTCCACCATTCGTTCCTGACGTAGTCCTAATCAATCACAGTGCTTATTTGCACTTTTGATTTAATCATTGGTAACCTCCTAACTATACCAAATGTAATCAAATTCCTCTAAGGCGCATCACTTCTACCACTTCGATTCACTACAACGTTATCCTCTCCCACGCGCCTCCTACAATTTCAGGATATCTATCTCAGTTATTTCCGTTTCAACTATATCCACCAACAATAGTCGTTCTGTGCTACACCGACCATTGCAAACGAAATCGATCTACGTCAAAAATCGAAAGCAAGTGAACACAACTACACACACAACAATCTATTCATGGCCGGAAATCAATTACTTATTATACATCAAATTTAATATAACAGAACAAATATTTTATTACAAAGCAAACGACTGTGCACATTCCAGTCTCTAGAGCTTCCTCTCTCTCCGGTTGAGAGTTTCCATATCCTACGAACTTTGACTGTTGGTGTCGACTTGCTTTTGCCTCGTCCTTATTGTGACGTTTACAATTCGGGTGTAGAAATTGGAAATTAAAAGAAAAAATCAAAGACAAAACCCAGCGACGAAGCTCAGGATTTGACTTTTGCCAACAGGATATTATGGCAATGTATTATCAAAGATTACATATACCTTAACCTATATACATGCATGGTTTAAAGTAAATCAAAAACTAATATTTGAAATTGAATTTGCAACGGAATTCAAGGAGTTGTGTAACATTATAGCTACACATGCAAATTTCTCTCTATGTGTGCATACATGTGTGTATAGAGTTTTGTGTCGGAAAACGTGTTCTCCTGCTGCCATATTAAAATTGCTTCTAGTCAAAGTATGGTTGGCATTGCTGGCCATGGCGTAGGCGAATTTCAAGCAAACGTGGACTCAACGAAGTAGGGATATTATGGTTTACGGTTTACGACATCCTGAAGGCATTATACTCACAGTTCATATCAATTTGTACTACTGATTCAATTGGTGTTGCCCTGGGATGATTGTTTGCTCTGCATGTCAGTCTTGAGTTAAGATCCTCCCGTCCAAGGGGACCCAATGTAATTTCACTTTGTACATAACGTCCGCCTGGGACATGATTTGTTTCAGAGATTACCGGAATACCGTCCCGGTACCAGCTTATGGTTGGCGTCGGTTTGCCTGTGGTCAAGAAACAAAGAAGGAGTATATGAGTAGTACGTATATACTGTTAGTAGGATCAAAATGAATGAATTTTCTAAATTTAATGTGTACAGAAATTTCCCTAGCAGGCAAATACGATGGATATTCCTTATGGATTCCTTATACATGTGTACATAGGTTTATTGGCCCATAAAGCCATATGAACAACGGTATATAGGAAATATCATTTTTTTGCTGCCTTTGTACTCTGTATGAGCGCTTGGCATTTGAACTTACCCCCATAAACTTCACATTTTAAGGATACCACATCGCCTTCGCTGTACGGCCCCACAACACTGGTTCTTTCGATGTCTGCATCGTCTCGTATGATAATGCGTTCAGGTGGTGCTGTAAAATGAACAAAGCAAAAAAGAAAAGGATGAGCATTTTAAAAGATATTATTCGCAATAATAATATTCCATTTTTGTTTTGAATAAGTATCCTTGCGATGAGGTATATTGTGCATTTTGAATTTATGTGCATATGGACGGGGTTTGGTGAATCAAAGCACTTGTGATATGAGCTCGTTTTGGGACATTTTTGTTGGATGACAATGAAATGTACAATGTAATGGAGGATGCTTTAAAAATATTGTATGGCACCATTAACCTAGAGTGGAAATTTAATGAGATTTTTACGTTTAAATTGAAAAGGTACTTCAGACATTTTCATAACCTTGTTGTGGATGACTATTAAGAATTCATATGATTTAAGTATCGAATTTATAAGAATAGCAGGGATAAATTGGATAAGATACAGCTTAATCTTATCTTTGTGTCTTTTCACGAAATACTTCTCTTTGTGAATGATGGTGATAGACAAATAGCGCAGACAAGGTGAAATGATAGGTCCTTTTGTATACTCGGTATATAGCATTGGAAAGAAAGGGATATTCAGGACCCTCGGAAACCATTCAAAATCCTCACAACCAAAAAACAAAAATTCGTAAATCCATTGTCATCGACACTAACTAAGTGCCTGGGATTTGGTAGGATTTTGGGCTCGATAACTCCGAAATGTTCAAGAGGTTAAAATTTATTGATATTTACCACTGTCCTCGTGTTTGGTAACCCGAAGAGTGCACTCTAAAATTAATGAGAATGAGTGATGCGAAATATCCGGTCTGCTGACCTCAGGCTAAAACGTGAAATTTGCCTCTTAGTTAGGGACTACTCCGCAAAAACTATTGCTACGAACAATGTTTTGGAAAGGACTGATTGCTCACGATTTTGATAAACTAATAAAGAACAACGACGTATGTATCTGCATCTGGGATGTCCGAACGCTTAACAAAAAAGTGCAGCCAAAGTGGAGGCCTAAGGATAAAAGTATGGCCAAGGCGAAAGGACCATGAAATACTGTGAGATTTACTACAGTCCGTGTGGATGACAAACGTATGAGCGACTGCTGAACTATGTTAAAGAGAAGTGGAGGAAATGTTTAGATAAACTGTAGAAAAAAACACAAGCTAAAAACTACCTGACAACGAACTCAGGCTAATTGCTTCGCTACAGAAGGACCTCCCACTAATTTCTAAACCCATCAGATGGTTCGTCTATTAAGCATCCATAAGGGGACATGGCGGTTATCAAACTAGCACACCAAACTGACCATATGGCTAAAGGCAAGAGCTACGCTTTTAGTAATCTATATGTCCGAATACTCTAACCGCTGACATTGACTCGGACAATTTCATTGTTGCTCCCAAGGTAAGGTATCCGCATAATAATGGCGAGTTCCTGTGAAAGAAATCAACATCGTAAGTCTGCACTTGCAAGAGTAAGATTTACGCAAGTGTAAAATGTAAACGTCCGGGATTCCCGAACAAAATCCTATCGAGATGAGCAGACAAAATCTATGTTAAGCCACAGCCCATGCTGAGAACCACATCTGCCGACTGATGTACCACGGCGACGACAAAATTTTAAACTTTGAGGTGGTGAGAGTAATTGTATACAAAAGCTACTTAGTCATTTTTTTGCGATAGGACTCTTCGATAGACACTACGAGGACCGTCGCGTCTACTCGTGCCCACAGTAGATACTTACTTACTAACTTAAGTGGAGCTACAGTCCGGAATGAACCTGGGCCACAACCAACATGCCTCTCCAATTAGACTGGTCCTTAGCTAATTGCCTCCAGTTGCGTACTCCAAGTTTCTACTACTGCGCGCCACTTGAGAGTCGAGGTCTTCCTCTACTGCGTCCGACGTCTAGCTGGGAAACACGAAGACGCTGAAGGTATTGGCCATTCGTTCTACAAGTCCCAGCCATCTTAAACGTACAATGCGGAGTTTTTTTGACCAGGGGTATGTCGCTGTCCATAGCCCGTCACCGCAAACGGGACTGAAGATTTTTCGAAGAGTTTTCCTCTTGAATCGATCAAGGATTTCTTCAGCCGTAGAGCAGGACTGGGATGGCCAGGGTCTTAAATAAGATCTCCTTAGTAGTTCGAATGAGGGCTTTATTACTGAATTGCCTTCATAGCCCGAAGAAAGAGTGGTTGGCAAGAGTAAGTCTTCGTTTAATTTCTGACGAGATGTTGTTGTCAGAGTTAATAACGGAGCCGAGGTAGAAAAAGTCCCTACGACCTCAAAGTAGTAAGTGAGAGATTTTTACTCACTTAAACTACCAGCCTTTTTGTATATGTATTGCAGATAAGTGTGCGACTTATCACGAAATATTTGACAGATAACTTTCCTTTGAGGGTTCCTCCTTTTATCAATTTTCTATCACGATTTATAATTATTGGCCTAAATCGAAAGGTTTAGTACTTTGATGACGTCGCAGTAAATTTGTTTCATCAAGAATGAAGAATTTGGTGTGCCATTGTCTTTACGTGTCGCAATAATACCCAGATCTCCGCTGACATCTTCGTTCCTTCTGTACCACTGGACAAAAATGTTTGAATTCGTTTCACTAGTACAATCCCGTGGTTGTATACCATATGTCAAAACCGGGACGCAAATAAGCAGCGTATTTTAAGGATATTTCGCTTCATTTGAAAACGGGATTCGAAACGTATTTATAAATACAGGCAAATTATTTGTTCGTTTATGACGTTTGTGGTACAATTGTAAATACCAGGTAAAAAAATGGTCCAAGGACGGTTCCTTGCCATTATCGCCATTATTTCTTTGAACTCTGAATATTTGTTTCCAAGTTTCAGATGAAAATGCTTACTTTCAAGATACGACACTATGATTTTATATAATTTTTAAGGCAGAACTTGTCTTAATTTATATTTAAGACCTTTATGGCACACCTTGTCAAAAGCTTGCTATACGTCAAGAAATACGACTGAACAAATTTTTGATTAATAATTGGGTGTAATCGACAGAGTAACATACATTCAAAAATATATAAAATTCTTGGAAGAAGAGAAATGGGTCTTTAAAATTTTAATTCATTCGGTTATTTTCCTGGTTTCAGAAGTTCTCCAGTCATCGGGTCATATCCCGGAGCTGTATTTCCTGATCAATCGAATGATCGTTACACTCTTTTGTATTTATACTATTATTTGTATTATTATTATTTATAAGCGAACGCATTGTAACAATTCCCATCAAGGCCAAATTCGCCATCATAAGCATATGTATGCTCACACCCCGACGGAGGAAATAGATGATTTCAAAGCCGCATACGACAGCATTTATAAAGACGAACTATACAGAGCCATGTCTAGTTTTGATACACCACCCAAACCCGTCCATCTTTGCAGAATGGCGATGGAGAATTCTGGTCCATCAGGGCCTGAAACGACCTCGCCACATTCGATACCAAAATAATTAGTAGAGGCTATGCACTGTTATGTGACTTCTTTAATTTGATTCTTGAGATTCTCACTAGCCAACACCAACACTTTGGTAAATCGGTGCAACTATTAGCATACGCCGACCATATTGACATCAGTTGTAGGACTCAACGTGATTTCAACGTTTGATTGTATGGAGAGCGAAGCGGCAAAAATGAGTTAACAGTAAATGGGGGTAAGACTAAGTATATGATGTCAACAAGAAATGATACATCGACGCATTGGGAAGCACGTCACCATTGACAGATATAAATTTGACTTTGTCTATCTCAGCTCCTCTAATAACCCTAACAATAATATCTCGTCAGAAATTAAACTAAGAATTACGCTTGCCAACCGCAGTTTCTTCAGGCCTAGAAGGCAATTCAGTAGTAAAGCCCTCACTCATTGGAATACTGACTGAGATGCTATATATGCTCTATGGCGCTGAAGCATGGTATATATCAAAAGTGGATGAAGAAATAATTTGTCGATTTGAGAGAAAAAATCTTCCAAATATCTTCGGTCCCGTTTGCGTTAATGAGCTAAGGAGACGATGATTGAACTTAGAAAATCTGCAAGAAAATCGGTAGAAGATCTACCGCTAAATGCAAATGTTGGTTGAGGTCCAGGTTCATTTTGTATTACCAACTACCTTTTTTGGAAGACTTCATATTGCGTTTGGTATGAATTTGCTTGGAAAGGTATACTAGCGCTATTTGTATTAAATCGAAAAGGTGTATATTCCGGACCATGAAGCCTTAGTAGTAGACAAAGAGCCTTAAGAGAAGTGGTAATTATCTACAGAACTTAATCAGTGTATAACTGTCATTTTTCTGTCAAGCCTTACACTTTTCCCGAATATTTTTCTACAGTCGTACTTCCATATCGCTTTAAGCTCAATTAGGTCCAACAGATCTTAGAGACTAACTTGATGAACCCATCAAATCTATTCTCTCCCAGTTTAAGGATTTGAAAAAAAAATATGTGCTTATATGGCAATCGACCGAAAAATAGCTTTGCACGACTTTTTCACATCACTTAAGTGAAAAACTGACAACGCCTCTTTTGTATGCGGTTATTCCCTTTTCAATACGATTTTGATTCATCGCCAAGAAGTATTTTTAATCATCTCCTACATCGGATTTTTTTCAAAATATCGTTCCGCAAAAATCTCCATAAAAAAAATTCTTTTACTTTAGTCCACCGAAAATCCGATGTTGTCGGTTGAAGGGGAATGGGATGAATAATAGCTCTTTAACCACGTGTTCAATTCCGTTTGCAGTGTAAACCCAGTGCTATTACGTTGTAGCTGAACGGGTGTATAATCAACGGTTACTGTACACCCCACGGTTATCCTCATCGTTTATTATACGTAACTCGTAATTTTCCACTAAAGTGTTTTACTTGTGCCAAACGCTTTGTGTTGTATAACACAGAAGCGGCAAAAGCTAGGGCAGGAGTTGGATCACGGCAGACTTTTGCTGGGTCAACCCTTGAGGCGGGTCCTATTCAACTTTTCTTTCAGCTTGGCGACGAGAAATGAGCTGTTTTTTTCCGTGAACAAGCATCGTTCATTCTTTTCAGGACTTATTTTAGTCCTTTATTGTATTTTTTGTTTTTTATTTTTTTCGCAATCTTAACGATTTTTGTTAAGGGTGCAATTTTTCATTGCATTACTTTGGAAGTAGTATGGCTGCTTTTCTGTAGAGTGCTGGATATCGGTGGTGGAGGCGTATTCATGAAGTTTTAAAATATTTTACAACCTTGCAATCCATTTCGCTGAAGGTTGCTTTTTGTTTTAATGTTTTTTTCTTCTTTTGAGGACACATTAGTATGTAATAATTTTTTTTTGTGCGAACTGATGTTTACTTTGTCTTTGTCGTCGGCGAGGAGGAAGGGGAGGAATGTCGAGTTTTATTAACAGTTGTATTCAATTTTAAACTCAAGCTGAGGTTAGAATGGTTGTTTTTTTTAAATGAAACAAATAAATTCGAAAAGTGTGTGATAGGTTTAGTTTTAAGAACATTAGGCCAGTTTTCCAGGGTCAGGGTTTTTCTCCATTGGACGAACATTTTCATATAAGTAAGAACTTGAGAAAGGCATATCATCAACTACCAATGAACCCACATGAAGTTCCCATAATTACACTTTTTGGCTTGTTTGAGTATCTTTTGATGAATTTTTGTATAAAATGTTTTAATTTTTTTTGAAAATGATTCTCAACACCAGCAATATCTTCGTCTATTATTCAAATAGTTGCATACCCATGGCAGTCTCATCATCAATGTGAAGAAATTTAAATTTTGTGAGTCAAAAGTCCGTTTTCAGTGGGTCACCGTAAAGCTCAGGGAATAAAACCGAAGCGAGCCCCGGAGAGAAAGTCGATGCAATTCAAGGATTCCAGAAATGTTTACGAGAGGGAGTTTTTGAGTGAATGCCAGTAAAGCACTTTCGTCATGTTGCATGATAATGATAACTGCTAAGACCACTTTCTCTACGTTCCCAAATGCGACAGTAGATACATGAATGATTGTGCCTCTGGTGTTGTCGCGAGAAATTCCCAAAATCCTCTCTAAAAAAGAAAGTTAGAGAAGACACGAAATATTGTGTCACTTTGTATAAATCCTTTTTCAGTATCGAATTTTTCATTGAAGAATTGTCCATCATAATCGTTTATGCACTATGGGAAAATCTTTGTCTCTTTAATTGCTCTCGTATGTGGCTTTGAAATCGATGAATAGGTGACCGATTTGGACACATTAATTCGGCCATTCAGCCGGACTATTTCTCGAGATTATACCATTACCAAATTTCCAATTGCTTAATGCATTAAAATATATTTAGGAGTATCATAAACTAACTCATTGGTATCATTTGATCGTAATAATGTATGCAGTATGCCTGATGAGCATTAGCACAGTTTGCTCGATCCATAAAAAAGAGGATCCTATGAACTATGCCAATTACATAGCCATAGGTCTCCTCAATACGTCTTTTAAAATGATATCAAATCATAATATGACAACTAAAACCGTTCATCGAAAACCTGCTCGGTGCCTATCAGTATGTTTTTTGCCCAGTAAATTCCAATTCTTCATACGCCATCAGGTCTTAAGAGAAGTCCAAAGAGTACTAATCGATATTCACAACCTATATCTTTGATTTCAATACATCATTTATAGGGATGAACTATGAAGAGACATATCTAGTTTGGGTACACCGCCCAAAAATAAAGGAGAATTATCCCTGTTCTATCAAAGATTATGAAGTCTATACAGATGATGCACTCCTTATAAGAAAAATTGTTCTATGGCGGATCGTGCTGGCACAGCCCGCCATATGTTTTTGTTCTTGTTTTTCGTGTGTTTTCATGCACACCGCCCGCCCAAACCATAAGTTACTGAGCAAAAGTTTCTGTTTTTTTGTTCTCAATGCGTCATCTGTATCGACTTCATAATCTTTGGTTCAATCAAATGCAGCAATGACCTCATCGACACATTCAATACTTAAAATGAAAATTAAAGTGACAGTCTTATGAATTGTCACTTTTGGGATTTAAACCATGGTCCGCGGGCTTAGTAGTCCAACGCATTTGCGGCTACACCACTGAACCCACTAATAAAATAAACAGTTTCTTGTTAATTTTATGATCTTAAATTGTGTTACAACCTATACATTCATTTCACTAAAAAATTAATCACATAGATACATCTAAATATTCTTGCAATACTATCATTTATTATTTCTCCATGTGCTAACCTCTAGAAACTAAGACATCATCGTAGATTATATCGAATCATCGTTGTCTGTAACTAACAACAATCCTCCAACCCCGCATAAGCCGGTATCATAACTTCAATCAATGACAAGAACACATTACTTTATGAACTGTTACTCGCAATGAAATATGTTCCATTCAACAAACTTTCATATTACATTTCTGACATTTGCTTTATTTTCTCCCTCGGTATTGTTGTTACTTTAATTTTGTTAGCTTCATTTTTTCCCCTCCTGATCCTTGAAAGGAAAAATTCTCCAGTAATTGCGTTTCGCAGGAAATTGTGCAACTGCTTAGATAATACATCACTCCCATTCTTTAGAATCTCGAAAACGAAAAACAATACAAAATTAAATTCATAAATCACTGGCATTCTGGAAAGAACGAACACGAAGGATGAATCCCTATTGCAACAATATTCCCGCAAAGAAAAAGAAAAATTAAAAAAGAATGGAAAGGAAAACTCCAAACAACATTCATATTGTAAACGTTGAGCTTTTCTGATAGCAAAACCTCTTCCAATGGGAGGCGAATTTCACCCTTTACCCTTTACCCTTTGTAAATGCATTAACTGAACAAAATCCCAAAATGAGGGTAATAACTCATTTTGTTGTCCTCTGCTGTTAGCACTTTTGCGAAAAAGCGGCAGCGTCACAATTCTTGTACACACACATTTAATCCTTCAAAGTTGTGGAGGGACCCTGTAATATAACAAAAAAAAAATTGTCTTATATACACACATAGGTACGTGGTGCGAGTGCACTCTGATTTATATCGCAAGGTTTTACTTGCAAGACAGTCTTTGGACAAATAATTTTTTTTCTCAACAAGACTCGGCAGATACTTTTCTTCTGCGGGTGAGAATAATTTTGTAGCTCGATGGGTTTTGAACACCACCAGCATTTTTCTACAGAGAACTTATGTTTTTATTTTAATTAAACTTTTGAATAGTTGTCAACTGCAAGATTAACACCCAAGGCACGACAACAGAACTTGGTTTTTGGCGAATTATACTAAGCAATTAATTAATTGAATCGAAAGTTGTGTTGCATGATAAATAGCGATGGTCAGTATCTAGTTATCATATAAGATGCTGACTTTTATCTTCACACCACACCATCTTCTTACAATGATGGGATAAATCCCTTGAGATTGTGATGATTGCGTTAAAGCGATAAACACGAGGTCACGGATTTGAATTTCAATATGCAACCTATCAAACAAAGACTATTTTGGAATATTGCTGGGGTAATTTAAAGAAATGGAGTAGAAACTAGGAACTTCTTAAAAAGTTAAATTTTAAGGGCCGATGTTGATTTTGAATAAAAAAAAATATTTAAGAAATGATTGTCATTTCTTTTTATTATGATAATATTGGTATGGTTCAATTATGTATGAAACAAAATATCGACCTCAGCGGCACACCTCTATCCGATGGTCCAAATTTTCGATGACGCTGAGGCATAATTGAGGTTCTATGCCGTTAATGTGCCGAATTATCTCATCCTTTAGCTCTTGAATTGTTGGCTTATCGACGTACACCTTTTCTTTCAAATAACCCCAAAAGAAAGAAGTCCAACGGTGTTAAATCACATGATCTTGGCGGCCAATTGACATCGCCACCACGTGAGATAACACGGCCATTGAATTTGTGGCGCAAAAGAGCCATTGTTTCGTTAGCTGTGTGGCAAGTGGCACCATCCTATTGAAACCACATATCGTCCACATCCATATCTTCCAATTCGGGCCATAAAAAGTTTGTTATCACCTTACGATAGCGAACACCACAGTAGCCGTCCTCATTTTGGAAAAAATACGGCCCGATGATGCCGCCAGCCCATAAACCGCATCAAACAATCACTCTTTGTGGGTTCATTTATTTCACGACATGCACTGGTGTTTTCACATCTCATACAGACCCGGTTTGCTCAAATTTTTGCACGATTTTTTTTTCGATTATACGCACATTTGGATGCATAACACGCGATGCAACGTGCAGTTTGGAAGTAGCTCCTCCGAACTATTCCAAACATGCAACGGATTTCGGCAAGGAGACGCGCTTTCATGTGACTTCTTCAATATCGTACTGGAGCAGATAGTGCGCAGGGTAGGTGTTAACATGGAAGGCACTATTTTCAACAGGTCCGTCCAGCAGCTAGGCTATCAACAATCAAACAAGCTTCTGTCCACCGCCTAGGATAAAACGTCGCTGTTGATAGCAACAATTTCGAGGTAGTTAAGGAGTTCACCTACCTCGGAGTTAACATAAACTCCACGAATAACACCCTAATGGAGATCCGTCGAACAATTACCCTAGGAAACCGTTTCTACTTCGGTTTAGCGAAACATCTGGGTTCAAAACTCCTAACTCGAAGCGAAATGTGTGCTCTACAAAACCACTACCCTGCCGCAGTTCTGCTTAATGGAGCCAAAACACGTTGACTACATTGGCTCGGCCACATCGAGCGAATGAACAATAATGCTCCAGCTAAGAGTATCTTCGAATCCCAGACCCCAGGTTCGAGAAGGCAAGGAAGATCGAAAATCCGTTTCAAAGACCAAGCCATCGCGGATGCCAGAGCGCTTGGTCTAGACAACTGGAAGCATCTAGGCAAGGATCGTAGAGGATGGAAGGCTGCAGTGTCTCAGGCAGAGAGTCTTCACGGGTCGGGAGCCCGATAAGTAAGTAAGTAAGCACATTTGGACGATTAAATTGACCGAATTAAAGAAGTCACATTACATTGCGTCGCCTTGCCTAAATCCTTTTTTGCTATCGACTGTATCGGTGAGGTCGTTTCTGACACTGATGGAGCAGCGAGAATTCTCTATCATCATCCTATACAAACGGACATCTGTATAGTTCCTCTCTATAAATGCGCATACGACAGCTTTGAAATCTATAAATGCTTTTGTATACGGCTTTGAAATCGATAAATAGGTGGTGGGTATCGATTTGGACTTCTTGGCTTTTTTCCAGGATCTGCCGAAGTGTGAAAATTTGATCGGTTGTTGACTTTCCTGGCCTAAAGCCATACTGATAAAGGCAGATCTGGTTGTTGGTAAACGATCGTCATCGCCGTTTAAGAGTCTACAGAAGTGTCCTTTCATATCCTCAGCATCGACTATGTCTCAGCTACGATATTTCCTTGTCCATCTCCACAGTATTATGTACGAGCCTTGTATCCTTGGCTTTGACGCTTTACACTTTGGTAAAACTTGCGAACATCGTTCCTGGAGTGGCACCACTTTATATCCTAGATCGCGCGCTTTTCTTGCTCTATATGTATTTTTTCTTCTTTCTGAAAAGCCGTTGTTCTTTCCTTCTTCTCTGCCTATAGAGCTCAATGGCAGCTCTCGTCTTCACCTGCAGCTTAGGCTTGTAGGCCTCGTTCTTGGCTGCGAGCATCTGTCGGCATTCCTCATCAAACCAGGGGTTTCTTTCAGGTGTCCATTGCCATTGTTCTTCGACATTAGATGCTGATGGTATGGTGCGAATCGAGAGGTTAAGGGATATTCGCGAAAGTTTTGGCGGTCTTGCAGTCTTCCGACATTAATTTTTTCCACAGTATTTCTGGTTTGTGTTGGCTTGGTGGATATCCGCATTCTTACCATAGCTGCAATAAGGTAGTGGTCCGATTAGAATGTTTGGACATCCAAAAAACTGGATGCGTGCCTCTCTATCGCAATGTGGTCAATTTGGTTGACTGTTCGTTGATTAGGAGACCGCCATGTCCCCTATAGATATTGGGGTGAGGAAACATTTCGTTCCGTAGCGAAGTCAATTAGCCTAAGTCCGTTACAAGACGTGTTGTCGTGTAGGCTATATTTTCCGAAAATATTGCTGAAGATGTCTTCTCTTCCTATCTTTGCGTTAAAATCTTCCAGCACGATTTTAACATCGTACTTTGGTTGTCGCTCATAGGTTTTGTCAAGGAGCCCGTAAAAGCAATCATAAGTTATATCATATTTTTCCACCGTCAGAGCGTGAAAATATAAGGCTTATATTGGCGAATTTGGCCTATCAAATCGAAACAAGTCTGTACTCTTTTGCAAGAAGTCCTGGAAACGCTTTCGAATTGGCGCCATAGTATGGACCTTCATCTAAATGTCTCTGAATGTCAAAGCCTTACTTTTTGTCGTAACCTTTCACAATTCCCTTAACATAGCTCCTCCAAAACAGATCTTTTAGATATTTTCGACAGTCAAAAGTAATTCAATGCTATAGGGTTTATAGTACGCAATTCTAGAGTATTGTAGCATAATGTGGAATCCATGCTATGGTATCCATTCCATTAGAATTGAAAGGATGCAAATAATTTGGAATTGTACCTCTTTTCGTAAGAAGGCAATATTTCTCTGTTGTATTTGTTCTTAATTTGATAAGTTGTCATATTGATGGCTTTATGCTCCCTCGAGAGTTCTTAGAAGTCGAATGTTATTTTATGTACCTTACTATAAAGTCAACTATTGTTATAATGAACCAATCTCTAGATGCCTCAGGGAATCTTATAATTATTTTAATCCCATAGACTTTCATCTCAGTAGAGATGCTTACAAAAAAACTAATATAAGAATTACATGTAAGACTAATTTAAATTTAAAACTAAAATATCACTACCAAGGATATTTTAGTTAATTAATAGTTTTAGGTAGATAATTTGTATTTATTGTAGATGAGAACAGTAGATGTTACTCTTTTGATGAAAGAGCTTTAAAGGGAGAGACTTACTTCATGGATGCTGTCCGAACTGACTTCGAGGAGTCACTTTTTTTTTGTGTTCGTTATATTCGCAGGATATTCAAGTTCAGTGTATTCTTTTTCTCGAGGAACTACTAACGTTTTTTTTTATATTTCTTTGATTATGGTTTCATAGATTGTGGCTGGGACTGAACGCGCATCCTTCCACTCAACAGGCGAACAAATTACCACTACACTGCGGCCACGCAGAAGAGATTTTAAAAGAACATCCCAAGAAGTCCGAATCGATACAATCGAACCACTCATCGATTTAAAAACATCATACGACTGCACTTATAGAGACGCTCTTAAGCCATGTCTAGTTTTGGTAGTCAGCCCAAAATTGGGCGTCTGTGCAGGAAGTGCCCAACTGCATGTAAATTTGGAGTGAGTCGAAAGTAGAGTATTGAACTACATAGAGTACTAAGAGTAACTGATATTAATACCCCAGTGTTAACATTGGTACCCCAGCATCAAACACGAGCATAGCCAACATATCAGATCGGACGAAAATTTCCCTTCGCACTTACCGCCGAAGTGACCGTTTTCTTCAAAAAAAAAGTATGGCCTGACAATGCAGCTTGAGGAAACTGCACACCGCACTGTGACTCGAACAAGATGAAGTTCAGTCTCATGAAGAATTTGTGGGTTCGACCAATGAGTACATATAGAACTTCAAAGAGTATTCATCACAGCTAAACATTTGTAGCCGTTTCTGACGCGGGCGGTAAGTGCGAAGGGAAATTTTCGTCCGATCTGATATGTTGGCTATGCTCGTGTTTGATGCTGGGGTACCAATGTTAACACTGGGGTATTAATATCAGTTACTCTTAGTACTCTATGTAGTTCAATACTCTACTTTCGACTCACTCCAAATTTACATGCAGTTGGGCACTTCCTGCACAGACGCCCAATTTTGGGCTGACTACCAAAACTAGACATGGCTTAAGAGCGTCTCTATAAGTGCAGTCGTATGATGTTTTTAAATCGATGAGTGGTTCGATTGTATCGATTCGGACTTCTTGGGATGTTCTTTTAAAATCTCTTCTGCGTGGCCGCAGTGTAGTGGTAATTTGTTCGCCTGTTGAGTGGAAGGATGCGCGTTCAGTCCCAGCCACAATCTATGAAACCATAATCAAAGAAATATAAAAAAAAACGTTAGTAGTTCCTCGAGAAAAAGAATACACTGAACTTGAATATCCTGCGAATATAACGAACACAAAAAAAAAGTGACTCCTCGAAGTCAGTTCGGACAGCATCCATGAAGTAAGTCTCTCCCTTTAAAGCTCTTTCATCAAAAGAGTAACATCTACTGTTCTCATCTACAATAAATACAAATTATCTACCTAAAACTATTAATTAACTAAAATATCCTTGGTAGTGATATTTTAGTTTTAAATTTAAATTAGTCTTACATGTAATTCTTATATTAGTTTTTTTGTAAGCATCTCTACTGAGATGAAAGTCTATGGGATTAAAATAATTATAAGATTCCCTGAGGCATCTAGAGATTGGTTCATTATAACAATAGTTGACTTTATAGTAAGGTACATAAAATAACATTCGACTTCTAAGAACTCTCGAGGGAGCATAAAGCCATCAATATGACAACTTATCAAATTAAGAACAAATACAACAGAGAAATATTGCCTTCTTACGAAAAGAGGTACAATTCCAAATTATTTGCATCCTTTCAATTCTAATGGAATGGATACCATAGCATGGATTCTAATTATGCTACAATACTCTAGAATTGCGTACTATAAACCCTATAGCATTGAATTACTTTTGACTGTCGAAAATATCTAAAAGATCTGTTTTGGAGGAGCTATGTTAAGGGAATTGTGAAAGGTTACGACAAAAAGTAAGGCTTTGACATTCAGAGACATTTAGATGAAGGTCCATACTATGGCGCCAATTCGAAAGCGTTTCCAGGACTTCTTGCAAAAGAGTACAGTCTTGTTTCGATTTGATAGGCCAAATTCGCCAATATAAGCCTTATATTTTCACGCTCTGACGGTGGAAAAATATGATATAACTTATGATTGCTTTTACGGGCTCCTTGACAAAACCTATGAGCGACAACCAAAGTACGATGTTAAAATCGTGCTGGAAGATTTTAACGCAAAGATAGGAAGAGAAGACATCTTTAGCAATATTTTCGGAAAATATAGCCTATACGACAACACGTCTGGTAACGGACTTAGGCTAATTGACTTCGCTACGGAACGAAATGTTTCCTCACCCCAATATTCATAGGGGACATGGCGGTCTCCTAATCAACGAACAGTCAACCAAATGGACCACATTGCGATAGAGAGGCACGCATCCAGTTTTTTGGATGTCCAAACATTCTAATCGGACAAGGTAGTGGTCCGATTGCAGCCATGGTAAGGATGCGGATATCCACCAAACCAACACAAACCAGAAATACAGTGGAAAAAATTAATGTCGGAAGACTGCAATCGCAAGTGACCGCCAATACTTTCACGCATATCCCTTAACCTCTCGATTCGCACCATACCATCAGCATCTAATGTCGAAGAACAATGGCAATGTACACCTGAAAGAAACCCCTGGTTTGATGAGGAATGCCGACAGATGCTCGCAGCCAAGAACGAGGCCTACAAGGCTAAGCTGCAGGTGAAGACGAGAGCTGCCATTGACCTCTATAGGCAGAGAAGAAGGAAAGAACAACGGCTTTTCAGAAAGAAGAAAAAAATACATATAGAGCGAGAAAAGCGCGCGATCTAGGATATAGAGAGGTGCCACTCCAGGAACGATGTTCGCAAGTTTTACCAAAGTGTAAAGCGTCAAAGCCAATAATACAAGGCTCGTACAGAATACTGTCGAGATGGAAATATCTTAGTTGAGACATAGTCGATGCTGAGGATATGGAAGAACCACTTCTGTAGACTCTTAAACGGCGATGACGAACGAAATTCCGCTGTCAGGCAGAACGAACCTAAGTGCAGTAAGGATAACAATATCTAAGCACAAGCTTAATAATTCCGCCAGAAATGACGGCCTTCCTGCTGAGCTTTATAAAGCTGGCGGTGATGACTTGGTAAGTAACATCCACCAACTCATGAGTCGGAATAAAGAATGCCTGAAGAATGGAACCTCAGCATCGTTTGCCCGATCCACAAAAAAGGAGACCCTCCGAACTGCGCCAACTATAGAGGCATAAGTCTCCACTACATCGCCTACAAGATCCTATCTGCCGTAATATGTGAACGCCTGAAACCGTTTACCAACAACCAGATCTTCCCTTATCAGTATGGCTTTAGGCCAGGAAAGTCAACAACCGATCAAATTTTCACACTTCGGCAGATCCTGGAAAAAAGCCAAGAAGTCCAAATCGATACCCACCACCTATTTATCGATTTCAAAGCCTCATACAAAAGCATTTATAGATTTCAAAGTTGTCGTATGTGCATTTATAGAGAGGAACTATACAGATATCCGTTTGTATAGGATGATGATAGAGAATTCTCGCTACTCCATCAGTGTCAGAAACGACCTCACCGATACAGTCGATAGCAAAAAAGGATTTAGGCAAGGCGACGCAAAGTCATGTTTTTTTTTATATTTCTTTGAACTACATAGAGTACTAAGAGTAACTGATATTAATACCCCAGTGTTAACATTGGTACCCCAGCATCAAACACGAGCATAGCCAACATATCAGATCCGACGAAAATTTCCCTTCGCACTTACCGCCCGCGTCAGAAACGGCTACAAATGTTTAGCTGTGATGAATACTCTTTGAAGTTCTATATGTACTCATTGGTCGAACCCACAAATTCTTCATGAGACTGAACTTCATCTTGTTCGAGTCACAGTGCGGTGTGCAGTTTCCTCAAGCTGCATTGTCAGGCCATACTTTTTTTTTGAAGAAAACGGTCACTAGGGACCGTTATTTAAAAATGTTAATAGGTATTGCACGAAATGAATGTTTGTAGACGATAAAGTATGTGCGCAGGATAACTCCCCATCCGATGTGCGAATGCGACCAACCGAGATTGTTCAAAGTTCTCCTCTCCTGCATCAAAGATCCCTCCGAGGCCATACTTGACCGACAATAAATGTCCCTGTGTCAGCGAGACATCGTACCGGTAGAGGTATTGAAAATATTGCAGCGTTTAGTACTTTTGTCAAAGTCCCTATGTTCCTCTCGATATGTAGCAGTGTATCACTACAAACATAAATTGAACACGTGTAATGTAGGTACCTATAGTAAATTTCAGACCGATTTCTTAATTACATATTCTGTTCTTTATTATATATAAAATAATTCTGTCCTTATTGAAAACATATTTCAAATCCCAAATTGAGGACAGTATCATGATCAAAACAAAATCTTTTCATTGCACTTGCATTAAAATCCAAATTACTTAATCCACATGGGAATGTAATCAATGGTGCTATATCGCATACAAACCCAATTACATCCTCCTCAAACGTCGCAAAGCGATTAAGCTAATTAAGTCACAAACTCATTGAGTTTTGTAGAGCTCTAGCAAATAACTTTGAACTCTGCTGACCTGAGTTTCGACACCAATGCGGTTCAGGTTCTATCAACCGTTCTATGCATATTCATAAGTAAATATTTCTAGCGAGCAAATGACAGTTTATAATTGCAAAACAGTTAATCACCCCCAAACAATGAATGCTGCACGATAATTACCATTAACTCATTGGGCACACCAAGCCTCTGTGGGCATTTATGGAAAGTCTCTAAAGCGCACAACTCATTAAATATTCAGTACAATGTATGCACACACACAGGCACATATATACAGAGCGGAAGAAATCACCACATGTCAGGATGTATTTAGCATTGTTTACCTTTTCAAGTTTCGCGCGCCAACACGCCCTCATCAAACAAAATGATTTATCATCGGACTATTAGCTCTCGCCAGGTGTACAACGCTAATCCTTAGAGTGTGCATTAGCACACACATTCAAACACTTGAATCGTTTCAAAGTTAGCTCTCAGAGCTATCGGAGTCCATCTGCACACCAAATGTTCCTCGGTATAGATAAGAGCATTACATCGTTAGAAACCACATCAGGGTGTATCGGCGCACCAACTGAATGTAGAATCAAAAAAAGAATATCATTGTCCTTGTATGGCTGTAAGTATGAGCGATGATGGAAGCAATTGGCAAGCACAATGGCGAAAGATTTCTAAGGCAATCAAAAGGGAATTAGTCGTAGGGATGGTATTGCGTGACTCCTTCAATATCCACCGAACGACGCCGATGCCATAGTCGTGGACCGTGGTATTCCGTGAGTAAAGCGAATTCGAGATTTCCACGAATTTCACACACAACCACAGCTAGTCGCGATGCACATTTCACTATGGAAATACCTAGACCAGGGTATAGGATAGGGTACAAGCGATTCGTGTAATCGTTTAATCGGTTCTCGAGCTTAATCATTCCTTTGCACGCACGTTCCGGAAAGAACAACTTGTTTTCATTTTTTGCTTCTGATTGGCGTGTTTAGATCGAAATCGCATGAAAAACACAAGCCCGGCCACTGCCATGCAGTCCGACACTTGCAGCTTTTCCGGGCTAAAAACGGTTTATTAAGTGTAGCGCGGGGAGTTAACAGGGGGGTGAGATGTAAAAAAAACAAAGAAAACAGTTTGATTACTCTAGTGGGTTTCCGTTAGGGGATTACCACATTTTTGGCGAGCAACAAAGTTTAATTGAAATTTCCTGGCGGTGGCTTTTTTGTTTGCATATTAGTGGAACTTTTGGGAGGGCTTGCTATACATGAGCTGCGGTGCTAATAAGGTGGAGCACTTGAAAAATTGAATGCCACCCCATACAAGTGTATTAGGGGTGGTGGTAGGTAAACAACGATTACATGTTGGCACAAGGAATCGCAGACGATGGTGGTGGAAAAACAACGACCATAACATTGTAATGGACAGGAATTACTTTGGAGATAATTAGAGATTTGTGTACTTTAATATTGGCGTTGATTTAGACGAGAAAGGAAGGAGAGGAAAGACAAACAATTTTTGTTGTTTCAGACAATATTGTAGGCTGTCAGCATTGTGGGCTAATTGCAATATTTTATTCGGTTTCTAGGTGAATTTAATTAATATTTATTCATGTTTTAAAGCTGTATAAGACGTTTCAAACATATTATTATTCACCTGGGATTTATCCAGAGTCAAATGGTAGGCACTGGGATTACATGAAAACAGTCGTTTTCTCTAAGCTGCTGCCAACAAATTTAGACTTTTAGGTTTAGACTTTTAGGAAGTCGATTTGGACTTCCTTGTTTAGCCAATAGAAATCCGAGATATTCGCGGAACTAATAACCTATTATAAATCGATAATTACTAGCACCTATTATCGGCAGCAAATGATGGGTCGGGTTTCTCACACCGAAGACAGGAAATCCTTGGTCCGATGAATATAATCGCGGGCAAAATTTATACCAACAAGACAACTATCCAGGCGAAGAAAAATAAATAAGAGCCACAAAATCGCGGGATTAAAGATATAGAGAGGTATCAATTCAGGAATGTCTAATCAAGGTGTAAAATTGAAAGGCATGCATAAACTGTGCGGGCCATATTGCTGCCGAAATGAACAAGCGAAGATTGATTCCCATTTGATGCTGAGATTAGGGCAGAACTACTTCTTTAGACTGCTAAATGTGTTCTTTTCACCCGACCTAAATAAAGTGAGGATAGCAATTCAACATAACAAGGCTGCC
This sequence comes from Rhingia campestris, assembly GCA_932526625.1. Lineage (NCBI taxonomy): Eukaryota > Metazoa > Arthropoda > Insecta > Diptera > Syrphidae > Rhingia > Rhingia campestris. The sequence goes on along the minus strand of OW052183.1, from coordinate 112,077,952 downwards.
GGAATTGACTGCCGAACTCTATAAAGCCGATAGAGAATATTTGGTGAGTAACACATACCAACTAACTAGTTCTCAAAATGTGTTCGTATGAAGGAATGTCTTAAGAATGGAACGTCTGGATCATTTGCCCGATCCACAGATAAGGGGACCTAAAAGCACATAGAAGACCCATCATTTAACGTAACATTCCACAAACTATTCAGATAAAGTGATGTATTGCCATGTGACTCCTTTAACATAAGCTAATACCAGGGAAACAATCTTCTAAAACTCTTTGCAATTACTAGGAAACCCCGGCGGTATTGACATCATTTGTCTGATTAAACTAGATGTAATCGCTGCATTTACGAGTATAGAGAAACAAAAGCGGATTGGCTTGCAGTAAACCAAGGGAAGTCAAGTCGAAAGTACACCCGATATAGACAAGTGGGAAGTCAAGTCATCATCGTTAGCTACAACTTTGACTTTAACGTACTTTGTCGACCTAAGCTTCGCTATTAACTCTGACATCTACATCTCGCTAGAAATGAAACGAAAAATTACTCTTGCGAGCTCTGTAATTTCGGTCTTGGAAGGGATAATGCTTGCATGATGAGGGAGTTGGTACAAATGTTCGGATGTTGACGGATGTTCGTGATCGCAACCTAATGGACCCTTATAAATGGCTTCAATGTCGCTCCGTAAGTTCCTATTCTGGAGTGGAAATGAACTGTTAGAAAAAAGATCACCATGTTCAGACGAACCCGAGTGTGCTAGCACGAAGAACTGACTCCCTCAGCTGATACAATCAAATGAGAATATTGAGGAGGCTTTGAGCTTCTTGCAATCAACACAGTAGTCTACTCGTAAACATCCTTCTGTACTTGGAGTTTCCGATCGAATTCTTTACGATGGCGTTCTTTACCATGCGTACAAGTTGGCGGTTGTGCAGGAACTATACGATAGTGACTTTAATTCTCGAAAGAATGCATGTTAACGATCTAGACGTTTGTTTAGTGTTTGTTGTTGTTTGTTTTAGTGATAAAGCCCCTTTTAACTAAAGTGGATGCAACAATGTATACAATGAATACTTAGCTAACACCAATTGTCAAGAATTGGATCGAAATCTTTGAATTAACCCAGATTAAACACAGTGTGCTGTGCAATTTCCTCAACTTAGTGTGTTGCTCTCTGTTTTTCTCCAGAAAATGAGGTTGTAGTGACTCTGAATTCAGGCCCGTATGTGCATTTTTTCATGAATTGATTAATTAGATTTACGGGACGTTTGGTTTCAACAATATACGGAGCACACTTCAAGGACATCGGTGGCTGTTTTTAGGCAACACTTTCAAAAGAGTCCTAATAAGGAACGGATTATAGCCTGTCTGCTCCCCCATCACCAACCTGATATGATTTCCAAAACTCTCTAAAAAAAATTATATTGAAATAGGTTTTAATGCATTTTGAAAAAAAGAATGATATGTTGCCGATTAATTAAAAAAGTTTTTTTTTTTAGTTTAGTACAAGGTTTAATCCAGACTCTAACCCCAAAAAAGAATATAAGAATATTGTATTTGATTGCAGTTTTTTCACAGTGGCTGTTGAGACACGTTCTTCACGTTTAGTCGGTCAGTTAAAGACACTTGTATACATGTTTTTGTTTTTTTAATTGATTGTATAAAATAAAACAGGTATGTAGATATTTTACCAAATACAAACTTTTGATGATATAACTTCCCCGAATATTTGCATCCAAACCGGTGGGTTGAAACCACTGGGGATAGAAATCACCGATTTCGTAAAAGAAGTTCAATGTTTGATTTATCGAACATCTATGCAAATATAATTTCCTACACCGCCAAAACTTGTATTTGTTACCAACAACATATAATACACTATATTATACATATAAGTTATTCAGGATACCTACCATATCATATGAGACCCACTTCTCATTTTTTGGGTCTTCAAATTGAATGCATTATTAAATAATGCTAATAAAATCTCCCGCATTTTATAAATTGCTACTGTGAAATCAAGTAACTACATAATTATGCGAGCAACACGGTAAAGAGTTCAATGAAAGCTATTATCATTCCATGAAATTGAATCACCTACCATTGGCTATATACTGCACAACGTCCAATACTCAATGTCCGAGCTCATTCTTTTGTGTACCTTTTGAAACAAATGGTTAATTAAAAATTTTTTAATCGTCATTTAACTATACGGCGGTATCATCCCTTGTACCCCCATTCAATGAACCAATCGGCTATATTAAATTAATTTTCTGGCAAAACGACCTTCTGCGGTCGTCATAAACAGCATTATAAAGCATACGCCATGTACATTGTACACGTATCCTGCCAGGTTATGGACAATGTCATTAAAATTTAAATTACATACTCAATACAATGAGGTGTGTGGTATTACCGCATAATAAAATATCATTTCATATACAAACAAACATAACGACCACGTAGTTTATGTGGATGCACACTTAAAAAATACTACTACTTACATATAATCGTTAAATTTATTTTGCTGTTTCTCGTTTGAGCCTTCAAAAAATCCACTCGACATCGATAGACACCACTGTCCGTTTCACGAGTACTCTGAATTGATAGTTCACCAGGTTCCTTGTCGAAAATGAAATAAGCTCGGCCAGAGAATACCGTTTCGTCAGACCATCGCTTGGCAGCCTTGGAGCCACCGCCACGTATATCGACACTGTACAAAAAAAAAAAACAAAAAAAAAATATTCAGTGGAGTCGTAAAAGTTTAATACATTTTAAAGTTAATTACATTTCTTTTGTAATTATATTTTTCCTTTTTTATTCAGCAAACATTCAGTTCTTTCTTCTCCAACCCCAAAACAAGGAACTTTCTCAATAAAAAGAACCCATAACCTGCCTTCATACTCATAATTGTTCATCTCAATTAAAATGCGTTGCTGCAACACACACACCACCATGATGCTATCTCAGGTCAACCACAAAGTGACCGTATCACCACCATACAACATACCTCTAGCCTCATTTATTTGAAGGTTCGCCAAGTTGAATTCTGTTGTGTTTACATACTTCAAATGCGGCCAAGCAAATGGATGTTCTATTCCAAAGAAGAGAGAATTGAAAGTCAAATATAAAGCAACCGATAAACAACATCTCGGCAGCTAGGATTGAGGATGATGTCGACAACTCATCACGTCCATGACCATATTCCCATGCAGAATATGGTACACAAAACCAATCTGCAAACAAACATCTACATCTAGGCGCCTATACGTATAGTCAGTTAAGAACACTTGAATTTCTCTAGGGTGTGGCCAAGGAAGTGGCAAAAATAATAAAGAATTTTCGGTCTGTTGGAGAATTCACAAGAGAAAGGAAAGAAAATGGAATCGTTGAAAAACTAGAACAATACTCACATCGACAATAAACAGTGTGTTCAACAAGTAGTGTCCTTAGTTAGATGAAGTTTTATTTGTAGGAGAAAAATAAAGTGAACTGAAAATTTGCCGAAAAGTGGTAGATGGGATAATTGATGGTGGATGTGTTGAACAGAAGTTTTCGCATCAAACGGGAGATATTAATCTGAAATCTCTGCAGCAGTTTGCCCCAGACTTAGATAGAATGATTTAAGTCAGCACAATATTACCTACATTTTTATACAAAAATCTAAGGAAAAGGAAAGACCTGGTTAAAACCACACCGTATTGATTGTCACCGTCAAGAAACCAATAGAATACACGTTGACTCTGCAATACACAATACCCTTAAACGGAGAGAGTTTCGACAAGGCTATGTAGAATCTGATTGCGGAAGAAGCCCACGTCTGCTTGGATTAAAGCCCAAGCTAAACTAAGCCAAGATGAATACGCAAAATATGTAAAAGAGAAAAGGTTCCCCCCCAAAAAAACTGCGCCTGTACGAAAACAGTGCTAGTTTTAATATCTTAGAAAAAAATCGGAGGACATAAAAAGATTCACCAACGTTTACTTCGCCGTACCAGGGGTTTTCTAGAAAAAGCAAAAAGTTGGCGAAGAAAATAAAGCCTGAGAAGGAAGTATTCACCGAAGTGGATGTTGGCACCTTGACTAAGTTCATAGACAGAGAAGCTCATGTAGCTTTTCTGTCTATGAAAAACAGAAAAACAGAAATTCCATTCAAAAGAAACTAATGTGCAACCAAGAGCGGTTATTATCAAGGACATTATGAATATAATGGCTTTAGTCAACCGTGAAATCAAATACAAAAATCAAAATCTGGAAACAAAAAATCCAAACAGCTAAAAAGAAATCCAAATGCCAATATATATTCCGATAAGGAAGAGGCACCACAAACATCATAAAACTCCAAGTAGAAGAGCCAACGTTTGAACAAAAAAACAGAAGTGATTAAATCCACTGAGACCGAAAGTGTTGATATGACACCACACAGTGAACTAAAGAGAGTCTAGAGGCATGAACGTATTTATTTTTTGTTTGTTCATTTGTGGTATATTATCTGAGAATTAGGATCTCTTGCTTCCGTGAAACGAGAATGGCTTCTAATGAAGCGTAGCAACCACAAGGCTCACTTCCAGATGGACTCCATATCGCCATCTTAAACGTGCAACGTGGCCAGGTCTAGCTATGTCGCTTTACAGCTCGTTGAGTTCTTAGTTTATTTTTTTGACAGTGTTTTTCAAATACATATACCATCAAAATGCAATCGAGAAGTTTTTAAATTGTGCCTTTTTGTTATTCCACTTCATTTGGGAGCGCTACTGGATTTCAGCAGAAAGCGAAGTGGATAACAAAATCCCGACCTGTTGAGGGTCTCTGCCTGAGACATGGCATTTTTAGTCTGTTCGATCATGGGCACATTGTTTCCAGTCGTTCAGTCATACCTTCTTGGCAACCGCGATCGGCTTCCCTGAAATTCAAAGATTCTCTTTGATCATTAATGTTCATTCGCTCAATTTTGCGGATCCTATGTAGTCGAAGTGTATTTTTTTCTTTTTTTTACAACACACATATTGGTTAAGAACATCCCAGTAGGAAATGGGAATGCATGGTAATGTACGCAGTAATCGAATACCTACACCATTTATGCATTACAGTGTTAAGGATTTCTCTCACGGCGATGTCCTAGGAAAACAATGTATCCCTTAATATATTACCGAGCAATCCACAAAATAATGTATGATAAGGCAATAATGATTTACGCATATTTATCATTTGTGAAATCATTCATGATTTTTCGTTAATGAAAATAAGAGTTCGTGGTTGTATCTTCTCCTCATTTTGCCTTTTGCGCATACAGGACCAAATGTATATAGCGAATTTTTCGATCGAACGTGAGTAATATGTGCTCCGTTTTCTTGCTTATTGTACAGTACTTTGAGACGCTAAGTAGGTTTGATAGAATTAGGCTCCGATAGTGCAAGCATTTAGATTCTTGAGGTAGGAGTTTTGATTCCATTTGTATTGCCAAACCAAAACAGCAGCGTTTTTCAATTGTCAATTTGTCAATATGTCGCTATCTACAGTGAATATATAGGAGCAGATTGGATTGGTGCTTGCACACTTCCATACCAGTAACATCGGTTTTAATCCAATAGAACCGGCTGATTTTACTTTAGCTAATGGTTGTACTCACTTCTTTTTATTTTATATATAATTATATAATTAGAACTGTAGCCTGAATACATCCACAATTTCCTTCGCGTCAGTGACTAAGATGTTTTTTCAAATATCTGCAGATAGTTGGTAAACGCTCTTAGGCGTTCACATATTACTGCCGATAGGATTTTGTAGGCGATGTTGAGGAGACTTATGCTCCTGCAGTTGGCGCAGTTAAGATTTTTGTGGATCAGGCAAACGATGAGGTTCCATTCTTCATCCGACCAAATTTTGCTTATGACTTGGTGAATGTTACTCATCTTTATAAAGTTCGGCGGAAAGGATGTCTTTTCCATTGGTCTTCAACAAAGGATGCTGATGGTATGATATTAATCGAAAGAGTAAAAGATGCGCGTTATACAAAGGAATTTGTGGTCTCTTGTGATTTAGTTTTTCGACATTAAATTTATTCATAGTGTTTCGCATTTTTTGTGGCTTACCTTGGCTGCGCGAAGATAGTCACACAAAGGCACTTCATGGTTCGCATTTATATAGCTGATGTCATTGAGTATAATTTTTTTTTGACTCCTCGAGTAACGCGGATACTGTAACTGTTGATCTAACCATGTGTTTCTAATAGGATGGTGCAACCGAACACTCAGCACACGCGAGCATGGATATTTGGATGGACACGTGTCTGAATCGTTTTATCTCATTTTCAAGAATTGCGATGGCTTTGCAAGATCAACCGGTTTGACAGCATTATACTCTAGAAACTCTCAAAAAGTATATTAACCAAAGACTGCGAATTATTATCGGTTGAAAATGCGGTAGAAAGGGCCTAAATGGTCATGTGAGTGATTTTGTGTCACCCTATTGTAGGATGGTATCATGTTGTTTTCGACTTAATGATTGAATTTCTAGCATAACTATTTTTTACAATATTTGAAGCTCATACTGTGCAGTACGTCTGTGTCTGATTATCTCTACACAGACCGAAACCTAAATCGCACTACAGTTCCCCTCTGCAGAACCGTGTTGTTTGCGTTTCTATCAACGAAACGTATTTCATATTCAAATTGGATTTGTTATTGGCCACGGAATTGAAAAGAGAAAAACTTTTAGCCGAAGGCAGCACAGCCTTCCGAAACTACCATAAAAAGAATAAACAATAATAATAACAATAATAAGTGGTTTCATAACAACAAAAGATGCCGACGTAGAACAAGAGCCAAACTGCTGCGGAAAATTGAAAAGTTTTCCCTTACCTGTATATTGGCGTTCCTTTATCCTCACGATACCACAGGATGAGTACGGCGTCATCTCCTTCGTACATACTCACATTGCATGGAAGATAAATTGTCTCGCCGCTCAATGCTTCCATTTTGTGAATTGGTACTGTTATTGTTGTTTTTGTTGATTGTATACCACCGGAGCGGATGCCACAATTGGTTGGAAATGTATGCGAAGTAGAGTCGTAACAAAAAGCCATCCATGGCCACATGAAATCAATAAAATAAAAAGGGAAGAAAGAGAAACAAAAAGAGAACAATTGATTATTAGGGTTCGATGTTTATTACCTGCAATAAATAACAACGGAAACGTTTGGTCTCCTTCCGGGATACCATGCCGTAGTGCAATGCACGTTCATTGGTGAAAAACGAAAGCGTTTTTGTTTTCATTTATCTACATCGTCTGCGGGATTTTGTTTTTATTTTAATGGGTTTTTTTCCTAAGAGCATATGAATCCTTAACTCAGAATACGTAACACCACATACTTCCCGCCCGTCACGACCACACATTCGCGCATTCATGTGCAACGGTGTTGAGGCACACTCGTGACAAATGCGTTCATCCCAATTGTATAAATAAAGTGCCAACTTTTGACAGTCGTCATTATTGCCGAGTTATTGGATTCAGTGTAAGGACACATTTTTGCTGTCATTTATTCTGTAGTTCGCTAGGAATGTGGGTCACGAAAAGACTTTGTATGATATTTACCAGCGGTGGTTGACACCCTACCGATGATGGGGTGGTGTTTCAGGCAAATCGATTCGTTGAATTTATTACTGCGTGCTCATGTTATGCACTCAGATACATGTACTGACGTTGGAATTTAATTTATGTGTTCTTAATTTTGTATATAATTTGGTTGAATAATTTCAGCATAATTAAGGGCAGATTGTACGTGAGATAATGGTGTAGCAGATGATTGTATTTTGATACACGTACACCATCTAAAGGGAATTTAAGTAAATTAAAAAAAAGTCAAGAAGATATGTGAGCTTTAACAGTGAGGTGGTTATTACGAAATGAAAAACGAATACATTGTAACGTGCTTGACATGAAATGCTCTTACCTATAATCCCTCTTGGTTGGACCAGCAAGCCAGGATGCTTTTAATAAAGGGATAATGAAAGCTGCAGGTGTCCGCAGATATGTATCTTTTCGATGTTGGAATGCACTTTTTCATCATCTCTTCAGAATTAAATAACTTTTTTTATTAACATGATTCAATTTTAATGAAATCGAAATTTATTTTTTTCTTGCTTCTTGTAATTTTATTATTATCTACAGTTATATTATATATGTATGGGGTGGAAGATTAAGGAGAAAAAGGATAGAGTTCACGCACAATACGTACCTATATGGCCAGTTCAGTAATTGTGCATGCAAACTTATAGCGCATGGTATAAACTGTGTGATTGATAAAAGCATGAGCTAGGTACCTATTTATTATTTTTTTTCTGAATTTAAATACAAGCGCACTTTAAACATTTATTAGAATATTTCAATGTCAGAACATCAGTCAAGTTTCATGTTCTTGGTGAAATTCACGAACTAACAAGGTTTGGAATTATTAAAAATAAGTACCAAAATTCTGAGTCGGTGGTCACAAGTTAAAGAGCCTTCTCCAATTTTCGGTCCTGAAATTCGACTTACGAGAAATTTTTATCGTGCAATAGTTGATCAATTCGAAGCAAAATGTTCACTGTTGAATGATCCCGTGTCAATAACACATACCGAAGGTCGGAGTAAATTTGGAAGAGCCGAAACTTCTCTACTTAAGATCGAGGTCTTCCTTTACTGCATCCGACGTCTGGCTCGGAATCGAAGACTCTGCGTACCAGAGTATTGGTGTCTATTCGTTCTACATGCCCGAGACATCTTAAACGTCCAATGCTAAGTTTTTTCGACTAGGGCTTTGTCTCCATAGCCCGCCAACGCAAACGGGACTGAATATTTTTCAAAGAATTTTCCTGTCAAATCGACCAGTGCTTCAGCGCCGTTGAGCAGGACTGGGATAATCATTGCCTTATATTGGATATCCTTGCCTTATATTGAGGGCTTTACTACTGAACTGCCTTCTTAGCCCGAAGAAACAACGGTTGCCAAGAGTAATTCTTCGTTTAATTTCTGACGTGATGTTGCTGTGAGAGTTAATAGCGGAGCTGGGGTAGACAAAACATTAGACAATGCATTATTGCATTTTATTGCAGAGAAAAACCTATATTTACTCCAAAAGACTCCACTGTATCAAAAAAAAAAAAAAAGTGATCGTGTGGTGTGGATTTCTTACAGTCGGTAAATTGAACCACATTTTCGGTCGATGTTAGGATAAATGAAGCCGATTGCACCCTTACTAGGTTAAGCTTTGATATGAGTTTTTAGGTCACAATCCTAGGCTGATCGTCATGGGTAAAATTTCGAAATTGTGCAAAAGGACTCGATCCATTTTTATACTGATGGCTCTTAAAAAAATGACATTCAAAGGGTGGTGTCTTCTCCGAGAGGCTAAACCTCAGTCTATGTTTTCTTCTTCCTGGTTATTGCAGTTCACTGGCGAATCACTGGCAGCTACTCACCTAAACTAACCTAGGATAAATGGATTTAACTATAGCGACACGTCGAAAGAATATTTTTCCCCAGAATTCGATGAATTGCCATCAGTGATATGTGGTTCCAATATGATCAAGCTACATTGCACACAAGTGGTGGAATAATAATCTTTTAAATGGATGGGAATGGGATATCGGAAAATGTCGAGAAATGTTCAGGCCCCCTCATTCATACGATTTATGATTTGATTTCCATCCTTACGTTGAGTCGTTGGTTTATGGATAACACAAAACTGTTATCTCCTTTTTGAAAAAAAGCCTGTATTAGGCTAAATGGGTTGCAGAACAAAATAAAATACATGTATCTTGTAGCTATTACTTGGGTCAAAAACAAACAAACTTTGAGAGCAAGCGGGAGATTGAAGGACTATCTTCAGAATATTCCCGAATTCCTTTAAGGGTTTGGATGTCATTATACATTCTGCGGATTTGGTGATTCATATATGATAAGAATTGTTTGTCGTAATATCAATTTATTTACGAAACATATAAAAGTCATACTCGATTAGGATACAAAATATGCAAATAAATAAAGAAATCTTACACGACTAAAAAACGTATGAGAAGGTGGTGCGTATCCTTGAATACCCTATCCCATTCCATTCTTAAATTAATGATACCCAAAAATTGGGGGTGGCTAAAACCATTTTAGGGATGTTATACAGAAAGTGACATTGTCACAACATATAATTCAGACAGTCTATCAAAATCTTTTATGGTTCGACAAAAAACAACGTTTTTCTATTACATATGACTTGTGGTAAAGTATACTGTTGAACATGCCCATATATGGTGTAAAGCAATATTATAATTGTGTTGCCGAAAACATGACCATATATGAGCATGATGCAAAAGTCTCATTGATTCGCTAATGACAGAAAGGGACAACAGTATATATATTTAAGTTAACGGGATCCTTCCAGAAATATTCTGTACTGTATGTATGCTCTGATGAGAGTCGATTTTTAGTTAGTTGCTTTTAGACGACGAGTTTGTGCGCATCGAAAAGAAATAAAATTAAAGGTTTCTTATTAAATTGAACACCACGTGTTTTTTTTAATTAACATCCGGAAGTATTGTTGTTTCAATTAAAATAAAACAATATATACAAATGGTTTTTGTAGGAAAACGCCCCCCAAAAATGGGCATGGGTTAAAATGACCTATGGAAGAAATATTTACATTAACTTAATTAATGTTTTTGCATCGAAAAGTGGGCGTGGCAAACCATTTTCAATGGACAAAATATAGATGTTATGATTGCCTAAATATCTGGTCTAGAAACTTTTTCAAAATTATTAACTGTTTGACCAAAAAGATAAAAAAGTTGCGGGACCTCCTGCTTAAAGGTTCATTTGAGCGATCAATTTTAGATGCTTCTCATGATTGTGTTATACCCTTGGATTTTTGTCAGACTTTCGCAAGAAGATTATAAACTTAATATAAAAACCCAAAACACCCCAATGGGAATAAAGAACATCCTAGTTTCAATCGAACATCATCGAAATATCTTCTACCTTGCCTAATTGTTTTATTGCTATTTCAACTACCAATGGTCGAATGAAATAGCCAGTTACATGCCGGCCATTCAGCAATTCAGCCGCACTAATATATATGCGTCGATACTCCTTCCTTCTTATCGTCAATATCCTTGAAACCCGATCTGTGTAAAAAACATTTAAAGGGTATACATAACCCTTTTGCGTGCTCAAATTAAGAAAACAGTTCTTAAACAAATTATTTCTTCTATGATATCTGGAATTTTAAACATCAAATTGCTATTGAACTAACTTAATATTTTTAATACATAAAAAATTCATTCTTTAGGCCCTCTTCTTATTTCTAAAAGCTTAACCATTTCATAATTTATATATGCAGATTAATCATTTTTTAGAACAACCTTGAAGACTGATTCAGGCCAGAAATGACACACGCGTGAACGATGTTTATCCTTAGATAATGAAAATCTTAATTTACTCTGGCATGATCATTTGCAGTTGGATAAGCAATTGTAATTAATTTGTTATCAGTGTGATAAACAACCCCGGCAGCGAGAATCTGCCAGAGCTAAGGGAAACCCCAGATAGCACCACAACATACTTGCCAAACTCAAACACTCATTCGTTCCTAACGGGCCAAGGTCATCTCGTATCCGTAATTTGTATTCTATTCATGAATTTCACCTGAATTCTCATTTCGAATTAGAGCTCTAACTTAATCCTCTTTGAATAAAAAAGTAAATCCCGGCACCGACTGCCTCATAAGTATCGACCACCACCCTACCATTCGACAGAGGCTATCTTTGCAGTGAAGTATATAGTTTGTGGACTTGCTTTTGCCCCCTTCTCATTGCCGCGCGCGCCGAGCAGATGGGCAAAAATATTTTCACGCCGACTCTCCCCATTCATACTAGAAGAGATGGAGAAGAAGGAAATAATGTTCGAAATAATTTTATTTGACTTCATTCACAGAACTCTGGCGCATTGTTCGTTGTTTCCCCGTGTCCAAAGCTCGTCACTTTTGTTAGATTTGGGTATTCTCATGGATCTCAGTCCAATGAAAATAATGGACGACGACAGTGTTGCTGGCATGAGTGCAGATAAAACTTGCCAAATCACACGAATGAAAGTTATTTTTATCTTCACTGGACACCCGAATAATAGAAAAAAGGAACCGACTTGAATGACAATTTCTAGACGTTGTATAACACGGATGTGTGGAGGTGGCTTCAATGTCCTTCTCTTGTCCAAAAGTACACAACAAATTGAAAAAGGGAACTGAGAAAAAAAGAGACATGCAGGACTAATGTACCTACTCGTGCGTTGATAGAAGGGTGGATGTGATAATGGACCAATTTATCTAAAAGTTGGCTTGACAAAGAGCAGCACCAGGACTAAAGGAAAACAGATCGATGGTAGTTGGAATATAAGAATGGAACGTCGAGACTTTGGCTAATTTATTCAAATGTATGCGACGCTCAAGTGGGTGGTGTGTAAGTAACACTTATTGCTGAGATTTTCGTTTATTCTGTGGTATTCATATGCATGCATGTGAATGTGTAGTCTGGGTAGCCTAATGAATGGCGGGGAAGTTTTTTTTCATTTTTTTTGTCTTGTATCTTAAGAAATACCCAAAAGAGCTGTTCATTTACTGGAGACTGGTAGAATCTGTCTGGAGAAATGTGCCTGTCAGGTTTCACTTGAATGGTGATAAATGAGTGGACATTAAGTATCTGAAGCACAGATTTGTGATTGTGAATTGTAGGTCAATGAATTTAGATGGGATGGTGCCAATATGCAAGAGCTTACCAGATGCGAACGCGTAAGATTAATGTGTAATTTGGTGAGATATCGCAATCGTGATAGGAGTACAATGTACACAGATGTAGGAGAAAAGGATTAAAGAGCTTATTTAGGATATGTAGATTGTAGATACATGGACAAAGGAAGCGTTAAAAGGAATCTTGTTATTTAAAAATAGCTATTTGGTCAACTCGGTTTTGTAAAATTTGGTTGAAAAAATTTAAAGTAGACTAAGGCAATGCAGATAACTTTTAGAAGTATATAAACGAATGATTTACAGTCGAATAAAAAGGGAATGTATCAGGGGTCTTATAAACCCAATTTTTGTAAAAAAAAAAAAACGTATAACAATCTACAATCAGCTGTGCAATTTTTTTAACACCCTTTCCCTTTTAACACCCCTGATTCATCTCCAAAAGAAATGTACCTAAACATATTGTCTTAATGTTTAAATATTGCATATAGCTTTCTGGCTTCATTCGAATATCTGGTTTGGTATCAAAGATCTAATAACTGCGTCATTGTTATACTTCGCTTTTTATGTCATCGTCATCTCAAACCTCCAATGTGTAGTTTGTGTTACTTTTAAATATACTAAGGACCGAGATCGATAAATCTTTTCGCTGGATATTACCAATGTTATATTCATAAGCTTAATTAGGGACTGGAGCTAGGATGGTCAAGGTATTACATAGTGTATCCTTAGAAATTAATGTTCAGGCTTGATTAATAGAATGACTTCATAGACTAAGACACATTTCTCGGCAATTGTAGTTCTATGAATTAATGACCAGATGTCGTTTTTGAAATGAGCGGGAGCTGACAGCCTATTTCGTTAGTCCAGATAAAAGAAGAATAACGATTCCAGATATTTGCTGGGATTAAAAAATCCTTTCTAAATGCGTATTCTTACTACCTGATATATATTCCAAATTTTTAAACAGCCTCTGATAACGACAGCAATCATTGAGGATTTGTTTTTGGGATATGTAACAGTTAATCTTTGGTTGCTTTTGTAGCGACTATCTCCTTATTGATGATGGGATCTAACATGGGGTACTAGCCACCCCTGAAATGATGACAGTGATATGAGAATATTTAAAACTATGAGCCAAAAAGAGTTGATAGAAGAAAACATAGCAAGGCGCTAAATCGTAAAACTCGTCTAGCGCGGGAAGACTATCCAGCCAGAAGAAGGTAGAAATAGCAATGGCATCTTAGTGTCAAACGCATAGCAAATTATACATGTAGTTAGGAAGCACATCCAACATCTGCTAAGTGGACATTATATCGACGGAGTGATTATTCAAGAAACCCACTTACTTCCATTCAACTAATAAGTAATGATCCCTCGCAGTATATAAACCAGCACAGTAATTAAAAACGAAATATCAACCAAGTCTGGATGGATAAAAGCATTTCGGGTGGCTAGAATATAAGTTCTTATGTCCCTTCTGCAAGAAATGGAAATGTATTTTGTCAATCTCGTGCCGAAAGAGCGAGTGCTTGGAGCATGTGTAGACACGCGAATGGACAAAAGCCATCCAGCTAAGAGAGTGTTCAAGGCCTAGCCTTGAGGTTGAGCATTTGGATAGAATTACTGAACGGAGCGTTCTCAGGATCGGAGAGGGTGGAAGGCTCAAGCAGAGACTGTTGAAAAGTGTAGATCCTGTTATGTAATTATGTAAGTAAAAATGCAGTTTCACGGAAAAGCTGAATTGGATTCTCTACCTACTAGATACCTTAAATATTTCGCGAAGATAGCCACTCTAAGTACCTTTTATCTACTCTCCCATGTCCTGAACTTTGCAAATTACAATTAGGTGTTTAAAGTCACCTCCTACCTAAGTTGTGGAGTACATTATCGACTCTCAGTGTTAAGATGCAAAAGAATTTCAAGACTTGATCCCCATATATATTAATCCTTTAATTGTATGCTAATAACCAAAAGCAACTTATTCATAAGCAAAGCTAAAACAGGTTTAGAATATATTTTTGTTTTCGAAACTCTAAGCAACGAGAAGATTTTTTTCAATTTAACTCATATAATAATCCCAGTCTTAAACATTTTTCAATTCTGTCGAGAGAATATAGAATACGTGGAATACGTTGACACCTGCAACCATGGTTCCTCAAAAAAAGGAAAAAAAACTAAGTCAGTGCAGAGGAAGTTATAAAGATGCTATATCCCATACACAACTCGCATACAGTTTCAAGATAAGGCATGTTCAAATACTCATTAACGAAAGTTTTCTCTATAAAACCCTCTTTTTCCAACAAAGATGATACTTGAAGGCTCACACACACAGTGGTATGAGGGTGGAGAGTAAAGTAAATTGGGATTTTCTCATGCAGCAGAGCGACACGGTGGCTTAAAAAGTTCCCTGCATACAATTTACCTAGATAAACCTACCAAGAAGTGTCTAAATGAGAAGTAGGAATTGTTGCCGGTGTTATGTAGTAGCTGTTGTACTACAGCACTGACTTCAACACTGATAGCTCCTTTAAGCAACTACTTCTTCATTGCATGTGTACACACAAGAGCAGCAAAACAAAAAAAAAGGATAAAGGAATCTACTCTCGTTATATGTATTTTTGCAGAATTTTTCAAAGCTCATCTGCCAACGCAACGTTGTTGCACCTTCAAGGAACTACGATTCCAGTCAAAATCTGGGCTAGTAGGTGGAAAGTCGTTGAGATGATGATGATACGCTGGGGTTGGTGGGTGGTGATTAAGACAAGCAAGAATAACTATACGGATAAACTTGCCATTTCGATGATGGAATACTAACTCGTCTGCCATTCCATGTAAGCAGAAAGGTAGATAGCTAGATGATTCGTAGGTAGGTGCATAGCAAACCTATCCGCAAGATTCTCTGTAGATATGTTGCGGAATAGGGAGCGCACACAGGTGAACATTGTGTACTTGACGCGAGTGAGAGAGTAGGAAATCTAGGCTAAAAGGACTCCCATGTCGTCGATGATGACTATGACGATGATGATGCTGAAAATGTTCAGCAGTCAACTATGTGCACCTCTCCGAGGAGAATCCACATTGTAGCGCAAGCAAAGTGGTCTCTTGGACTAGTTTGTTTTTTTTTGTGCTGTTGTTCTTTAAACGATGGAGGATAGAAAAAAGATAAAAATAGTGAAAAGGAAGCGAAAAGAATAACTGGAAATTCGCTTCCATTTTTTGGTGCAGTCGTGCTCAATGGGGCGGAAATGTTGAGAGGATGTTTTTTTTTATTCAGGTTTCTCTAATTATTGCGGAGTCGGAGGAATTTATTCTGAACTAATTTTTTGTGTCTGGAAATAAATTTGTCGAGGATGCACTGTCGGTTTATTTCAATGGGACGGAAGAGGAATCAGATGTGCTTGTTCTCAAGTGTAGTTCGGAAAGGGGTCTAAATAGGCATTATATAATTGCATTTGATTCACAAAATACAGCTGTATGGATGTGAATAAATGGATTAAGGTTTAATGGCTGTTTTAGAGGTATATATTACAAAATAAATGCAAATATTTTATGTTTTACATAAAATATAATAGAATTGCATCACATTTGAGGTGGCAATAAAGCACTTTCAGCACAGCAAGCAACTTCAGTAATATGATGTTCAACAGGAAAGATGCAGCTAAAGAGATAGGCATTACTGCCATTTAGGAAATACGATGGGCAAAAGGACGATGAGAAACTGTGACACTTAGGTCGGTGGTATAGTGAGCAAAAATAGCAACTGTTAATATAAGGAATTTAAGTTAAGTTATGTTTTGATATGACTTTCGTAACTTCGTTTATGTCGAATGACTCAAATGTGCGGCTTTTTTTGTGAGCATCTCAGGGTCTTCTTGATAGTGAGCGGGAGAAACCCTTCACATCAGTTGCGGCCGATCTGATGGCTTCTTAATAATTTCGCTATTGGTCTTCGGCTTAAGATACTGACGATATGGTATTAATAGAGAGATTGAGGGATGAGGGTATTGCCAATCGCTTGTGATTGCAGGGAATGGACATTGAATATTTTCATAATATTTTGTATTTGCTGTGGCGTGTTTTATTATTCGAATTCTTACCTTGATTCCAAAAAAGTAATGATACGACTCGATTTAAGCCGTCGGAATATTCAAATATCTAAACTGTCAAGTATGCGTTCATCTTGTCTATAAAAAAGTGTTTAATTTGATTGAACCTTCGTTGATCTGTAGACCTTTAGATATCAAGGTAAAAAAATAATGAGCTGGTTATAGTGGCATTAATATTGTTTGGTCTGTGATTTCTGATAATATTTCTGAACACAATCCCCTTATCCTATTTTGCTGTTAAAATTTCTCAGGATAATTTAATATCGTTCTTCAGTACCTACTCGTACATTTTGTCAAAAAACACGTAGAACCGGCCTTAAGTAATGTAATATTTTTCTTTTATTGAAGTGTGAGCGGATATAAGGCTTATATTTGATATAGATTGTAACATTAAGATTGCTGATGTCTTCGATTCATGCAACTTATTGTCTATGTCTAATATCGCCTATCGAGTACATGGCCTACCAAGCACGGGCAATG
Organism: Rhingia campestris; assembly: GCA_932526625.1. Taxonomy (NCBI): domain Eukaryota; kingdom Metazoa; phylum Arthropoda; class Insecta; order Diptera; family Syrphidae; genus Rhingia; species Rhingia campestris. The sequence goes on along the minus strand of OW052183.1, from coordinate 112,060,602 downwards.
TAAAAACACCAAAGATTTTCGTCTTTTGGGAAAGTATGAAAAACATAGAGTATAAAATATATTCCGGAGGTCCCATTCTTTGTGGGAAACATATAACTTCACTGACACAAACGCATGGACACGCAAGATTTGATGCCATGTACGGTCCGTTAAGAAATGGTATTTCCTTTTTTCTGTCGCCTATTTCAAATCTGCATTCGGGGTTGTTGTTTGTGGATTGAGACTGACTCTTAAAATCCCCATATGACCTATTATCCGAAAATGTCAGAGCACCTGTTAGCCACCACCATTGATTCCATCTAAGGAGTTTTTCTGCCGAATTCTTGGAAAGAGAAGAAGTGCCTTAGTGACACTTTCCTTTCCGCTTACTAATTTGCTGCAGTCAAGACTTTACAAAGGAGTTGAAACCCAATCTACGCTGTCACCTTAGAAGTTGGATTCCATATCCGTAAATTCAAAGAACACAATTATCCAATCAAAATATCTGAGTGCTAAAATAATATCGCAATAGTGTAGATAGAAGCTATCTCTAAACAACGTCAGGTATACTCGAGTATGCTTTGCATAACAATCTGTATTACACTTTCACCTAATCCATCATAATTATGAAGATTTTGTGTCACTATTTTCATCATCACTACCATACTGACGACACACTCAGCTCTATTCTTAAGAACCCTTATCATTCGTTGAGAAAAGAAAAAAAATCTGCAACAAGTCCTCACATTGAAATCTCATGCCGATTCTTTGAAGCAATAGTGTTTTCCAGTTCTCTTAAGACGCATTGTCAATTCTATTTAAATGCGTATTTCTTTTTGTTGTACATACTCGTAAAAAAACGCACAGTCTCCTTCATCCACCCCCATATTATAGCAATGGCACGTTCAAGTTCCTTTGAGTAATAATGATACTTAAGTACTAAAACCTACACCAAATAGTGATGGCACTTAAAAATCTCTTTAGCGCTCTCTCCCACTCGCCTAATACGCACAACCAATAAAATCCTATAGGATCCTATTATCGCACACAAGTAGGCATTCCAATAACTCAAGTACGGCTTTGCGCAAGGACTCACCTTTCGTTGTGGCGTAGGGCGGAAGAAAACCAAATAACTATAAAATTATTTGCTCGTGAAAAATTGTCATTTCCCTCAGAGTTTGGCAATTTGATAGCTATACGCACACATCTTTCAACACAAAAATCCAGCCACGAATAGGAGAGGTCTAAATGGCAAATCAATAGATTTAGATGTGATATTGTGATGTATGTGTGTGTGTGTTATCTAAGGGGTTACCCTGACACAAGTTATCGAAAGACGATTGCTTTAACTAGAAAGGCACTAACGCCGAAGCTTCAAACCTTACTCAAGGCAAGACTCAAAGGGGCTGACATGGGACAGCACCAAATTTATGAACACTCATAAAAACTCCTTAAAATACGTCATTTTATACCGATATGATGAAAGTATAGAAGCCTGCACCAGCATGAGGACTAGTACTCGTACTCATACTCCAATGAACCACATACGCAGTGAACCGGGCTCAGCTGAAATCTATTAAGGAGAGAGATCGGAGTGTGTACGAGTATCCTTGTTTTCGTTTTTATAACCCACTTACATGAAGCTTTTAGGGCAGTAAAATTGTTTCTGTGTGGTGATTGTATGTGCCGGCATGGTGTAGGGGGTGGATGCGAATAGGTATAATGGTATTTGATGGGTGGCTTAAAGTGACGGCGTCGACAGCGTCGACTACTAGGACGCCGGCACGATACAGACATGGACGATGAAAACCAACAGCGACGCCTACATAAACGCGAGGGTAGCGCTCTTCATACACATTTTTTTCATGGAATCCAGACGCCAGTGTTTGCTTTTATAGAAAAAGGACTTTACGCTGAATGGCATTTTAATATTTTATTCAGTTGATTTTTTTTTATTTTCACTGGTCCCGTTCTCAAATGCACCAAAAAAAATGTTTCTCAATTTCGTTTGCCGATGACAAATTTTATGGTTGCCTTTGGCAGGGTTGATAACTGTGGTGAATGTCCTTTCTTCATAGTGATGTGAGGAATTCCCTTAAATCAGTTCTTAGAGATTTTTTTGTATGGCTTTTCCCGGCTATGCGTAGATTTTGATATCGTCGTTGGGGACAATTTAAAGAATTTTTCGTTCATCTTCTCGGAGGTCGCTTTAATAGATGGCGAAAGAACAAGAACAACAAAAATGAATGAAATGCACTTTCGGAGGAGATGCTATGTATAGAGCCATGAGCAAAAAATAAAAATTTCACAGCTCGCCAAGCATGACAGGACTGCATTCTCATGTGGATCGAATGTGCACATGTAGTCGCAGTTGTTCCTGCCAACCATAAATTCTTATCCCATAAAATAGGACAATTTTTCGATTGTTTGTGTGTGAAATGCAGTATGGCTGTGTAAATGTTGTTTCTAAATGAAGAATATATACACTTGACGTAGCATTGATGCACTGAATTAGATCAAAGCATGGGGAATGATTGTGTTGGAAAGTCCTGGGCAAGACGGACATATTTTTTTTATAATATGTAAATTTATTTTCCATATCAGAGATTGTACCTAGACGGATCGGTTTTTAGAGGAGAAGCACTTCATTATAACGTTTACAATTCATGTTGTATATGCCTTCTTGATTATTTATTAAATGCGGCATTACAGAGCAGGATATTTAAATACTTAAAAAAATAATATTTTCTTTAGTTGTGTGTTGAAATAACTTATGTATATTATCAATATTAAGTATGACCGTTGACGTTACATGATAAATGGATCAATTAAATTTATTTATTCTTAACACAGATCTCAATTAAAATGCATCTTGAGTCTGAGGGATCATAAGCAAACTACAGTTGCACATTCCAGGTATGGGTTGCTTTTTACCTTGTCACTATATTCCTTTTATATGTTTACCTTCATTGCAGAAATTGAATAAATTGACCTTAGAGCTTATTCGTTCTACGTGAAATGTCAATTCCAACAAATCTTATGGATGTTGATCCTCTTTTAATTTAATTTTCTATAGATTGCTATCTTGGACATTGATTCGTTTAACCTTTAACAATACATTTTAATCCTTTCAATTCACTTGATAATCACTTAATTTATTTTATTTAATGCAATTTATTTGGTCACTGTAGGAAAATGAACATATTAACAGACATATATCTACGATCAGCACGTTATCTGCACCAACATAAGCCAACGATTTTAAAATAAGGTACACACTCCAATTTGTTGTGAACTGCTTAAGATTTTCAACACGGATTTGTGCGGTAAGATCCTCATAATGTCTTAGCCCTATATCCACATTTTCACCTTTTAAAACATTCCCAAAACTATAATCAGCAAATCAAAAATCCGAAAGCAAGTACTTGCAATGGTGACTAGCATCAAACAACCACTGGTCACTTTAAAAAATAAAATTGCGTTGGTACAAGTGGTCCTTAGTATCTAAACTTTGTTCCTTAAAAAAAAATATATTTAGATACTGGGACTACTTAAAAGATAATCGGCCCTAGCGGGGTATCCGTCGGAGCGGAAAATTCTCCGATTTAGTACGATTCCGATGATTTTCCCTTAGAGGTATTCTTCCGAAAAGCGGTTCGGAATATTTCTCCGACATTTTGTAACGCATCCGCGAATTGCGCGAAGTGCGTTCAGGTGCATTTTTCGTTCAATTTTTGACAGCTAAGTGTAATTCTTTTTCCGATTTCCTCCGACACAAATTCTTCGCGGAATTTGTTTACGAACTGAAGTTGAGTAATAGAAAAATGTATGTAATTATATAAAACTATTTATTTAAGTAATTTTCGTACTAATCGTTTTAATTTGTTTTTCTAGGGCGAGCTCAAAGGAAAAAAACACCCCTCAACAGTACAAGCTTCTGTGTAGTATTTCTTTCCGATGACACATACCTCGAATGGAATTTGAATCTCAGACGAAGTATGAGTTGCGGAAAATTTTCCGCTCCGGCGGATACCTCGCTAGGGCAGAATATGATGAATACATTTTTTGATGAACGAATACGAAAAAAAATAAAAATCTTAGCCTCTTGTGTCGGGAAATACTTATATGAATCATAAAGTTACTTTCTGATATGGTTCGTAAATTAGTTTCATCATTCCGACATTTTTTTAAAAATATTATTGTGAAAGTGAATGCAGAACGTTATCGGTAGATGGTGACCGATTTCTGAATTTGATTTCAATTATATGAAATTCTTTGATAACTCACATCGAAAGCTTTCGACAGTAATTTCATACACAAAACCAACCTTCACAATTTTTTCAATACATTATTTTTTTGTGATTTAGTTAAAAATAAATTCAGAAAACTTTTATTGGATACCCTTTATGTGCAGCAATACTCATGTCGTGTACCATGGGCTTAGCTATTGAATAAATTTACATTCTTTATAAGCTTTGGATAGCTATGATTGCATTATTATATTATTCATTTGACGGTATACTATACCTTAATTCTAACGTCAAGCAAGACAAATTCCTGTCGCTATTGATAAAATAATTACGATTCATTTTGTATATCTAGGGTGTATAAAAGTGGTAAAGTAATTCAAACACCACGTTAACTCATACTCCAGAGAGTATTACTGTCTATAAAAATCCTGTTAACCACATCGAAAACCATGTTCATCTTACCTTCATAGCAAATACATACTAATTTATGAATATATCCACCCTATAACTGATTAATATTCCCTGAAGCAAATTTCTCCCTTGTACCAATTTATTTCCACTCTGGCTGTATCCCAATCCTAACGACACCTATTTCCCGATAGCAATTCACCAAAAACAATTTACAATCGTAATAAGATGATATCGCGCTCTCACATAAAAGAAATAAACACGTTAAGCACCAATTTCCGCATCTAATAGATGTTTTATATTATTCTCTTTTTTTAATGCCTATAAACATAGAAACAGAGCCCAACACATAGATAGAGTCGTGAAACAATTTCTGCAATAAATTGGTAATACCACCGATTTCAATTCACAATCGCAATATGCTGTTTTATATCAACACCCCCACCATACTAGGGATATATCGCCATTCCTCTCTCTATTTCTACGTGATTTAAGGTGCGTCAACATATCTATAAATTCTATTTGATATATTTCTGCAGTTGTATATTTTATTATATTGCGCAGCTGAATACACAATAAAAAACAAACAAACTCATTTCGAAATGCATACAATAGGGCAACAACAACCGACGAAAATCCCATCTCAAAAAAAAATCCCTAAAAATAAAATATAACCGTTGCTCAAAATCATTTAGAAAGCAAAAATTATTGGCAAAAATAGTTGGGGAAATTCTAAAGCCACATATCACGCTCACGCCCTCTCTTGCCATTCGTTTGGAAAATATACATAGATTTGTATAAATTGGGGGCGCAAAAATAACAGAAAAAAATGTTAAACCGAAATTCTAAAATTTATTCCACACACACACAATCAAACCCAGCCGGTGAACACCGGCCTGTTACCACAGGAATAAAATTCACTATATCCTAGGTTACATACCTACATATATCGAAGTTACCTATACATTTGTGCATTACCTAGCAACGCAAGCTCCCGAAGCCAAGCGATATTCAATTCTCCATATTAAGCATGTCGACGAAATTCCCTCTGCCGAAAATGTCTGCAGAAATTGAAGAATAAAACACATCCGTATGCATTCCATAGATATATGTACATTCCTTAGATTGCAGCATTTGCTCAATAAATGTACCCTTCCGTCTACAAAAACCACGACGAACGACTTCGACGAGGACGACGACGACGATATTGCTATGAAGGAATCCCATTCAAATGCACAAGATTCGCATCGTACACATTGAAACTTTGACAGGAAATTCTGTGTGTACGCTGCATCGGAAAGTATCTACTACCACTGAGAGGGTGAATTTGTGTCCTGAAAATATGCATTTTAATATGAAAAAAATAAAGAGGGAGGATTTTACGAAAATCTACGTAAATTAAGGAAAGGTTGCAAAATATCATCCTTGCTGTTTATTTTTTTTGTAGATGCATATGTGTATAGTGTACGTCAATCTGTTTGATGCTTTTTCATCGCACCTACACACACAACACAGTGTTACATTTTACCAAACACCATGTGCTACCGTCATTTGATGCTATAGCAGCTTACCATGAATTATGGAAATTATTCTTTGAAAGATAAGAGCCTGCGAAAAAAGAAACCAAGATAAAAGGAATACACTCAGGAACAACAAGAAACGTATAAAATGTACTTGTCTGTAGAGTTGGAGGGGAATTGTTCATTTTCATTCTTTTCTCGTCAACACGTCTTCTTTTAGATGTATGTTTGTTTGCCGGTGTGATGCTGTCGCTGTGGCGCGCTGACATGTATAGAGGATAGATACATCAGATCGCATTATCGCAGATGCCGTTTGAAATTAAAAGAGCGAATAGAGAGCAAGAAACATAATTGTATGAAACTGCACGAAACGCGCCGTGATGGAAATGAAAGAATTATAACTAACACGCATAGTCAAACTCAAAATCTGTATTTCTTACCAAAATGAAATACGCTCTTAGTGAACTGGCGCTTCGTAGATGAGATGAATCTGTGCTGCAGTAGTAGAGGTTTCTTTGTATCTAATTAAGCATGTGTCGTTAGGTATTTTAAAAAAAATGTTTCAGCAAATACATTTGTTATAAAGGGTGTTTATTTAAAGATTTACAAATTCAATATAAATAAAAACATATGAAAAGGCTACAATCCGCTGTGCGGATCGTTGAATACCCTATCCCATCCCATCTGTAAAACTAATATCACCAAAAAGTGGACATGGCTTAAACCACGATGGGGATTAAATATAGAAAATGACATTGTCACAACAAATTTTTGCGGTCTTACAAAAGACAAGGTTTTTCTCCTGCATATGCTATGGGGTAGTGTATAAAAATGGTTTTTGTATAAAAACGCCCCAAAAAGAGGGCGTGGCAAAAAACTTTATATGAACGAAATACAGATATTCAGATTGTCTATATTGTTCAGAAAGATTTTCAAAATTCCTTATGGTTTGGCCAAAAAATACGTTTTTCTAAATACGTTTTTACACTTGTTCTGCTGAGAGCAACAAAGAGCACGTGTACCAAATTTCATCCTTCTAGCTCAAAATTTAAGGCCCAAGAACTGGTGACGGACGGACAGACATGGCTTAATCGACTCAGCTATCGATTCTGAGTCGATCCATATACTTTGAGGTATATATAGCTAAACTATTTCTCTATGTTACAAACTATGTATCAAAAGTAATATACCCCTATGGGATAGGGTATAAACACTGAATATAAAAATAATATCTATGATATTAGTTTAATGCCTTAGTATTAAATTATGATTTCAGCGCGCTAATTTTCGTTATTTTTATCGAACAACTAGGGCCGTATATCAGCATTAATGAATGTTGACTTTTAAATCGTCTAACGTCTCTGGTTTATCGGAATACACTAGTGACTTCACCCCCAACATAGTAATTTAAAAGTGTGAGATCACAGGATCTTGGAACCCACTTCACAGGCCCATTACGCGAAATTATACGCTCAGAAAATGTTTCCCGCAATAAATAGATGGTGTCGCGCGCCGTGTGGCATTTAGAGTCATCTTGTTGAAAATAAAGTTACGTGACATTCAGAGGAAGAAGAAGTCTGGCTGGCATCGGCCTTAGAGAAATATGGGCCCATGATTTCACCAGCCCATAAAGCACACCAAACAGTGAGTTTTAATGGTTGTAAGGCTTTCTCCACTCCAAATTCGTCAATTTTGCTTGTTTGAATATCGATTTAACCAAAAATGGGCCTCATAGGAGAACAAAATCTTGCGTCGAAAATGAGGATCAAGCTGAGATCTTTCCGTAAAATTTCCCACAAAGTGGATAGGCATAGCTCCAATTGCTGTGAACGACGAATTGTCAATAAGTTTGGCGAACCGAACCATGGTTTTCAAAATACGTTTGCACAATTTGCCTGCTCTAGCGTAAATCTATTCATATTTCTTTCTAATCAAATTGACAATCTGAAAAAAAAAAATGTTAACTGTTTAGTAACCAAACCTATAAAAACACTTATGAGAAGGCTACAATCTACTATGCGGATCTTTGAATACCCAATCCCATGACATTCTTTAAATTTATATCCCCAAAATGTTGGCTTTATGGCAATGAAATATAGAAAATGACGTTGTCACAACATATTGTTTATAAAGTTCATTAAAATATTTTATGATTCGACAAAAAAACAAACAAAACAACAAAATGGTTATTGTAAAAAGTTTAAAAGGGCGGGGGTTTAAATTATATATAGACGAAATTTTTATATTATCATAACCAATTATTTTGCATCAAAAGTTTTTTTCGAATATTTTAAAATTTTACCGAAAAACATTTTTTTTTTATTGAAATCACCCTCAAAAAGTAGGCGTGCAAAAAACTTTGTATGGAAAAAATATTGATGATGGGATTGTCTAAATATGTTACCCAGACACATTCTCAAAATTCTTAATAGAATGGCCAAAAACAACGTCTCACTAAAAAAGCGGCTTGCCAAGGGGTGGATTTTGAAAATGTTTCCACTTGTTCTGCTTCGTCGGCCAGAGAGTCTGTTTACCAAATTCAATACTCTAGTTTCAAATTTAAGGCCCAAAAATCGGTGACATACAGACGGACGGACAGACAGACACGGCTAGATCGACTCAGCTAGCGATTCTGAATCGATTTATTTATTTTTAACAATTTTTATAAAAAAAGGTAGAAAACGGCAGAACAAGTCGCCAGGTATCTGTCATTAGTTGATGATGCAATTGAAAACCAGATGGTCAGGCACTCAAAGGTATAGGAAAACAAACTCCTACATCATGTCTCAAGGCTCAGGCCACCATAGAGCCACTTTTGCAAATGGGTGATCGATATTTAGTGCTTCAAAGCCTTCGAAATCTTTACGAAACAGCGCAGCGCAGCTGTCTCATGAGTCCGAACTATTTGATGCACTGCTGTAAATGCTTAAACACCGATTATTCGAAATTTATCAAATTTTGTTGTTCAAGCAATGCCGTAAAATTAGGACAAATATACATTAACTCAGTAGGTTTCCGATATTATGTTTTCAACTGAATTTCAATAATTTTACAAATTTTAATCAAATTCACTAGAAGAGCCTATTATTTCATTTCTAACGAAATGATAGGCAATTATCAATTTGACATGATATTGCTCTTGCCGCACATAGTAAAGGACAATTTTTATTCCCAAATAATTTTGTTATCTTAAAGTTGGACAGCCTCTATGAAAACCTTTATCAACATTTTTTTTAAGTCTTAAATCCGGTTCAGTCCAGTGGAAATTCTATCCATTCGCTGTTATTACTGCAATTCTTTTCAAAACAAAATTGCCTCCCAATATCACGAATTAAATATGTAGCTGCAAAATGACAGCCTATAATTTAGAGTTGGGAAAAAAATATTTTCAAAACCAGCCAAAAAAAACTTAGGGTTTTTAACTACTCCGGAAATCAAGAGCTTATCCTTCAGCAAGGTTTACTAACCTGCAAACATTCGCCGATTATTCTTCCTTTCCGATTCTTTCTTTTTTCTTTATACTTCGCAGTTCTATCATCATTTTTAACTTTCGCAGACTAAAAAGAAAAAAAAACTTCCTTAGTGTGAATAGGATAACGTGCCAGGAAGTGGTGCGCCATTTGGTGGAAATAGCATAAAAATAAAAGATGAAAAATTCCTACGTGATTCAATTTCAATTCAATGCCATCTGACACCATAAAAAACGGTTAATGTTAGTATAAAATTGTGTATCGTCTTTTTTTTTTTGTCGAAAAGAATTCCTTTTTATTCCCTCCCATCCTGGAGATGGGTTTTTTAAGTGTTTGCCTGAGTTTACTTTTTAGGTTAACTTCTCGAAAATGACAGGTAACATAAAAGTTCACTTCTTATCAAGCTTATAACCTTCGTTTTTCTCCGAAGTTGTCGCCATTTCGGAAAAGGTCAAATGGAACTGGCAATGACAAAACATAAAATGAATACTGTTAAATTTAATATAATCCAACATAAAATAAATGTCATGGATTGTATAAATGAATAAAAGTTCAGAACGGTAGACATTCAAACAAATTTGTTTGTAGCTAGTTAAGTACGGTAAGTCCATTGGGAACAGCCTACACATCGATTGCGAGTGAATGAACCTCGATGACGTATTCGCAAAAGAAAGATTCATAAATTTCGGATGATTTATAAATAATTTTTAATTTTATTCACGAGAATGGCATTTGCATGTATATGTCGAGTCTGATGATGATGTACGAGCAAGGTGATTAATCGGGCTATGGGGACTATGCCATATCGATCGTAAACAGATTTTATCGCTTAATATTATTTCGGAGAGGTCATGTCGTGAAATTATGATATCTGATATGAATTAGGCTGGAATAGATAGATGTGCTAGAATTCGCTTAGCTGGATGGTATATATTTTAATTTTTAATCTACGTCACAGAAATGTTTTTCTCGTGGCAATTAACTTTGATCCGATAGACGCTAATGTACATTGGACAATTAACGGGATTTCGATGAAGCATAATAATATTTGAAATTCTTAGATACTACTTTTTTACTGAGCTGGTTCGCTACCCGTCTCTGATTACCACAGGCCAGCTTGCATAGTCTTTGATTCTCGATGCAGTTATTCATCCAGTTATTCAGTTCAAGCCTCTGGCATCAGCGAACCGGACATTCGGTCTTCCTTGTCGTCATAGAATTAAAGACTGATATATTTTTGAGTTAGGAGAGTTGATTCCATTTGTTTCGCCCAACAAAAATAGCATTGGTTTCCAATTATCAATCTTCGCCGTATCTCTACTAAAGTTCGTATTATTTTGATATTGACTCCAACGTAGATGACCTGCTTTTATGACCTTTTTGCCTCGTTTTTCTTCTATCAGAAAAGTCCTCTCTTTCTGTAAAATTAGTATCCACAGAAGTTGTGTGTGTATGTTTTTGAGTTTTGAGTTATCGCATATCTAACATTTTAGCGCTCGCAAGAGTGGTATTTTGGCCATGGTTGTGGGCATCTACAATTTTAATAGAATCCCTGATTCCGCCATCCAGGCAAAGGATTCTATCATAAGCGGCCTTAAAGTCGATCAAAATATGATGCATGTCGGCTATGTTGCAGAAATGTTTCAGATGTTCATACAGTACATTGGATAGGATCTTTCTTGTAGATAAGACAGCTGACATTCAAGCCATCCGGCATGCTCTCATCCATCCAGAGTTGGTTGATGTTTGGTGTTTGCAAACTTCCACGGATTCACCTTCATACTTGATGGTTTCAGCCGGTAATTATTAGAACCAGATACCTTGTTGTTTTAATTTTTAAGTGGGTTGCCTTTTTACTCTTCCTACATTATGCCCATTAGGTAGTTGCTTAACATTCCATATCTGCTGTCCAGATATCAGTGCAACTTCTCTGCCAATCAACAAAAAGGATAGTTAAAATGCAACAACGAGTCAAAACTTTTGTTTTGTAAACTTAAGTTAATCTACTTATGTTCGCCATTCAAACAGAGTTTTCCTTTACTGATTCTGACGTCTGGCTGAGAATCAAAGACTCTGCAGGTCATAGTATTGGTGTCCATTCGCTTAACATATTCAAACCATCTTTAACTTCAAATGCGGCGTTGTTTTTGGTCAAGGCCTATGTCGCTTTAGAGTTCGTAAAGTTCTTGGTTGAAACACCATCACGATGGGCAGTTAAAATAAACAGTAGCGAAGCATTTCTTAATTAACTTTTGAAAAGTTTTTTGCTTAGTGGAGCAGTGGTCAATTAGACCATGAAAGGCCACTTGTAATAGCAATCGTGCTACTCCTGAAATCAATTTTATTTCATAACTGACGTTGATCACATCGCAAAGATTGCTTTACAAGTACCTATCTAAGTTTTTTTCCTGATCAGTTAGAGATCGGGACGCATGGCAATCTCTGTCACTACAGCATCTGCAGAAATTGTTGCATCCAATACCCATTCAAAACTGCCTACAATGCAGTGTCTTCTAATTATATTGTTTAATTTAATTAGTCTTTTTGGAATCTGTTGGTATCCAGTAGTGGCAAAACAGCAACCGAGGATGTGTGTTGTAGTAGTCAGGCTGTGATCATATGCGTGGTTCATGGTAGATACCGCTGAGTTACGGTTTTGTAGTTCACCAAAAGGCATAAGCGCTTTAATGCAGTCAAGAATTCTGCTATTTGGGCTTAGAGAGTCTCGTCTAACAAATTCACGATCCACGCAGTCTCTTGGATTATTCGAGCATCCGGCAATCCAACATGGTATTACATTGTGCTGCTGGGCAATCTAGTTTATGTGGTATATGATAATACGTTTCTGATCGCAGCTTGACTGTCATCATCTGTTTATGAAATGAAATACCTAGGGTATACAATCTATGCAGGTCTTATTTAAGTGTGCGCAGATATATTTTTGCCACAAAGAATGTGACCTTAAGGCCAATTCGAAATGGCCACTTACTGACATTAATTGTAACTTATTATTCTTAAGTTTGGAAGACGCTGCAACGGTTCGATGAATGCAAGAACTGCTTATTTCTAGGTCGCTGGAGTAAACAACAACCTGCGACACTGCGACGCCATACTTTGCATTCACTCTACTCGTTCAGTTGAGTTGAAAACAAAATAATCCATCAAAAATAGATGCAAGAAATAAAAATGTGTGTGTATCAAAAAATTCGTTAATCTTAATAACCATGAACGAAATAAAGCAAAAGTGATGAGTTTTTCTCAAGTCAATCTTACATACTCAGTCCTGAGTCTGTGGATCTAAATGTCAAATGACGGTATAGGTGGTGTTTTGGGTGTAGTGAAGTAAAGAAATGCATGTGTAATTATTATGGAAAAACGTTTTATTCGTGCTGGAAAAATATGAACAAAATGGAAAATTTGTATAAGATTTGTTGGTGAATTGAGTTAACTTAAAGTTTTATTTTGAGTTAATGTGTGAAAAGTTAATTTATCTCAAAGTTGGTTATTTTTTTAGTGGAATGGAAAAGCAATTTTCGTACTCTGCGTCTGATATTCCTTGGAAATCTTGTTCTCATATTGATTCACTTTATGCATTTAAAGTGTTTTGAAAAATCAGGGTGCATCCCCATTTAGATTATGACAGACAAAAAAGTGTAAGCAAAAAAGGAAGCGAGAAAGGTAAAATAATCGTGAGTTATTGAAAAGGCTTATTGACATCACCTGCTTATTTGGGCAGTTATAACTTCCTTTAAAAAACATGACGAGTCTGAGGATACACTTAACCGGGAAAATTAAAGGAATGAAAACGATTTAATTCTGATTTTAGATCCGACAAGTCAGTTGAAAGCCTTTCCGAAAATGTTATCAAATTAGTAAATGGAGTTAATTGTGGTCAAAAGCTAGTTTGAAAAACGTATGATGGGGCAGCAGTTATGTCAGGAAATTTTTCTGGTACACAATCTAGGCTGATTTTTTGTAATTTTTAATTAATTTTGAATCACAACTTCTAATATAAATATTTAATTATTTTTTTGTTTTAACCAATTTTTTGTATAATGCTTTAGAAACAAAAACATTTAATATAACTTATTGTTTAAAATTTACTGAAAGAACGAAGGAAAATATTTGTAATTTAATCTTAACGAACATAATCTTAACGAACATTTTTGTGAAACAAAAGCAGTTATATAGTATTCCATCGTCGTATCGAGTTTGACATGTAATTGATGAAGAAACAGATTGAAAAGAACTCAAATTTGTTGGGTTGCTTGATACAATTTTTGACAAAATTGCTTTAAAAAATGTATTTTTGTATTTTGATTTGCCGTATATGAATTCTATCTGTTGCCAATTGCTTCTATCTTGAATGCTGTTGATGGCCTTTTCAGTAAGCAAAATATCGGTTTTAGCTGGTATGTTAGAATTTAATCATGCCCTCATTTTGCTAGTCCATTGGGAGGATATCCCCATACTAGCAATTGGTAGCAAAAGCACTTTTAATACAAAAACAGGAAATTCGTTGTTTCAAATCTTTTCCTCTACTCCAGGTTAGCCCATCACACAGTCATGGCATAGGTATTGGTCTAATTCCCGCTGTACAGATAAAGCTAAAATTTTATATATGTATAGCGCGATTTGAACGTCTTTAGAATATTCTTTTATTTCCTTGACGTTCGTCTCTGATTAGATTTTTTTTGCAAAATCTAGGCATGGTGCAGGCGCTACTTACTTTTATTTTTTTAACAGGAAGGGGGATTTCGCAAAATTTACATTAAAATGTCAAATATTGTAAACGCAATTTCAAAGCAGCTCCTTGGTAAACAAAATAATTAAATCTTAACGCTTCCGAGACGATAACAACAGCCTTTTAAAACATTACTCCTCCAAGAAGGACATTATTTAAATAAAATTCCACATTCCCACCATCAACTCTGCAAAATTATTCTAATTTCGTCTAAAATTTACACAAAAGTTAATGAACCATAAAATCAGTAATAAGTCACAAATTTCCCTCCAATTGATTTAATTAAGGAACCTTCGAAACCATTAAGATCCACAGAAGTAGCTGGAACTGGTGTAGATACTACCAGAAACAGCGGCAAAACAACTCATTAGATTTGCATAAAATTTGAATGAGAAGCCAACTGCCATTGGAGACGTATAGCGCAAGTAAACTCCCCTATCCAGTCTGTTTAGCAGCCTTGCTGTCTTACTTGCCTCACTGCCTCTGTTTATTCATCAACTCTCCACTAATACATCTTTATCACTAATTCATTTCGTTTTGGAAAATAAAATATAGGTGTAATACAATTGTGTTCCAACAACAATTTCCCCTATCTGCGAGGAGAAATTATTTATCCATTCTAAATGACAACAACAAGGATGAAGAAGACGAAGGCGATGACGTTGATAAGAGATTCATCTGCATGGGCGGCCTAATTAACATGTTAAATTGCCGTCACACCATCCGCCGTAAGCTAGGACAATCTTCTTCGCTTTTCACTTCAAATTCAGAATACGAAGACAATGTTGAAACAACAGAATAAAAATCTCATGCTTTTCACATTCATTACATCTCACATAGGATATATGTATATGTGTGCCATTGTTAAGCAAAATACAACAATCGCAAGACAACAAAAATGACAACCAAAATCACCTCCTGTCAGAAGAGTTAGGGCGGACAGGTGTTCACAACGAGCATACATACGAATAAATTACAAATTTTATGAGACTCTTCTTGGGCTGTTCGCAAGAGTGTAATGAAAAAAGGATAGGGAAAAAGGATTTCGTAAATTCTTGTAATATCCACTTTCGTTAACTCGAAAACAACATTTTGTGTTCCTTTATGCCTAGATCCTTGCATCACCTTTGGGGCATCTTCTCTTTATTATTTTTGTTTGTTCTGTTTCAATGTAATAACCCCATCGAGGTGTAAAATAAAGGTGTAATCTCTATTTGGTCGTAAATTTCCAAGGCAAAGGTTTAGCCCCGATAATTTCGTTCAAATTAACTCAGAAGAATTTATGGAGAAAAAAAAAAAATGTTACGTATACGCCGCCGTGACTGGCATATGGAATTTCCAGAATCAAAAAATTACCATGTTGACATCTGAATAAGAACACACAAGCTTTATGGACGATTCTGTATTGCTATGCTCAAGATACAAGTTTATAGAGTTGCTTTACCCTCTTAGAAAGGATTACGCAGGATGTCCCTTTGTATGTACACATTGGAATGACATCAAATCTGTGTGTGTCGCATGTAGGTTATATGATTTTAATTTATTAAAATGCCGAGGGTAGGTATATGTATCTTTACAGCAAGGAAGAAGGAAAGGACTTTCGAAGGTGTATATGTAGATGGCAGTGCATATGGGAGGGTACTTCCCAAATTGTGATGACAATATTCTGATGTTTCTATTGTTAAATTGCCACGTTAGCAAATTAGTTTCAAACAAGGAGAAATCCGACTTTATTCCTACACCCAGATGGTGTATGGACATATGTGGGTGTAGCACGGTATAACAAGAATGGGACGCACTTAAGATCCTTGTTTTGTTTCGCAAGGACATGAGAAAATCGTATATTATTGTGTCATGCTGATAAATACAAAAATGTATTAAAATTTGTGTCGATGTATCGGGTGGAGGGAATGGACCAGCTGGCACGTTTTGTTCTTGTGCTTGGTGTTGTTAGGAATCAAAGTATTACGCATTTATGCGATATGTACCATGTGCCTTTTTGGAAAGTATGGCACGCGTGGGCCAGTGGGAATGTGTATAATTCCTCATATCCAAGCCTTAAGCCTGTCGAAAAAATTAACCTTTGGAAGTTTTTTATATATACATGTAAAAAATGATGCAACCCTTGTTTGAAGTTTTTTTTAACTATCTCGAAAGCTGCTGCAAAAATAAAAGTTTTCTATTCACATGCAAATGAATATTTTTCTCCGGCAATTGAGTCCTTTCGTTTGTCGATCTGTGCGTCGAATACTTAATATCTGGACCAATATTTTCCAATTATATAGTTCACCTTTAGTTAACATTGAAAAAAAATTGTTTCTTTAAATTTCATCCAGCAACTTGCAGTAACTTGCCTTGAACATTAATAATTGTCAACGCAACGCAACGTGTCAGAATAACGAATTACTATCATCAATCCATGATTTTTTTGGGCTTTAGTTTTATTTGCGTTAAAGATATATATAGACGAAGATTAACCTAGGTCGTGACTTAATATTCGTCTCTATACCCAGAAAAAACCCGAGTTGTACATTTAAGATAGATAGCATATGTAGAGCTGTGTAAAAAAAGCTCGAGTGTCTTCGCTGCTTAGAAAGCAGAAGAGAAAGTCTCATCTTAAGTGGTGCCCACAAAATAAAATCTCCCTTAACTAAAAGTGCGCAATTGCTGTCAAATTCTTAATGATTGTGTCTAATTGGAGAGGTTTATTGATTAAGGGTCAGGTTCAAAACGGACTGTTGTGGAACTGGATCTAGTAAGTACGTTAACACTTACTTATATAATGTTAATCTGTAATGACGTTCACGGTTTTACTTAACTTTATTAAAAAAAAAATCTTGAGCAGACTCTATATTTTCTGAAAATATAACACTCGGCAGCTTAATAATAGTTTCAACTCACCTGCCATATAAAAGTTACACATAACCTCAATATTCTCGAAAACGGCTCTAACGATTTTGATTAAACTTTATATATACTATAACCATATTAGTTCCAACAAAACTGCATACCCAGTTTTTTTTCGAGAAAATCCATATAACGGATTTTGTCATTTAGGCCATATAAAGAAAATTGTTATTTTCTCGAAAACTATTATGTCAAATTGAATAAAATTTAATATATTTACTACAATTACAGTTTGAAGCAATTCCACATAATTAGTTTTAGCCCAACTATCACTAAACGGAATTTTCAGTTTTGGCCACTAACGGAAAATCATTATTATTCACATTGACATCGATTCCTTCAAAATTCAGAGTAAACATTCGTATAAATACATTTCGACATTATTAATATAATTTTAGCATCAATAATCAAAATGCTTATGATATGATCTAACGCCCAACTCGCTGTGAAAGAGAAAGTTGCGTACGACCCAGTCGTGCACCCACCACTGGTTTATATATGAAATTACTTAATTATAGATTTTATATTATAAATATTATAGACAACATGTTCTCATAAAGTACCAATGTAGTTCTATTGTGAAATTGGCAACTAACCCCTCTAACCCCTGCTCAGGTTATGTAAATTATCTCGTTACAAAAAACTCTCAATAAATATTTGTGTGCACCCATGTTTCTTGATATTGAATAAGAAAACAATTACAAAATAATGTTCTCCTAATTGCTTTTCTTTATATATCTTAATTTAATTTCTAATCGAAAAAAAATCATATACTCGTTGCAACAACCCTTTTACGCGTTAAACATCAACTTACACCAGGAGCCATATCCTTCCACATCCAATTATGTTCCTAAATTTCATGCTGCAAACTTTGCCCTCCTGTGGAAGAATATAAAGCGCAGAGAAACATGATTCTCTCATCGCTAATTCCGAAACAATCTCAAAAGTTACTTTCCCACACACATACAATGTATATCTATTTATGTATATATATTTTTTGTCGAAACAGAATAAGTAATTCCACCCATCCTGGCGTGAACAACCTCCATCATCCTTCGCTTATAGAATAAAGGTTACAGTTCAGTTTAATTAAAACTTTTCCCTCAAGTTCTAGGATTTTCTTCGCGAAGTAACATACTAAGAACAAAAATGGAAAGAAAATCGCTCACTTCTTGTTAAGCGACGACACCATGATCCAACAATAAGGGTTTCAATTGTCTAAATTAAAAAAAGAGCGGAAGAAGATTTTAAAAAAATGGGTACACTTTGAGAAAAACAAAATTACACACGCATTTTGTAGAAACAATTTCAAAAAAAAAGAAAACACTTGCCTAGAGCTTGGTTTTTTTTTTATCTAAAACTAAACTACATCTCTTACAGGAATTAAATTGCACGATATATTCTGATTAGATTTGTTTTCGCCTCCGCTCCTGGTTGTGATGAAATGAGGGTGCGTTTTTGACGATCCTTCGAGCGTGAAAGTAAACGCTAGGCATTGGGGAAAAAGGAAACATAATGACATTACTTTTACCACCGCACTCCCCTAAGCCATAGATTATCTTTCATTACTGGGACATGGGAAAGAGAAAACCACCACCGGAGGTGTCGAGTAGTCTTTTTCATTTTTGAAAAGACTGCACACACGGAGGCTCATCCTTCTGTCACGTTTGATGAAACATCAATGTTGGTTATTGTATTCACATCCTTTTCCATTTTAGGGCTTATGTTGATTTGTTTGCCAGTTTCTATTCCCTTTGGCTTACTACAGAAATAAGTGATTATATTCCAAGGATATTCGGTGATAAGGATTAAGGGTAGCGCTCCTGAATAAAAGAGAAGAGAGAGAAGAGAAGTTTAAGAGATATATTTGCATTCTGGGGGCCTTCAGGTTTTTATGAAGAAATGGGTAGTCAAAGGTAATTGCAATTCTTCGTCACCATCGCATTATATTATGTCAATTCACTGTTTCCAAAGAGTAATGTATTTTGTTTGAAGAATCTTAATTTTTTGAAATTTTGTTATACAGAGTTTTGGTAAAGCTTCTCATGAAGAATACTCTTTTTCATTGCTTTTTTAACAAAATGTCAATTTTTTTTTGCAACTCAGCAGTGATTTGCAGATGAAAATTCGTTCCATATCTACATTATTTTTGGTGCTCCCTCGTGTGGTACACATACTTCGAGCTTCTTTTTGTATCCAGACTAATTCAAACGGTTACAAATTTTTTGTTGTAGTTTCTGGGCAATCTAAGCAGTGCTTACATGATAGCTAGATTCGATTTCAATAATTTTATCAACATTTTCGACAGTTGGCCTTGTGAAGCGTAGTGAATCTTTGAAATTAAAATTACGGAAACTGAATCGACAAAACTAGAACTTCGCATGATTGGCTGTTGCAGTACTAGGGCCATAAACACATTTGCTGCTGTTCATATGTTCTTGTGCGCGATCAAGAAGAATCAAGTAATCACAAAACTGCCAGTTTATATATCGACATTTTGTGCACGCCCGAGAGGACTTATATATACAACGCGAGCTACATAACTATGGAGTAACCGATGGAGTTCGCAGCCAAATTTACAAAATAAATACCTCACATTACATGCTTCGTTTAGGGTTAGGCAAGATCTTCGAAATGACTTGAGGCAATGAGATAAAAAATTCCTACACTATTTCTGAAATGGATCGCATAATAGGTGTAACCTACAAGAAGTATCCTAACAGGTTGCATGTGCGCTACTATTGTTACTTTTTTACCACGTAACACTATATTTGTTATAAGAGAGACAGTGGTTTAGATATTGGATCTCCATAAAGACCCAAAATACGTACAAACAATGAGATAAGGGAACATATTCTTATAGACCGAAAACGCAGTAAGCACTGCGATTAATAATTAAATAAAAATTAAATCTGTTCTCGTGCGGTTCAAGGTACTTATTGTCGCGAACCAGAAAGTTTAGCGAGTAAGAATTTTATCAATAATCATTGACATGGCTCCTGATCATTATCCTCATCAGAAGCACGTTTTATAATAATTACATTATGTTGGAAACGCCCCCTTCTAGTGCGAATCATACCAAAATATGTTAAAAGTTCTCACTTCAATCCAAAAGACCTGAGACCGATCAGTTTATTATCATTCCTTCTTAACACGTTGAAAAGATTGATTGATATTCATCTCCTCAGTAGCACTGAGAGATGCACCCCAACATGCGTACGCAAGGGCAAATTTACACACACTTTAGTATCTACGCGTTATAAAAAAGTCGCGCTAACCTGTCTAAATGTTGATCGCTCACTTAGAATGTTGACACAAAGCTGGGTGGTGCTTCGGCAAGAAGACATGTTAGTAGAGGGACCCCACAAGGTAGAGTCATATCCCCTCTTCTCTGTAACTTAGTAATAAATGAGTTTTTACTCAGCCTGGAAGCAGAGGGATGCCACGTGATTGCCTACTTGGATCACGTTGCAGTCCCAGGGCAACACTTGAAAATACTCAAGTCGAACATAACAGAGTAAAGAAAGCGACAGTCGCACTTTATTCTTGCAAGAAAGCCATAGGCACGAAATGAGGAATGCAACATCGAATATCTTGGTTATAAGATCAATACTTCGCTATGGAGTAGTAGTATGGTGGATAGCGCTAGAGACAATTATAAACAGCAAACAAATTGATTTTAACAGTATTGCGGTTATCAGACTTAAGCGGTTAATGCATCTAAACGGAGCAGCATTTTCTTGATAGTGTCTTTTTAGAAATTGGTATCTTGCTTTTGTCTGGCTCTATGAACTGTGGATTATATCCTGTAAATTTTGTCCTATGACTATACAATATTTGCACAGGATGTTCATTAAAAAGACAAAAGTAATTTTCCTGTTTTGTTTTATGACTCCTCTTCAGGTGTTTTCAAATATAGTAAGTAATTTGTAAAAACATTTACATTCAGATGTATGTCAAACACTCATATCCCACCAAAACACAAGATAACATAACCGCAAATAAAAGTCTCTTTCAAATTTATTTTCTGCATATCCCTGTGATATATTTATTCATTTTCATTTTGCTGTTAATTTAACAATTTTTTTTTTGTATTTTGTTAGTGGGAAAGAGAAGCCGTTTTTGAGAGGCATTAGTAACAAGGGTTGATGTGATGTTATTATGCTGAATCTCATTACTAATGAACCTGACTGAGGTATGTGTGCACTTAAGTGTAAAAAGAGGGAACGAGTTGTTTGGGTCTGTTGACGGTTGCCTGGCGCAGTCAAGTCTCCCGTCGGTCGGAGAGGTTTTTAATTAGAAAACATTTTTTTCTCGTATTTTGCAGCAGTTAAAAGAAGAAGCATACCAGAGAATAAATACGCTTTAATGTGGTTCAAATTGAGTCCCAATTGGTGTTATCAACAGTTGCAATGTTTGGATACTCTAAATGAGGAAATTTAAGGTATATGTAGGGCGTATACGTAACTTTGTATTCCAAAATGTTTTTAGGTGAAGAAGGATTTATTTTTGGCGATAAAAAACAATGGCGGTAAAGGTTTTTATTTAAGTGTGTAAGGTTTTTGCACTCTTTATGGGATTTAAAATATTTTGGTAGGGATTTTCTTAGCCCTTTGGATGGAACACCAATCTGTATATTAATTAAATTTACAAGGGATTTGAATTCAGGAGGTTTTGCAATGTTGGGATTTTGTGGATATTGTTAACGTATGATTTTTCTTAAATTTCGGAATGCATTTTTTTACATGACAACAATTTGTGAATGTAGGAATGCTTTATTGCTCTTGGACTCCACAAATTTTGTTGTGATTATGCTGGTATGCATTGAATTACTCTTATCCTTAGAAATCTTCAATATTTAACAACGATGCATTTATTTCCCAAAAGAGAAACAAAAACAAAAGGAAAAGAAACAAAACGAAAGAAGAAATCGACGTTCGTTTTTGCATCTGAAATGTCAGAACATTAAACATAGCAGACATTATTGCTATGCAGGAAATACGATGAGATGGGCCGGACAATAAGAGGAAGAAAAACTGTGATATCTATTACGGACCATGTTATAGTGAGCAGAAACAGCGATTATTCGGATGTGGATTTGTTATAAGAGCCAAACACAGGCAAGAAGTCTTATTCGATCAAGACATTACCGAACACATTGTAACAATACGCATCAAAAAGATGAAATAGTGAAAGACTGCTTCTACGAGCGCCTTGACAAAACTAATATGTACTATGTTAAAATCGTGCTCATAGATTTTACGCAAATTGGGAAGAGAAGACATCTTTAGCAGTATTGTCGGAAAACACAGCCTATACGACAACACGTCTGGGAACGGACTTAGGCTAATTGACTTCGCTTCGGAACGAAATAGCACTATAGTCAGCACACTGTTGCCTCACCACGATATTCATAAGGGGACATGGCGGTCTATAGATCAACGAACGGCCATCAAAATTGATCACATTTTGATAAACAAGAGGCACGTATCCACTATTCCGAGGGGTTAATATAGACTCGGACTACTACCCTGTTGCAGCCGAAGTAATAATGCGGATATCCACCATGTCACAACAAATCAGAAAATCTGTAAAAAATTTAATGATGAAAGACTGCAAGCGCAAGAAACCACCGAGGTCTTCACAGAAAGCATATCCCTTACCCTCTCCATTAATACCATACCACCAGCATAAAATGTCGAAAAGTAATTGTAACGATGTTAACAAGGCATTGAATCAGACGAGCCGCAACTAAGTAAGTTCCTTGTACGCAAACAGCAGGAAACCCTTGCCATAATGAATAATGGTGACAGATGCTTGCAGCCAAAAAAGATTCCTACGAGGCTATGCTGCAGGTGATGACGAAAGCTGGCATTGAGGTCTACAAACTAAGAAGGAGAACACAAGAGCAACAAAAGCGCACGGTCTAGAATATAGAAAAGTGTCACTTCGAACAGAATACTGTCGGGATGAAAAAGGAAATATCGTAGTTGAGATACAGTCGATGCTCAGGATATTAAAGAACCACTTTTCAAAACTGTAAAGCGGCGATGACGAAAAATCTCCTTCTGTTACGCAAAACGACCTAAGTGAAGTGATAATAGCAAGATCTAAAATCAAGTTTAAGAACGATGCCGAAAATGACGGCCTTCCCGTCGAGTTTTATAAAGCAGGAGGTGAGGACTTGGTAAGTAACATTCACTAGCTCAGAAGAAAAATTTGGTCGGATGACATGGGGCCTCCGAACTAAAGACTTACTTACTTACTTAAGTGGCGCTACAGTCCGGAATGAACCTGGGCCTCAACCAACATGCCTCTCCAATTAGCCCGGTCCTTAGCTAACTGCCTCCAGTTGCGCACTCCAAGTTGGTTGAGGTCGGTTTCCACTTGTGCGCGCCACTTAAGGCGAGGTCTTCCTCTACTGCGTCCGACGTCTGGCTGGGAATCGAAGACTCTGCGAGCCGGAGTATTGGTGTCCATTCGTTCTACATGTCCTAGCCATCTTAAACGTCCAATGCGGAGTTTTTTGACCAGGGGCATGTCGCTGTACAGCTCGTATAGTTCTTGGTTGAATCTTCGTCTCCATAGCCCGTCAACGCAAACGGGACCGAAGATTTTTCGAAGAATTTTCCTCTCGAATCTACCAAGGATTTCTTCATCCGCTTTTGATACGGTCCATGCTTCAGCGCCGTAGAGCAGGACTGGGATGATCAGGGTCTTATATAGGATCTCCTTAGTAGTTCGAGTGAGGGCTTTACTACTAAATTGCCTTCTTAGCCCGAAGAAACAGCGGTTGGCAAGAGTAATTCTTCGTTTAATTTCTGACGAGATGTTGTTGTCAGAGTTAATAGCGGAGCCGAGGTAGACAAAGTCCCGTACTACCTCAAAGTTATATCTGTCAATGGTGACGTTCTGTCCAATTCGTCGATGTTGTGTGTCCTTTCGTGTTGACAGCATATACTTAGTCTTACCCTCATTTACTGCTAAACCCATTTTCGCCGCTTCCTTCTCTATACTAGCAAACGTGGCTATGACATCACGTTGAGTCCTACCAATGATGTCAATATCGTCAGCGTATGCTAGTAGTTGCACCGACTTTTGGAAAATTGTGCCTCTGGTGTTGGCTTTGGAGTTTTGCACAATTCTCTCAAGAATCAGATTAAAGAAGTCACATGACAGCGCATCGCCTTGCCTAAATCCTTTTTTGGTATCGAATGTGTCGGTGAGGTCGTTTCCGACCCTGATGGAGCAGCGAGAATTCTCCATCGTCATCCTACACAAACGGACGAGTTTGGGCGGTATACCAAAACTAGACATGGCTCTATACAGTTCGTCTCTATAAATGCTGTCATATGCGGCTTTGAAATCGATGAATAGGTGGTGGGTATCGATTTGGACTTCTTGAGTTTTTTCCAGGATCTGCCGAAGTGTGAAAATTTGATCGGTTGTGGACTTTCCTGGCCTAAAACCACACTGATAAGGGCCAATCAGGTTGTTGGTAAACGGTTTCAGGCGTTCACATATTACGGCAGATAGGATCTTGTAGGCGATGTTGAGGAGACTTATGCCTCTGTAGTTGGCGCAGTTCAGAGGGTCTCCTTTTTTGTGGATCGGGCAAACGATGCTGAGGTTCCATTCTTCAGGCATATTTTCATCCGACCAGATTTGGCTTATGAGTTGGTGGATGTTACTTACCAAGTCATCTCCGCCGGCCTTATAGAGCTCAGCGGGAAGGCCGTCATTTCCGGCAGCCTTGTTAAGCTTGAGTTTAGATATTGCTATCCTCACTTCACTCAGGTCGGGTGGTTGGCAGTTTTCGCTGTCGTTGCCAATATTGAATGGTTCGTTCTGCCTGACAGCGGAATGTTGTTCGTCATCGCCGTTTAACAGTCTGCAGAAGTGGTTCTTCCATATCCTCAGCATCGACTGTGTCTCAACTACAATATTTCCTTGTTCATCTCGACAGGATTCTGTTCGAGCCTTGTATCCTTGGCTTTGACGTTTTACACTTTGGTAAAACTTGCGAACATCGTTCCTGGAGTGGCACCTCTCTATATCCTCGATCGCGCGCTTTTCTTGCTCTTTTTTCTTCTTGCTGAAAAGCCGATGTTCTTCCCTTCTTCTTTGCCTATAGAGCTCAATGGCAGCTCTCGTCTTCACCTGCAGCTTAGCCTTGTAGGCCTCGTTCTTGGCTGCGAGCATCTGTCGGCATTCCTCATCAAACCAGGGGTTTCTTGCTGGTGGCCGCGAGAAACCTAGCACATCAGTTGCGGCTGATCTAATGGCCTGTTGGCATCGTTGCCATTGCTCTTCGACATTCGATGCTGGTGGTATGGTGTTAATCGAGAGGTTAAGGGATACGCGTTGTGCGAAGGTCTTGGCGGTCTCTTGCGATTGCAGTCTTCCGACATTAAATTTTTTCACAGTATTTCTGGATTGTTGTGGCGTGGTGGATATCCGCATTCTTACCTTGGCTGCTACAAGGTAGTGATCCGAGTCGATGTTAGCTCCTCCGAACTAAAGACGGCCAACCAAATTCAGCACATTTCGCAGTGAACACATTTTAAGGTTTGTTTCTTTCGGGATTTTTACCAGAGACCAGTTGTTTAAATAACTTACCAATTGATTAAGCCATTGCATTGAAATAAAAAAATTTACGTAAGTTCATTACTAATTATTGTTAAGTAAGGTATTTAGAGAGTCGACCACACAAGTACAAAGGACCAAATCTTGCACCTATACCTCGTCCCTCTTTTTGGGATATCGAAACTTGGTAGCACCATCCCTAAAATATCAAAGATCTGAAAACCAAATGAGATTACAAATAAAATGCTGGTAAGTTTATGACACGTCATTACATACTATAACAGAAAAAAAGCATGAAACATCAGTTTCGAAAACTTCGATAACTTTTCTTTTTGATTAAGAAACTAATTTCATATGCACTAATGGGCAAAGTTCCGCAATAAATGTGATCTTTAATTACTCTTGAAACGGAGAGAACTTGAAGCGATACCCACTATGGCCCTACTGGATTTCCTTGTACAAAGTTGTTCTGTCCGATTTTCAACACAAATTTATCACCGTCACACAATTTCGGAATACTCCGAAAATAAATAACACAACTATTGCTGTAGATTGACTACCTTTCATTATTTCTACCCATATTCACTTATGCATTCTCAATGTTATAGCATGTATGGAATTTGTATGATAACCTTATAGACAATAATTTTAAAGGAAAGTTTGAGTAACTAATTTGACGAAAAGGGACAGATGTATGGAACCTAGCTATGCCAATATGAAAAAACTTATTATACCTATTTGTGAAGTATTTAAAGACCCGCCATCTCTGTGGGCGGGTAATATATATGTAGGTATAATGAGAGTTATGCATACAAATTAAGGAGAATCAAAGAAGGGAGAAATATCAAAACAAAAAACAAAATGGGTTCTCCCTTTTTGATGAGGAATTATCAAACAAGATCCATAAAAAGCGCTTGCATAAAATAACTCTTTCTGTGAAAAATACCACAGGGCTGAGACGAAATCGTCTTTGCGAGTCCTTTGATGGTATTGCAAAGTAATCTACGGAAATTAACATCAACTCTTCTAGAGTAAGGATGAATAATGGTGGTGTTTTTTGTCATACTGGTGGAGTATTTTTTTAAGGTTGATCTCATTAAGTATACATAACATTTTTGAGTACTTTTCGTTTTGAATTTGATAAGACATACTAATGGGGTGGGAGAATCGGATCGAGGCCCCTTTGAGATAATTCCTTCATCTCCTTTTTTGTCTTTCTCTTTTTTTGCTGCACAAAGTTATACAAACTTTAATTGGGGTTAATACCTGAAGGGTTAATTTTGTACCCCAAAATTTGAAGTCATAATCGTTAAAATGAACTTCCTACGATTTTGTTTATTCTAAAAGTTTTATTTATTTAATTTACTGTTCTTGTTTGAAATCTTTGTTAATTTGGCAAAATCTTGCCATCGGGCGATACATCCTATATCGCTTGAAGGTGATTACGCGAAGATGAGTAAAGTTTTTATTTGAAAGCGCATTTCATGAACGTTTACTGACGCCTTTTTTAACTGAAAAGTATTTAAAAAAAAGTGTGTTTATTCAGTAAGTAAGATGAAATGTTGATAAAAAAGTAGGATTGAAGTGTAGAGCTTTAAAGTGTATCAAATAACTTGTAACTATTAATTATTGAAACAAAATTTGGATTTCTTTTGATAGCCCAAAGATAAAATAAAGTTGAATTTTAGCCATGGACTGTAGCTACCTTATTTACCTTTTTAGAAATCAGGAGTGAAATAAAAGCCACTCTGAAGATCTCGCCTGAATATGACCTATCTCATATACAATTCTTAGACCTCGGATGAGCGAATCATGCTGACGAACCACCCGCAAACCATAATGCAATATTGACGGAATTGGCTCCTTATGACCAACGGGTCAGCATTTCTTACAGGAATCTAAACTAAATGAAATAGGGATAACAATATGTAAGCTTAACCTCAACAATGCTGCCGGAAGTAATCACTTATCTGTCGAGCTATACAATTTTGTAACTTTCATATATTAACTTATTTTCGTTACCAACGTTTTTTTTAGATGAAAGTATACATGCAAAATGAAACCACAGAGACCTTTGGAAGATCCAAAAAAAAAAACGTTTAAACTACAAAAACAATAGATATTTACATCTATTTCAACATCGCTGGCAATATGCTACTTGGTATAGTATATAATCTTGAAACCGTTAGCCAACAACCTGATGTGTAATTTAACGTCAGAAAAGTCCACGATTGATCAAACTTTCATACTTAGGATGATCCTGGAAAAACCGAAAAAGTCCAAATCGATTCCAGTATTTTTCATAAATCACTCGAACTTGTTTTTATGTGCAGGATTATGACCTTAACGGGGGCTCAGTGGCGCGATGGTTAGTGCGATGAACTGCCGCGCAGGAGGTCTGGGTTCGATTCCCAGCCGTAGCAACACCTAAATGATTTTTCACTGGCCCTCCTCTCGTGATGATCTGACAAATCATCTGAGTAGTATCAATTGTCAAGAATAGCTTATCTCAACTTAGCCGTTCGGAGTCGGCGTAAAACAGGAGGTCCCCGCCATCGTGCAAGAAGTACACACGCACACATGAATGGTTGTGAGAAAGCTAGGCCCTGGGTACTAACGAGCCTGTTGCGCGAAAAATTTGTATTTGTTTTTTTGTATTATGACCTTAACAAAATATTTGAAAAAAAAGGAATTAGACAGGTGCATCACTTCCTATGATTTCTTTAACATCATTATTTAAGGATTGTGCTCCCAAGTCAATATAAGAGGCACAATCCTCCTATGTCCACCTACAAGCATCAGCGTATGATATTGAAATATAAGTACCAAACAGGATGTCATTTTTGTGGGTAGAAAGAACGAAATTAAATTAAATTAAGCGTAAAATAAGGAGAGGAGAGGCATATTAGTTGTTTAAATAGTATATTTTTATGATTTGATCAAAGTCTCGGGGGTTTTGAATGGGAAGCATACCTAACACAATAGAAAGTCACTGCGCATTAGATGAAAGCACTTTCATTTTGTAGATTAAAGAAACATAAGGCTGCAATAAGTGAGTGTATGTTTTATATATTTCAGCCATGATAACCCTAACCATCAATGATAAAAAACAATTGATGGACTACTGGTTCCATGTAAACGTTCTCAATATTCGTGGACTTATGACTTCTTTGGGTCCAGCCGTACATCATCACATTGCTGAATGCAAATAATCAGGGGGATATCCCAAACAGTTGCCTAGTTCTAAATAATTTAGTAGGTGTGTAGCGTTTCTCGGGAGCACAACGCTTGTGATTCGACGATTGTAGTACATATTTGATCCTGTATATTCGGGGTTTTGGATACTTTAATGATGCACCAGCCTTTTTTTGCAAGAATCAGAAACCCCTTTATTCGGAGCAGTATGTGGTATTGTCAGACAACTAATTGGTGCTTGAATTGAAAAACATACCAGACTATGACCAATTAACATGTTTCCAGCAGGAGGGGCAACTTCACATACGTCTAATATGTTTGTGCCACGAATTCATGAAATGTTTCTTCAAAAATGATCTCTAGTATAAGAGACATAAATTGGCCTACTCGCAGTCCTGATTTAACACCTAGGACTTGTTCTTATGGGGTTATCACAAATTTAAAGTTTTCGCCGAATAAATATACATGTCTGACGTATTTAACAAACATATTTATCTCGTGAAAATAAATTGTACTATAGGTACATTTCAACAAAATTTTTTTTAAGAAATAAATTTTCAAATAGTGTGCTTTAATAATTAGTAATCATTTATTTTTATACTTTGCCTAATTTTGTTTTAATCGAGCCATTAAATAACAGTTTTCTATTGAGACGCTATATATAAATAAGAACTATTAAAAACAGTAATGTTAATAATCGTGTTAAATTTAATCAAAATGAAAAATAAATTTTTATTGATTCATAGAGTATACACATTTTGTTTTGTAGAGTATACAGATTAATTAATTAATGGAATAGCACATCGTATAAATGTCCGCCACTGCTTTGCTGTCAATAACGTACTTTTTTATTCAAATTTTCTATGACGGTTTCGTATAAAAGTTGCTAAATTTCATTAATACACCGCCCGATTTTCTCTTTCAAGGCATTCGTGGTTGTGGGCTTCTTTGCTTAGACCTTTGACTTCAACAAACCCCGATGAAAAAAGTCTAATGGCGTTAAATCGCAAGATCTAAATGGCCAATTCTGATTTCAAAAACGGACGATAACACAATTAGGAAATGACTCATGTATAGGGTGACCAAATTTTCCAAAGCCAATTTCGGTACACAAAAATAAATTTTGTAAAAGTCATAGCTTTATTTTTTTTAATACATTATTAAACAGCTTTGTATATATTATGTTAATATATTATTAAAAGACGAAATGTTTTAATTACTATTGTCATGTTTTTTAAAGGAATATTTGCCATCAGATCCTATTTCTTCAAGGCATGACATTTTTATATTGTACCTGACTTACAGAATGTTTTTTTAAAGGTGCAATGCTCAACCGGCTTTTATCAGTGGTCTATACTTCACTTCTTAAAGAGAACACTCTCTCAACGGTGGCTAAAGTACCTAATAAACAAAGAATTTATGCACCGATCTTAAGTATATAATTGTAACGAATGTTTCTTTTTTCAAAATATTGAAAACATTTCACCAATCGTTTGTCAGTTTCAACAATGTTTTCGTCCCATGATTGAATTTTTTCAACGGTTACATATTTGTTTAAAAATGTAAATTGATCGAAGGGTTCAATATCACATGAGTCGACGTTAAAGTGATTCTCCAATGCAATGAACTTTGCGTAAGCTTCGACATATTCCCATTTGGTAGTTGGTCGAGTGCGGACCAAACGTGGATTGAAAGATGTTCTAAATGAAAAGTCCATTTCTCTGATATATTCAACGCACTCCGCAAATAAGTTAGTTAAAACAAAAACAAAAGCTAAAGCGCAATATCTTGGTAACAAAATATTGTTTAAACGAACCGTAAATAGTCGAGCTATTAAGAGAACATGTTCTTTCGTTACGTTGTCATCATAAATTGCAGCTTTTTCAACAGCCTTTTGCACAGCTGTGGACAAAATATAATTTTTCAGTCGCGATTCAAGTGATTCCATAAAAATATTGAGTACATGTCCAACTTCCATCGCCAAGACGGTGTCGCTTTCAATTAATTTAACCGTACGATTAAAAAGGGCTGTCTATATGATAAATTTGGTCTTATAATATTGGTCTTATAATAATACTGGACTACTAATGTCGTTAAGAAAATATTCTTTCAATCCGCCCAACATTCTTTGAATCGCATCCACAGCCGAAAGTAAACCCAGGAAGCGAGTTTTGGATTGGCCAAACAATTTTCGGTATTCGACATCGCCTGAATCACAAATTGCCTTAAGCTTTGCCACGCGCACTGTAAGCAAGTAGAAATGGGAATATATCTTTACGGCGACACATTCTACGTTAAATGGCATTTGATCACAGGCTTTCTTCAGTGTGCTGTGTACTATGTGTGTCTTCTGTTTCTGAAAAATAGCGAACCAGAATCGGAAACATTTTTATGTTTCCATGATTAGATGCATCTGTGATCAATGTGACGAAATGACATCACATGCTTTCGCTTTTCTATTTTTTTTTTAATTTCGATAAGAGAATTTGCATTGGAGTGATATCGGTATATTTGTGTGTACCGAGGATTTTTTCGATACACCGGTACACAGCGTTTAATATTGGTACTGTACCGGTCATTTTGGTACAGGTGCTCACCTTACTCATGCAGTAATTGAATTGTTTCTCACCGTCACCGTCTTATTGAAACCACAGGTTGGTCACATCCATATCTTTAGGCACTAAGTTTAGGGAAATCATGTCACGATAACGATAAAGTATGGTCCGATAATGCCTCCAGGTCATTCAGGCGTTGTAGAAGCATTTGTTTCTTAACAATTACTCGTGCGTTTTCTGAACCCTAGATGCTACAATTTTGAATACTAACGAACCCATCCAAATGAAAATTATCTTCATCACTCATGATGATTTTTTTTGAATAAACAGCATATATGATGTTCCAAAATCCATGCAATGACCTATTTTCTCGCAGCGTTGTCAGTAGTCTTCAGCTCTTGAGTCAATTGAACTTTGTAAGCATGAAGTTTCAAGACTTTCGTAAGAATTTTCTCTAGAGAGCTTTTCGAAATGCGCAATTCTTGACTACGGTGCCGAATTGATGTTCCTAGACTGTCAGCAATACTCTCACAAGCTGTTTCTATGTTTTCAGTTCTAAGATCAGTAATTGATACAGTTTTGCATGAATTATTGGATACCCTTTACTTACCAAACAATAACAAACTAATATAGGTAAAGCAAATAAACACCACAGGATATTTCTTTTGCATTCTGCTATGCTTTGCAAAGACAAAAGACTATTATCTGTCTATCTAAATATATTTCACTAGGTCATATCTACTTAAATATACTCGTAGTGTACCAACCAAAAAAAAAACATGGAACACCCTAGTCATTAATTGTAGGGTATCGAATTATATCCAGCTGATATAGCCAGTATTTATCAAAGACTTTGTTTAGACTATGAAGGTAGCCAATGGTGTACGCTGAAATCGAGTGAATGGATTTGCCAAATTGTTTAGATAAGTATGTCATTATCCCTGGAAGAATAGTGAAATGCGAAGCCACAGAGATAAGGATGTAATTAACAACCCTGTAAATAGCCTTAAAAAGACAAGAGAACATTATAATATTATGTTCGTATTTTTGTAAGAAAAGAGCTCTATAAAAGAAAAAGGGGGGGATTTTACAAGTAAATATGTGCGCAATCTGATTGTGATGTGTCACAGCAAAGTTTTAGATAAACTAATAGTAATTGTTAACATGATGCCTGTACTCGCACGAAAATATCTAAAATATTTGTTGAATGTAATGAGTTATCTTTATCCACTACGGGCCCATTAGGGTAGGATAGGCACTTATTCTTCTACTATCATTTGAACATAACTAAGTATAATCTAGGTCGAGCGAGTATGTCAAAACCGACCTAGATTAGACTAAATCCTAACCTGAATAGACATTCTTATATCCAAGATGAATGTGAAATAGTGAATGGTGAAAGGTGATATACTGAAAAATAAGATAAGGGCTATGGTATCTGGAATGAACGAGCTAGTTTAACCGCAGAGGGAACAAAATCTCACTTGCCACTACTGCCAATCTTAGGTGCTCTGGGGCTGACACATATAAGTACACACAAAATTGAAACCTAACTTGAGAATAATCTTGAGGTCGCAATAAGCAACCTTGAAAATGCATTGCGATGATTAAGCGAAGGCCAATAGAAACTGCTTTAAATTCAAATGATGGTGTCTATGAAAGCTGATGATACATACCAGGATATCTCAAAGACAGTGGAGGAAATTGGATGCAATCTCCAATACTAAAACATTTAACCTATTATAAGGGGGCTTATTTCATGTCTGACGAGTTCATCATGCTTGCAGTTCCCTGGATGTCACTATGTCCAGGCACCTATCATATGTGAATGTTAAACTGCTCTGACTTGTAATCTAGGAAATCTAGACAGTCTTTGGGTTTGATGAGACGGATTAGAGGGATTTGGTGTCTGCTTGGCTGTCCGAGAATATGCTAATATCCTTAGCAGGTATTACATTTCAGCCAAAATAAGGCTTCTGTAATCGCCATGAGTTCCGCAGGCAACATGCTGCAATCTGGAAACTATTATCAAAGCTATTCGTAGATCGTTTAGAATTTTTGAGTGGCCACTTTGTATATTTGACCACTGTTGGATGGCTTTAAGACGGATGACTTAGTTAGCTGCCATTTTCATGCCAAAAATATAAAGGGATGAGGCTGTTGTACAAAGTGCACAACCGATGCACATACAAGCAGTTCGTTGCTAGTTTTTTGCTGTTTATAGCTATCTCTACTGCTGTCCACCATACAACTACTCCATTTTGTATAAAAATTCTTAGATATAAAAAAATGTATGGGAAGAGTGAATTCAGAGAACCTATCAGGAGTCCACTTTGAATGACCTTACACTGGTCATATCTTGCTGTGTACCTTTTTTTCCTAATTTTCATAAAACCAAAATGTTTGCACAAAAGCTCAAGCCATATTCACGGAGTGTGTGTACTGCTGCAAAATTATAAATACACCTACAAACTTTAGCTTAGCTGACTTAGTATGTGTAGAAAAAAAATTAAAAGTTTTATCTGCGTGATAAAGAAGAAACTTTTCGTTTTTAATTATTGCATATAGCTCGACTTAGAACTCATAATATTTATTTCAGTTTTTTTTTGCCCGAGACATTTTTTCCTTTGGGTAGTATCCTCTTAAGGATGTGACTTAATTTAATGAAATGCACATGCTCTCTTCACACAGTGTTGACAAATTAAATTTCATTTTAACCTCATAGAGATGAAAATATGTATGTAAACGTTGTATCTCATCGGTTTTGGTTGAAAGGAGGGAGAAAGCTCTTAAACTGATTAAACTGCATGGTGACTTTGAAGCCAAGGACAACGAGTGGGTATATGTTTGTGCAGTAGAGAGTGCATTTTTCGTTACACCAGCTGGAATAAATTTTTTAAAACAAACGGATTTGGGAATAATGAAAATATTGTAAATGACAATAAAGTGTTTTAAAAATATCTAATTTTCACTTCAGTTACCAAATTAAACAAATATAATGCTATGGGTTCTCATTGGTCATCCCAAGTAGGAATATGGTAGTTGTCAGTGATTTGATCACCGAAGAGGGAAAGAATTTTAAAATTTTCATTCAAGAGAATATCGTTAAGAAGTTTTTTTTTATTTAACTTGAGATATTTTTACTCGGTTACTGCGACACGACTCGCAGTATAAATATCACGAAGCACCCCAATCGTGAGATATTCAGCCCTATGATGTTATACAAGGTGGCGCAAAAGTAATCCTCCTATCAAAAAATGCTTTAAATTTTGCGATTGGCCCCTAATGTCAGTTCTGTTTTGACATTTGGTCATTTACATGACATCATATTCTCGACTTGATGTAAAAAAAATTAAAAGACCAAATAAAAATAATCCACAAGAAGAATCAAAGTTTTTCTTTTTTTTTAAATTACAGCCAAAAAACATCGGAAGGTTATTTTTGCGCCACCTAGTATGTACGATCGTTTTGAAAAACTTTACTATATTTATGAATTTTTAATAAAAATTCCATGGATTTTCAAACAAGGATGGAGATTTGTTGTGGGGGGGCCGACTCAAGTCAGGGGCGATTGAGTTTAAGTCGGTAGTAATCGCCTTGTAGTATCAAACTTAAGAGTGGACACGCTTTTACGGATAACATTAAAGACACAATCAAAAAGGAATTTTAGGAATTTTCCTAAGCATCTCCAGGACAAAGCTTGTCCCTTATACAATGTCCAAATCTTACTTGAGGATTTCAATACGTAAATCGGTAAGAAAAACATCTTCGGCGAAATGTACAGCCGACAAAATGACTTTGCAGCATCGGGTAATACTATGATTAATACCACTAGATATCCTCGATTTCGAATCCACAAAGCAACCTGAAGATTTCTAGATATATTAACCAAACTTACCAAGTACTCTTAGATAGCAAAGTATCCAACCACTTTCTCGTAGCAGCCTTAATCAGAACTCGACTGTTCAACGAGAAGAGGCTACGAATGCTACAGAAAAAGAGAGTAAGAGTAGCAGTCCCAGTCGAATTGAATGATAGTTGGAAATGATCGGAGATAACAACTCGATTCGCTTCTATACGGGTGGGTCGAAAGCAGAATGTGGAGATGGTGGAGGTGTTTTCTCCGAGATGCTGAGCATATACTTTCGCCTTCCCGATCATTGTAGCGTTTTCCAGACGTAAATCATGTCTATTAAAGAAGCCATATCCTGGCTGGGGACTCAGTGGCGCGATGATTAGTGCGATGAACTGCCGCGAAGAAGGTCTGGGTTCGATTCCCAGCCGTAGCAACACCAAAATGATTTTCCCTGGCCCTCCTCTCGTGATGACCTGACAAATCATTCGAGTAGTATCAATTGTCAAGAATAGCTTATCTCAACTAAGCCGTTCGGACGCACACATGAATGGTTGTGAGAAAGCTCGGCATTGGTTACTAACGACCCTGTTGCTCCAAAAATTTATATTTTGTTTATCCTGGCTGGGGAATAACGTAATATCCACTAAGAATATTAACATCTTAAGTGACCGCCAAGCAGCAATCATCCCTGGGATACATTTCGTTCAAATCGAAAACAGCCCACGAATGCCGACTATCTCTTAATGAGATGGCAGAATATTTTATCAGTCACCTCTTCTGGGCGCCGGGATATACCAGGGAACTGCAATGCGGATAAGCTTGTCAGTCAGGGCACTATTGTTGATATTTTACCGCCAGCAAATATGTTAGGTATTAACGGCACAATGTTTCAAATATACAGGTAACTCTGGCCAGACTACATTCAAAAGCTCTGCATTTGCTTGACAATGCTAAACAGATCAAACATCAGCAAAATAATCGGTGTCCTTACAGAACACTGCCCTTTAGGTCTACACGAAAAAAAGACTATGTATGTATTCCTCCCCTTCTCTGTTCTTGTCCTGCTCTCTCCAAATTTAGGAAACTACTTCTTTGTTAATCTAGGGGAGCTGGCTAATATTAATGTCAGAAACCTCATACGCTCCCATCTTGCAGTTGTAAGAGCCGAAAAATTATTTGTGAAAGAGTATGGAGAATGGAGGAGAAGATACAAATGGGAGCTTAATATGTTGTACAAAGATCTGGATGAAATGAAAAACGTAGAAATACGTAGAGTACATTGGTTCGGCTACAATAAGCTAATGCATATATAGGGTAATGACAAGAAATTTTTCGAATACCAGGCTTGGAGCTTGAAAATAAATACTGGAATCAGCAGGACGAGAACTCTCTATAATGACAAAAACTTTAAGCCATTTTGTTAGGAATGACAGAAATATGACACAACAAATCCGATTGACGCGGGAATATGTCGATCAGTGCCCTACATCTAGGGAATTCAGTCGCAATGGAACATTTTCTTCGGTTCGAAAAGTTTATAAAAACGGTAATTCGGTGACTGCATCACGAACAATTCTTCAATATTCAAGGTTTTTGACGCTTTAATGATGCGGCAGACAATGGGTCAACGATTTAGAAGTGACAGGTATAATACTAAAACAAACAAAATCTGGGCTACCAAAGTAATCAAGAACACGTAGAGTGTTAATTCGTCTGTTCGTGACCATCCAAATCTTTTAATTTGTAAGCGCCTAAAGATACATCCATAGAATTGATTTGAATTGAATTAAATTGGTGGAAGAATCAAGGTCTCAGAACACCAGTCAGAGGCTTGACATCATAAACCAGGAAATTCATCGCTTTTCAACTTGTACCAACATTATATATTCGGATGTACCTCATTTTCATCTTAATGGACACGTTAAATAGCGGAACTTCCTCCACAATAGAATCCAAAACGCAAGCCTAAAGTTACCGTATAGGCTACGACTTCGGCGCTAGAAATTATAGGACCTTACTTTTTTTAAGATGTAAGACTACGACTTGGTACCTGAATTGTAAAACATACCTGACTATAACCAAAGAACATGGTTCGTCTCTGATACGAGTTTGTGGAATATTCTCTCCCAAATTAATATTTAGGAGAAGTGACGTCAATTGTCACCAAGCAGTTTTGTTTTAACCCCTATGGAATTTTTCCAGTGAGCTTATCTGAAGCATATGACAAAACATATTTATCACGAAATCGTCGAAATCGTATGTGAGAGATTCCCGTGCCGTCATAAGAAATGTTACTGTTTGATTTAATGAGTGTCGCGAACTCAGGGGTTAACATTTAACTTCCCCATAGGGAAGTATTGTGTTGGAACGAATATTCCAATTTGAGATTTTAACAAATTCTTATGTTTTGATGTATTACTCGGTCAATTTAACTGAAATTTGGGGTATTTGAAATTGTACTACTAACTCCAAAAACATAAAACCCATATAACGGTTTTCTTTCAAATTGATTATTTTGATAACGGCTAATAATATTTATAAAAAAAACATATGAGAAGGCTACAATCCCCCTGTGGGGATCGTTCAATACCATATCTTATCCCATCCTTGAAATTAATATTAATTAATAGAAAATGACGTTGTCACAAGATATTGTTCTTAAAGTTTATCAAAATCTTTTATGGTTCATCAAACAACTGTTTTTCTATTGCATATGCCAAAAACGTTTTTTAATAAAAACGCCCCCAAAAAGTGGGCGTGGCAAAAAACTTTATATAGACAAAACATAGATATTGCGATTCTCTAAATATGTTGTTCATACGTTTTTCAAAAAAGGGGGCGTGGCAGTGGGCTCATTTCAAAAATGTTTACACTTATTCTGCTGGGAGCAACAAAGAGCATGTGTACCAAATTTCATTATTCTAGCTCAAAATTTAAGTCCCAAAAACTGCTGACGTACAGACGGACGGACGGACGGACAGACATTACTAAATCGACTCAGCTATCGATTATGAGTCGATCCATATACTTTAAGGTATATGCTAATATACCCCTATGGGATAGGGTATAATAAATACTAATCTAAGCATCTATAATTATATAAAATAAAACATAACGGTCATTTTGTAAATGACTGTTTCCACAAGAAAGACCGCATTGATTTAAATGAAAATGTATGTAGTATTTTTTTTTTTTCAGTTTTTCTTAACTTTCTGTTGGTTAAAGAAGGTTTTTAAGGCGTACCCCTATTGCCGAAATACTTGGCTGATGTATTTTTCATGTTAATGCTTATGCTGTTCATACAACGCCCGGTTTATAACCAATAACCATACAAATAAATGATAACTTAATAAATTGTTTGAGTACTTCCTAACAGATAAAAAAAACTTCATACGTTTCATAAATGACGAAAGGAAAATACACTTTAGAACGTAGCGTCCATTAAGATTTATCTACACTTAAGCATATAAACTAAAGTGCTCCTTATGAAATTAAATTCTATTTATTCATCTTCTAATACCCCATGCATTATCAAAATTAGTTACAAAAGTCCTAAACAGACACACCGCCACAGAATAAATCGATCTTACAACAATTCTAGTATACACAGAGTTAAAGCATATACATAGATGTGTGTAAATGACAATCAAAAGCCTACACATAGATGTGTGTAAATGACAATCAAATGATGTGTCATTTGTCTCAGCTTGATGACAGCGATTTTGCGACAAAAAAATGTTTATTTTGTCATTTTATATTGTCTATGTAATATCACTTATTCACGTGCGATTACGCAGACCATTTGTATTATTACCATTTCCTTAGACTGGCACTTTTCATCCTCTGAGTAGTGGTGAAATCTTTTCATTTCGCAAATTTAATATACTTTACGCAAAGTTGTTTGCTTTTTTTCATTCATGATGTAGATACTTTTTGTTTAAAGACAAATTCGTCACTTTTTCCCTATGGGAAACGGGCAGAAGAAGGACGAAAACTTTAAGGGGTAAATACTTTTGCGAACTACTACAAGCGTTTGTATCTTTGCACCATGGAAGCAAAATGAATAAAGAAAGTCTCACTCTGCCAGCTGCTATCGCCTTTAGTTGTGTAGATAGGTACTTGTTTTTAAGTAGACAATTTGCGTTTGCCTTAAGGGGTTGAATATAATATTAAAAAAAAGTGTTTGCTTACAATTTACGGTTCATTGTAAACTTTATGTACTTGTATTTTCTTAACTGGATGTTTGTAATGAAATATGTCTTAGTTCACTTGCAATAACGCATTTATTCTTCTAACTAGTGGTTAGCTCCGGAAAATGTAACAGAAACTTTCGGGATAGTTGATTTATGAAGTTGGTCGAAGTCACTGCTAATAATTTTGATTAAATCCCGTAATTAATTTAAATCAAGGGTAGGTAATTTATACTTATTTAATTTCATTATTCCATGCGCAGATTAGCCATGGCAATTGTATTAAAAACATTAGCACTGAATTGTAGAAACTCACAAAACTTGGCATAGCCAGAACGACATTGAAACAGCAATGTTTACATCGACATAAACTGTTCGATTTTTTGGCGGCCAAATTGTAGTTTTTTTTTAACTTGCTGCCGATTCGATGGGGGCCTGAAACAAGGCAGTCTTTCATCCTCTTCGATCGTAGACACTTTGCTGCCAATTATTCAGTCTTAGCGCTCTGCCATCCGCGATCGCTTAGTCCTTAAATAAGAGGTTAGGTCTTTCTTATCGTCTCGTACCTGAAGGCTGGACTCGAAGGTTATTCTGGCTGGAAAATTATTGTTCCCTTCGCTCGATGTGGACGATCTATATTATATCCACATCTATACTATATCCACATTTTGGTACAGCTCATAAAAAATGAGCTGTTTCCAAACTGAACGTTGCATCGCGTGTTCTCTAGTGTTAGGTGACACATCTGTGTCAGTTTTAATGATATCCAGAATTATACCATCGCTTTATAGAGACCTAGGCGATGCTATCATACGCGGCCTTGAAATCGATAAAAAGATGGTGTGTTTCGACTTGAAATTCGTTGGTCTTTTCCAAAATTTGTCTTTGTATGAAAATTTAGTCTATAGTCGAGGTGGAGGATGATTGCACAGCGGAGAGTCTCTCACTCGGTTTTTTATGTCCAACGTGAAGTCTTTTTTAGCACCATTCGACACTTTTCTCGTTGGGCATTCGGGCTCTGGATTTGGCAGCGATAAAATGGCCAGAGTCGATGTTTGCTACTCGGAATGTGTGTACATCCAGGCTGTTGGATGCATGTCTTGCATCTATGAGCACACGGCAGATTTGGTTGGTTCGACTACCTGGAGATCGCCAGGTTGCAGTCGTGGACCCTTAGTGCTGCTGATAACCATATTACATGCTGCCACAAAGTTTGTTAGTCGAAACCAGTTATTTATTGTCTTGTACTTTCCAACTTACCCCCCAAAGATGTTTTCCTTAACGATTTTTGCATTGAAGTCCCCTAGTACGATTCTTACATCGTATTCCAGACAGGTGGTCGTAAAATTTCTCCTGAATAGTGTTAGAGGTTGAATATAAATCGTAAGAGAATGAACACACACAGATACAATTTCAGAAAAAAGAGCGACTGCCTGCCCGGTGTAACGTGTAACTTAAGATAGTATGTAATAAAATCGAGAGCACACTGTTTGTATTTGAATGTCGTGCTGATCGTACGTGTTTGTTATAATGTGTAAACCATTTGTTAAAGAATTCAATTGATGATATCAATATATTTATCAAAGAATAAAGTGTGTTTAATTTTAAACTCGACCCTTACATTAGGATGTTCAGTCTCAACGGTAGGGGTATTTGCATATATAAGGCTTATGTTACAAAACGTTGCTCTGGTTAGGTTATTCACTTTGTCCATCTTTCATCTTCGGACTTAAACCTTAAGGTTCTTGTACCTATTTATACATCATAATAAGAATTTAGGTTTTCTTTCTCTAACAAAATATGTTATAGATATTTTGAGTGAATAAATAAATAAAAAAAAAATATGTCAATAACATTGGGGTATGCTTTTGGTAACGAATGTTTCGGTGTGGTCATAATATTTAATACGACCATTTTATAGACGAAAACATATGAGCGACTACAATAGGTCGAAGGGGACATTATGAAATTTTTTGAGCAGATTTATGTCGCTGTACAGCTCATAATTTTGGTATTTGAATCCTATCCTCCAAATCAGTTAATCAGCGCGAAAGGGACCGACAATTTTCAAAATAATTTGATCTAGTATCCATTCTTAACATTGTAAAGTAAAACTGTAATAATTATTGTCTTACATAGGTTCTCTTTAGAAATACTATTAATTTACTTACATTCATAGCCAAGTTTTTGTTTAATTTTAAACAAGGTGGCATTGTCCGAATAATCTGCGAAAACACCATGTATGCCTTCAAATTACATCGTTTGGAGAGAGGATTATTCTGAGATAGTGTAATTTTATGTCCATACTACAGACCAAACCATTGCAAAAAAGACATTTCTATATTTTTTTTTAACTTACAAAGAGAAAGGTTTGTTGTCGTGAACATTTTCGACCACGAGATTTTGTTTGAATCTAACATTACGAAGATAGCGGAACCCAAAATAGTTGTTTTTGGAATTCCAATTCCGGAATTCCGGCGCACGGTTCGTCTGCCCCTAATGGTCTCTCCAGCCTAAACGGCTTGAGCGATTTTGTTGAAACCTCGTATCCAGCGTTTTTTGGGTCAATATTCTAGGTCTTTTTTTTTTATTTTAGCCATGTTATTAACGGTACCTGCCATATAAAATTTATACTTAAGCTTAATTTTTATTAGTTCCAACACAACTACATACCCAGTTATTTCGAGTAAATCCATATAACGGATTTTTACATTTATGCCATATAAAGAAAATTGTCAATTTTTAGCGAACTATTTTGTCAAATTGAATGAAATTTATTTCATATACTACGATTACTATATGCAACAATTTCACATAATTAATTTTGGCCCAAATATCGGAATTTTCAGTTTTGGCAAATAGCGGAAAATCATTATTATTCACATTTATCTCATTTCGACATTTATCTCATTTTAGCATCAGTAATAATCAAAATGAATATTATTGTACATTTTAGCCAAATAATGAAAATTGTCAAATTCTCTAATGCGTGGTATTTGATCTTATACCCAACCCGCTGTGAAAGAGAAAGTTGCGTACGTCACAGTCGTGCACCCACCACTCGTTTTATTCCTGGGACAATGGGCAGTAGAATATATTACATATAATCTGATTACAGTTGGCATTATTGCACAAAATCTACTAATTAAAATAAAATATCCGCACTCGTTTTCGAACGATGCAAAACTTCTTCTCGCACTCATTCCACTGTTCACATACACAATTTTTAAATTCTATTCCATTTAGATTGAGCAACACGACATGATCCTGCTTAGATTCATGTTATGAATATAAAAACGCAATTTTCCATCATGTTCTACAACAGTTTGAATATAAATGAATTACGGCTAATTGCCAGAAAGACTCTTTCTTAGGCTCAACACGTATGATATATCCCCCTATGTATAAAATTATAAAATTGTACGTAAACGCGTTGGTAACGCCTTACTCGCACAGCTTGCTCCAAATTTATTATCCTGGTAAAAAGTATCTTTCACCACTTTCCAACTGCCATAAGGAAGCATATTGTTTCGAAAGTTATTTTCCTTTCATTTATTTTTCATTATTGTATTTACCTCCGACGCACCCGTTCCATGGTAGAATTAATCCTCAACAAACAAATCCCGGCTTCCTACCAGGTAAATGATATTCCGACTGCACACATCGTGAGTAACTTGTCAAACATGGGGATGAAACAGATGATTAATATGTTTCTGCTGCACTAGAAAGCTCATCAGCCTTAGTCAGTCATTCGAGTCACTCATACTCAGATGATGCCCAACCCTAGATAACCGATTTAGTATACTCGGAAACACGAGTTTGCGATACAGCGGGTCGGGAAAAATTAACAATTTCAGATGTGAACACAAGCGAGAATATATCCTTCAGATGAAATTGTAAATAGCTATACCCCAGCCATACGTGTACGATTGGTAGAGTGTATAAGCACATGACATACCATATGTATGCCTACGTACGAGATACGATTGTACCGTCAGCATCATCCGTGATACGGTATACGCGCGTATGAAAAGGGAAAATTCGATTTTGATGCAAATGTGTATAACCTCAAATCCCTTTTGCAGCATATGTTGGATAGATATAGAAAAGTTTTCTACATCGCCCCTATTGTTTTTGTTCCCG
Source organism: Rhingia campestris (assembly GCA_932526625.1). Lineage (NCBI taxonomy): Eukaryota > Metazoa > Arthropoda > Insecta > Diptera > Syrphidae > Rhingia > Rhingia campestris. Next base: position 112,016,799 of record OW052183.1, on the reverse strand, counting down.
AAGGGCGGCAAACGCACAGGATAGCACAACGGGGCTGGGTGTTGCCATCGGTTGAGGAGGCTAACTTTTTAGATTAATGTCAAACTCCAAAGGGGAGTTCCTTCGTTTCAATGTTTTTGATGGTTCTAAGGATGAAACTGACCCTTATGACCTTCGGCACAAACGCTGTTTAGTATGAGAATGAGGTTCACTGCTGCTTCTTCGATGCGAATCCATATTTATGTTAGCCTTTTTCATGCCATCGCTCATCCCTCTGGTGGGTCCTTGTTTATAGCCGAATGAGAAATGTATTGTGCTCGTGTCCCTAAAGTCGTATATAAATGTGTACGCTTCAATTTCGTTTTCGCTTTTGATTTGTGATTTTTCATTTTATATTGTTGGACAGAGAAAACAAAAATAAAACTTCAGAAAGCAATAGGAATTAGGAAAGGGATAACAAAATAAATGGAAAATCAAAGAATCAACTTTGCCCTAGTTGGAATTAGTGTCAGACATATTGGGATGTAGCACTACAGGAGGTTTCTGATTATCCCTCTTCAGTTTGATTGTAATTTTTTGTAATTTATTATCGCTTCCAGGGCGAGGAAGCCTATAAGTTCGGTTATGTTGAACATGAGATGTATTTTATTTTCAGCCTACCAGCCTTCTCTGAAATTCATCAGTCCTTGATATTTGGGAAGAATTTTGCAAGTACAAGTAAAAGGGAATGTAAACATGACATATATAAAATGTGAACGCTTGTGGCGAGATTAGTTTACATTTAAGGGATGTGTACCGTAACAGAAATGAATGTAGATACTGCATGTCATGTTAACATGGTTGAGTATATTCGTTGGTAGTGAAAATTCCCTTTAAATTGTACGTGGACCTTTAGAAAAACATGTTGAATTACATAAAACTATTTCTTATACATAAATGGAATAGTTCTTATAACCTAAGGAAGAATGAAGTATGTATTTTGCTTCCTTATGGAAGCTGATGGCTGTAAGCTATTTGCAAGCGGATTTTGACCAGAATTTAGGGCGTGAACCTTAATAAGAACATGTTCTAGTATATACAATTATGTCATATAAATATATAAAAGAAAACTATATAACCAAATATTTAACTAAGTATAAGTTTTCCTTTCTTTTCCAGAAAACGATGGTTTAATAAGGAATGCAAATTGAAGAAGCAAAAAATAAAGCGTTTAGACAATGGCGCGCAAATCAAACTGAAGAGAGAAGATTAGTTTTATTCAACCAGCTAAACATAGCCAAATAAACAATAGAAGCCAGAAGTGGTCAATGGCAAAAGTAGTTATAGTAAAAAACTCGCCATGCCATGTCAAACAGAACTGATGGATCACCTATAACACAAAAATAAAAGGCCGATTTATTCGCTTAAAACTTTTTTTTCGCTTTTCAGGAAATTCAACATTAAACTCGAAACAAGGTCGCCATCAAGGATAGAAAACGTACCCTCAAGGAAGATTGAAGTAAAACGCATCCAGAACGATTAGAACTGTAAAAAAGCTACAGGACCTGACTTGCACCTATGTTTCCCAGATTATTTTTTACATCACATCATCAGAAAGTGTTTCTCAGTTGCTGGAAAATTGCTCCAATTCAAAAAGATTTCCAAAGAATGAAGGAAAACTTTACAACTACAGCATTGATATTCTTGGTTATCTAGAAATGTTAAGGAAGACACTAAACATATGAGAAGGATACAATCCGCTGTGCGAATCGTTAAAAACCATATCCCACTCCATCCTCAAATTAAACATCCTAAAAAAGTATTGCTAGGACAGTTTATAAAATCATTAATGGTTCCACAAAAAACAACACTTGTATCCTGCATAGCATATACTATGGGTATACAAATGTTTTATTTTTATCAGAAAACGACCTTAAAAAGTGGGCGTGGGCTTTCGTCCATAGGTAACTATGGACGAAATATTCATGTTAATATTACAATGGTTTTGCATCAAACGTTTTCTGAATATTTTAAAATTTGACTGAGTTTTTTAATGAAAACGCCCCCAAAAAGTGGGCGAGGTAAAAACTTTGTACCGACATAGTGGAAGTAGGCGGATTTTGAAAATTTGTACACCTGTTCTGTAGTTATGGACAATGATCCTATATACCAATTTTTTTAATCCTAGTACACAATTCAAGGCCTAGAAATCAATAACGTGAAGACGGACGGATGAAAGGACAGACAGAAATGGCTTATTCGACTCAGCTAGCGATTCTGAATCGATCCATAAGGTATATCTATATCAACTATTTCTCTATGTTACAAACTATGTACCAAAATTAATATACCCCTATGGGATACTGTATAATAAACCAAACCAATAAACGCTCAACTGGAGACTTGCTAAGCTACATCATAACGACTCTATAGCTGTTGTCCTAGAAAGATTCCTATAAACGCTTGAATAGCATAAGGATTAGTTCTCTCACACTTACTTACTTACTTACTTACTTAAGTGGCGCTACAGTCCGGAATGAACCTGGGCCTCAACCAACATGCCTCTCCAATTAGCCCGGTCCTTAGCTAACTGCCTCCAGTTGCGCACTCCAAGTTGGTTGAGGTCGGTTTCCACTTGTGCGCGCCACTTAAGGCGAGGTCTTCCTCTACTGCGTCCGACGCCTGGCTGGGAATCGAAGACTCTGCGAGCCGGAGTATTGGTGTCCATTCGTTCTACATGTCCTAGCCATCTTAAACGTCCAATGCGGAGTTTTTTGACCAGGGGCATGTCGCTGTACAGCTCGTATAGTTCTTGGTTGAATCTTCGTCTCCATAGCCCGTCAACGCAAACGGGACCGAAGATTTTTCTATTGATGAAACATCTGCGTCCAAAGTAATTTACAATTTTAGAGTATGAGATATATTACGCCAGCCCAGCGTTTACTTCTCTATATAAAGCCCAATTATGACCAAGTCTTGAATACTGTTTTTATGCTTGGAGTTTGGCCTTGAAACATTTACTAAATAATATCCAAAGACTTGTAATACGTCTTATAGACGATTCTCCCCTTATTTGTAGCATAAAATAAAAATTGTTAGAGAAAATTAACGTTACTTATAACCGTTATATTAGAGGTACCGTTAGAGCTGAGATTAAAAATGAAACTGCCTTCTTCTCTAGCCACTTAGGCTGGAGAAGACATTGCTAACTGATGGAACGATGGGCCAACGGATCGACGAATGGAATGCGGGGAACCAATTTTGTTGGTTCCCCTATCATCGTAATATTAGAATCAATGAACATTTCGAGGTCGAAAGTTATTATGAAAACCAAACCTTTCTCCTGTAGGGGAATGTTAAAAATACAAGCTTCGAGATGTTGTCGGACTTAATAGCGGAGAAAGGAGAAAGGTAGACAACGTCCCTTACTAACTCAAAGTTATCGTCCTTCTGAGTATCACCGATTTTGGGCTCTCTGTTCGACGAAGCAGAACAAGTGTTAACAATTTTAAATTCCACAAGCTGCCATTCCCAAATTTTAGACAAAAGTTGTTTTTTCAAAGGGAATTTTGAAAAAAATATTTGAGCTAGATATTTAGACAATGTGATTACCTATATTTGATACACACAAAGTTTTGAGTCACGCTCTCTTTTGGGACGTTTTCTTAAGATTTTTTTTTTAAATTCGAAAAACAATTTGATGAGAATAGTTCGCTAACGTTTGTTCATATTTACATTTCGTCTTTTGATCATTTTTGTGTGCATTTTTCTAAAAAAAAATCGGTTACTGTACTCTATCCCATATCATAAGCCATAGGCAAAAAGGTTTATAAGTCTGTCCTAAAAATTTGAGCTGAGATAATAAAATTTGGAATATAAACACAATGTCCATGTCATTAAAACAAGTTTAAACCTTTTTTAAATCCGCCCACTGCCAAACCCACTTTTCAGAAAAACATTCTTTTGAAAAAAGTTTCTGAACAAGATTTTTATACATGCCCAATATCAAGATATATTTCGTCTGTTTACATTTTTTTCCACGCCCTAATTTTGGACAATTTTCAGTTAAAGACGTATTTCGGTACAATTTTATAGAAATTCGAAAATTCTTCGGCAATATTAATTTGAACATTTCGTCTTTAGATTATTTTTAACCCAAGCCTACTATTTGGGCAAGGCTCTTCTTTAAATGCAATTTGTATACAATGTTCCACAGCATATGCCATAGAAAAACGTTGTTTTTTTGAAGAAACTTAACAGTTAAACTGTCTGAAAAATATGCTGCGACAATGCCATTTATATATTTCATCCACATAAAGTCTTTAGCAACGCCCACTTCAACGTTAGGGTATTAAACGATTCAAACAGTGGATTGTAGCCTTCTCATATGTGTTTTTCTTTATACTAGAAAAGATGGTGAACATTGAGTCCGACCAATGATGTTAAATTCGTCGACGTATGCTTGTAGTTGCATTGATTATTTGAAGATTGTACTCTCTAGTTTTTCACAATCCTCTCAGGAATTATATTAAATAAGTCAAATAACAGTTTGTCACCGCGCTTAAATCCTTTTTTGGTATCGAATGTTTCGGTGAGGTCAATTCCGATCCTGATGGAGCAGCGAGAATTGTCCATAGGTATCCTGCAAAGACGGACGAGTTTGAGCGCTACAGCAAAACTAGACATGGCTCTGTTTAGTTTGTCTCTATAAATGCTGCCCTATGCAACTTTGAAACCGATGAAAAGGTGTAGGGTACCGATTTGCCCTTTTTTGGTTGTTTTTTATTTCTAGTAGCTGTGAACTTTCCTAGCCTAAAACCTCATTTATAATGGCCGTTCCGATTATTTATAAACGGTTATAGGCGTTTGTATATTATGGTAGATAGTATTTTGTTCACAGGGTATTTCATTCCACTCATTGAATTTTCCGTTGATATAGCACCATATCAAATTCGATCATCTTTATAATCGCATTTTTCTTCTTTTTGGTACTCAAGTAAACTTTTTTCCTTTTTATGTTCACTTTCTCAACGTTTCAAGCTACACCATATACATAATGCAAAGCAGTTGTTTCACAACACCCCCACGCGCCGGTCTAGACAGCTAGACAAATAAAGATTTGAAAAAAAAAACTTTATAAAAAAACCATTTGTAACCACCCCACTTTTTTTAACAAAAAAAAAAATGACTTACAAACTCGCTCTTTATGTATATCCTTTAAAAAAGATAACAAAATACCACAGACACTTTCCAAGAAGTTATTATTTTAAGTTAAAAAGAAAAAATAAAATCACTCAATTGAGTTACCCACAATCAAAGAATAAAAGGGGAGAAATGCGAATCGAAAAACATTATAATCTTCTCATCTTAACGAACAATGTGATGGACTTGAACATACATGGAACTACTATCCAAATCAGTACCAATATAAAATCCAACAACAAAAACAGGAAAATACACATCCAAATAAGTATGGAAACAAATTTCCAACACCAATCGATGGATTAAAAGCCAGTCCATCACTTGGCTCTAAAATCAACGGCCACTTAATCTCTACGAAAGAAGACAACAAAAAAAAGGTCCTTAGCCAGATGGGCTTATATTTATTTTTAAATTTCACTCCCACGTTAAGAAAAGGATTTCATCATGGATTCGAGGCAAACAAAACGAAGTAGAAAGCCCCGAAAAACTGACAACAAATTGGAAATAGCAGCATTGAACATCCATTGTCATGACAGAAGAACGATGGCCGATGGGAACACACACAAAAAAAAAAACATCAACAACCTAAAGCTACTTTGCCAAACAACAATCATGGAAATGTCCTTTTTTCTTGTTTGCCTCGCAGAGACACAAGACTTAGATATTTTCCTTTTTTTGCCATCTTCTTCGTACGAAATTAATGACTCTGATGCTTCTATTCGGAGGGACGAAAATAAACATGCTACTCTACCTCTAATACGAATATCTCGTCATCATCATATCTATCATCAGTGTGAGCAACAAAAAAAATACAAATAGAATGGAATACACAAAAAGTCCGTCGTCCCTATGTAGGACCCAAAAAATTACAGCCAAACTCGAGGGAGCAAGAAATATGTCATTATTTAAAAAGATAAGATTTCTGCTTGCTCGCTCATGTGTCACTGTTTGGTTAGGTTTATTTTGCTAGCATAGACAACAAGGACAATAAAACGACAACGTCAGCAAACGGCGGTAATGGCGTAGATAGGAGATAAATGCCCTTTGGTAATGCAGCAACTAATGTAAGAATATTTGGCTTAGTACCATTTGTTCCAGTGACATGTCTCAGTTTTCCTATTTTCAAGCCACACAATAAGAGAGGTGCTCGGAGTATTTTATACCTACTTTTGTATATATTTTGTTTGCATATCTGTTTCGGCGTGGTGAGCATTTGTATTGCTTAAGATTGAATTAATATGGCAACGTTACTTGGTTGCGTGATTAATAGGCGTTATGAGCTACTATTGATGGTGGAGACTTTTCTTGCACGTAGGCTGTTTACCGTGATTTCGATTAAATTTGTTTCTTGATTCCTACAATGATTATTATTTTTAAACCCGTAACACTAACCTATTAGTGTATTTTTTTAACATATGATTTCTAGCCCAGAGAGCTCGTTATAGATAGATATGATAGAATCAGCATCTTGTCATGTTAATTGAATTTAACATATTTGTGTGCCTTTATTCAGTCTCAAGATAAATCCCATACCGCAAGCATAAAATATCGATAAGCGGTGACTAACCAAGTCGAAATGATCAAGCTCAAATCATAGTCGAGTAAATAATATGGAATAACCAATTCAGCAATCTGTTAAATGACGAGGGCGAATAATACAGACTGTCAGTATATGTCATAATATCCTTCCCCCAAGCAGTCAGGGTTTCGCCAAAAGCACAGTTGCACCACCGCCATTTTAAACCTTGTCGAAGATATCAGGCTTGCCTTGGATGATGACCATGTTACGTTCTTAGTACTTCTTGACTTTTCCAAAGTATTCGACACGGTGGACCATGCTAATTTATGCCGCAAACTCGCTGTATATTACGGTTTCTCATCTTCGGCAGTGCTTGTTGTCATCCTATCTTCGTGATAGAAAACAAGCAGTCTCTGTTGGTAACACAATTTTAAACTTTCTTCCGACTACTAGAGGAGTCGCTCAAGGCTCGATTTTAGGACCTCTTCTTTTTTCCTTATATATAAATGAACTCCCAAATAGGATTACAAGATCCTCAATCCAAATGTATGCAGATGATGTGCAACTCTACAAAAGCTGCCCACTTGGACTTATCGAAGATTATGCTCTTACAATCAACAAAGGTCTAGAAAAAATCTCGCGCTGGTCAGCATCTAATGGTCTTTTTCTAAATCCATCGAAATCGAAATGCCTTGTCATTAGCAAAGCAGCCATAAACTATGAATACTTCCCCATCTTATACTTAAATAGTTCACCTATAGCCTATGCTTTTCAATAACACTCTGTCCTGGAATATGCACGTCAACGCCGCCGTCGGTAAGGTTTATGGTGTACTCCGTATGCTATGGGGCTCCCAACATTATAATCCTCTGAAAACTCGTTTGCTTTTAGCTAAAACACTAGTAGTACCTATACTCACATATGGGTGCGAAGTTTTTTGTCATTGCGATGCAGTCAGCAAGAGAAGGCTCAATGTAGTTTTTAATAATACTGCGCGTTATGTATTCGGCTTGCAAAGATTTGACCGTATACCAAGCTTCTCTATGCAAATCTATAACAACTCTCTCGACGACCTCATGCGCTTTCGTACACAGTTTCGAGACAGTTTTTCGTTAACGCTATTCGACTGTGGAACTCCCTACCAAGGCATCTAAGGAGAGTGAGGGGTGAAGCACAGTTTCGTAGAGAGCTACGAATCTATTTTCAAACATAATTTATGATTCTAATTTTTTTTATTTTAATATAGAGATATATTGTACTTTTATTATTCTTGTTATATATTTATTTTTTGTTTGCTTAAGGTGTATTTAATATATAAATAATATTTATTTCCTTTTTTTAAAGAAAAATGTTTTTTTTTTTAATTGAATTATTTAATAACGAAACAACTGTTAAGTAGCTTTTTTTCTTTTATAAACACATTATCAGCTTAACACTAATTTTATAAGAAGTAAATTCTTACTCTGTAAGCATACATTGAATGAAATAAAATACAAATACAGAACAAACAAATTAATTTTACCATCTAAAAAAAATAAAAAAAAAATTCCGTAACAGGGTCGTTAGGACCTAAGGCTTAGATTTTTTGCAATCATTCATGAGTCCATGTGTACTTCTGGAAGTGTGAGGGACCTCCTGTTTGATGCCATATCCAAATTGCTGAATTGAGATAAGTTTTGTCTGAGAATTTACACCACTCGGATTATTTATCATATAATCAGGAAAGCAGGGCTAGTGAAATAACATTTAGATGTTGCAACAGCTCGGAATTAACCCAGACCTGCGCGCCAGTTCCTCGAACTAACAATCACACATTAAATTTAGAAAATGTAGCAAAAATCACCATCACTGATAAGATTAATGTATAAATAACAATACCTAAGGTTAAGCTTAACAAGTTTGTCGGCAATGACGGCCTTACTTTCGAGTTATATAGAACAGCAGGTTATGACTTGGAAAGAAATAACACCACTTCATTAGAAAATGGTGGCCTGATGAAATTATGTCTAAACTAGGACCTTTAGCATCGTTTGTCATCACAATAAGGAGCCTCTCCCCACACATTAGACTGCTCTAGTCTGTTTTAGTCTGCCTTAACATGAGACCGCTTCATAGCGTTCAATAATCTGTTTGGTCCCGAGAAGTGTGGTAGAAGCCCAAGAACCCATGAAAATTCACATATATCCCAAAAAACGATTTAGATAATCATGTGATTTTTTAACATTTTTCTTCAGGGTATTGTACGAAAAACACCAACACCAGTGTGTTTACGCTGACGATTTTGACATAATTGGTCGAACTTATTTAGATGTCAACTCGGAACAATTTTGAAGGAAATGCCTAAAATGGGTGAACGAGGTGAAAAGCAGATATATGTTGTTATTAAAAAGGGCGATACATAATATCGATAATTTCAACAGAGCACCGCAATCAATACCATAAACTTTGTGATAATAAGGGACTTTTTATAAATCAATATCAGGCACTTGCAAAGTTGCAAGTTGCAAAATTTCTACGGTGTGATAGAGGGATACAAGAGGGTTTTAGTTAGTAGGTGCAACAACTTCCTAAGATAACGGCATAAAGACATTGTCATGATGAAGGAAGCTGGAGGGGATACCTCACCGTTTCTATTTATACATTTACCACACCTGAGGAAACCTAAAACGCTGAAATAGCGACTCGAGATGGTTATTGGTGTGTGATAACTCTGCTTCTAAATAGCTTGACAGTGGCACGTCCTGGTTAGCAGTCGCTTAGCCAATACCAGTACGCGAAATATGATAGTAATATACACATACATGTATTTTGAACTTCCAACTGTAAAAAGAAACTGTCACTACCCGTGACTCTATCATTTGAGGAACAGAACACTTGAAAGCCACTACAAAAGTACCTACAAGACACCCAAGAACTTTTCAAAAACCAATTTATTTCTTTATGGAGGTTTCTAAAGACGTCTAGATGGCGTCGTTATTTATGTTGGTGAATTACCCAACGGAGAAGGAAACGACCCTCTAAACGTGGTAAATTTACCAATTGGATTAGAATGAACTAAGTGTGTCGACACATACAAGTATGGTCTTGTACCTATCGGAAGGTACCAATACTTCGTTTTTAGATTTCAACTATAATTCGCTCTTTTTCGAATATGTTCCTTGGTGTCCGGTATTAACCAAATCAGAAAGTAAGTAGAACCATCAACATCATAGTGATATACCTTACCGCTCCACTGAGGCCATCCAAAGGTAGATGTTCATCCATAAAAACACTGCCACATACTTTACAAAATATTATACACATAATTTTAATGTATTGCCTCAACAAAGTCTATAACTCTATCAAATGTTACATATGTCTTTACAATTGGTAATCCAGCATATTTCCCTAATGGGCCTACTCCATGTCCTTAACCAAAGTCCTCTTAATGGTTTCAAAGGGATGGCTTGGCAAATCCATTCAAAAGCTAAATGCTGGTTGTGTGTATCGATTTGAATTTGATTCAAGAAAGTAAATGTTTACTTGGTCTTGACCTACACTGCGTATGGATAATGCTACTAGTGGAAGTACCTATATTTATTTATCTAGAATTCAAATTCAACTTTATTCATGCAAATGAATTTTGTTTCAATAACGTTCAATTGCAGTCTAAGTGGTAGTCTGAAGTGTATACAATTGATCTTCTGTAATAGACGTTCATTTTGTAAAAGCACTTTACAAATGACTAACAACTCCCAGGCAGATACATGCTGCATACAAAATGGTACTATTTCACAAAAGCTCTTAGCATACTAAGCCGATTTAGGCGTATTCTCAGTTTTAAAGTCCTTTCACTTACATCGCTTGAGTAATCTCAGATACCAAATTTTATTGCCAAACATAACCTTCTTTCGTTGTACTGTTAATTTTTTTTTTGATCCAACAAAACGCAAAAATCACATTTTATTCAACCCTCGTTACTTTCGATACTGGAATCACAAATCACAAACAGCAAAATAGAAACGCACAAATAAAAAAAAAACAACGAAAGGGATAAAAAATGATTTTCATCTTTGTGTGGTTGACGAAACTATATTGCATGGCCTGGTTTACTATGGCTATTTGTTGTCGATCCCCATTCCAAAAAAAAAAAACTTCAACAACGACACACATTACATGCCAAATGTGTGGCTTTGTATTACAACCCGAGGGTAATTTGATATGCTTATCAATCTGATGTCCTCGTGGGTTTTTGTGTTTACTCGTATCCGAACACACACAATGTAAATTGGGTGGGGACAAAAATAGGCCTTTCGTACTTGGATCGATTCCGCCCCACAAAAATGCACAGTTATTACAGTTAGTATCGTCGTAGTCATACTCCGTGTCACAACTAACCTCTCACTGTCCTATGAGATCCACAAATCTAGTGGGGTCGGTAGTATGTACTATTGGCTGCATCCATAAGCTATTGAACCTATTGTTGTGTTTGCTTCCAATAAACAGATTTATCGAGAAATAATGTCAGCAACAATGTGGGAAATGTATTTATCCATTCAAATTGGCTTCAAAGATAATATTTTCGTTGTTCGAAAAGTATCTGCAGATGGAAACTAAAAGTTCTCAAGTTTTGTTGTTTATGATTTTGCAAAAAGTTAACATTTTATAAATTATTTGTGCTGTTTGTTATTTTTTCCTCGGTTTTGTTTTTATTTTTGTTGATTTTTCATCAATTTCGTTGTATAGAATGCTGCAAGATACCTACTGCTTGGTTTCGGTTCGTATGAATCGGAATAATTGCCATTGGGTTTTTTTTTTGATAAAATAAAAACATGTTCTTGGTTCTGAGGTATATCAAATACAGTATCCTCTGTTCGAGTGTACCTAATTATTCGAAAACAAATACAAAATACGAAATACAAATTTTGGAGATTGTTTGTTCTTCCAAATTGTGTTCAGGTTGTGTGCGATATAAACAATCATTTTGTGATTTGGAGCTTGGAGCTTCTATTTTACCGGTAAATGATGGCTTAAGTAAATGGTTGCATTCGGGATTTGTAATTGCTCAGAGGTACCTATTGTTTGTTTGCTTACTTGGAAAATAAGAATGTAATAAAGCTACTCGTAGGAGTATTTATTGAGTCTTTTAATTGTAACTTCTAGTTAGGTAAATAAGGTAAAGGTACAAAAATGTCAAATTATGTCAAAAATATCTTAAATTAGAATTGTTCAAATGGATCATTTGGATTTATTATCTTTAGGTACTATTCAGTGAAATTTCTACAGCTCAACGACTGAACAGAGTTACATTGCAATAATTTTACCCACCAATTTAAATGATGGGTTCAATTCTGTGATTAAGAACAAGGCACTGAGGTCTGCATTTTCCATTGAATATAAACAAATCGTCTCATGCCTGCAGTCGCCTACTTTAGCCAGTTAGACCCCACCATCCACGAAAGATAAAAATAATATCACAAAAGACGGAGACGGAAAAACTCCCTAAGCACGACGTTATTGTGGTGATGAGCTACTTTGATACTATAGGGAATGGACTTAAGCAGAACGAACTGCGTAATCAGCTCGTCACCTTTTATTTTAAATCAAAAATATATTAGCAGCCACTCTGCAAATCTGTTAATAATAAAGGGTGATCCATTTCGAGGTTCCCTACTTTTTTAAAGAAAAAAACACAGAAAATTCAAATTTAATGGAGAATGTTTACTATCATTTGAAAGAACATTCTTTGGCATTTATTTTTTGAAGATTATGTCTATCAAATGTTGGCCGTTGCTACGTCGCAGATGGTCCATCCGTTGAGTCCAATTTTCGATCACTCGTTCGAGCATTTCGACTGGTAACTGGCGAATGACACGCGTGATGTTTTCCTCCAAGGCCTGAATCGAAGCGGGTTTGTCGGCATAAGCTTTTGACTTTACATATCCCCACAGGAAAAAGTCTAACGGTGTGATATCACACGATCTTGGTGGCCAATCGACCGGCCCAAAACGTGAAATTATGTGCTCACCGAAATGTTCTCTCAATAAGTCCATTGATTGATGCGATGTGTGGGAAGTGGCGCCGTCTTGCTGAAACCAAATGTCGCCGAGATCACGAGCTTCAATTTCAGGCATCAAATAGTCGGTTATCATGGTCCGAGTTGCTGCGAACGGCGCCGAATCGACTCTCCACGGTCTTCGTGTACACTCTCAGCTACGGCCGCTATATTTTCTTCACAGCGTGCTGGACGTGGTCTATTCGGTCGAATATTATCCAATAATGAATGCTGGGTCTCAAAATGGGTGATGGTGTTGCGAATAGTACGCTCAGTAGGCCGATTATGTTGACCATAAGTTGAGCGAAGTGCACATTCCTCACAGAACGTGAATTTTCATAATAAAGTTGAACAATTTGTAAACGTTGTTCACGCGTAAGTCTTTCCATTATGAAATGCCAAACAATACTAAACAAAAATAACATGACAGTATGACACGACTCACACGTGATCTGTCAAAAAAGGCTTTTGAAAAAAGTATCTCTACTTGGATCACCCGTTATATCCCATCAATATAATAAATATCAAAACGATCTGCATATGAAATGCACCATAATTTATGTTGGTATGTAAACATTATATAATTTTGACATTTATCAACTGATTGATTTTTCCTCTTTTTTAAAGTCGCTCGAACGGTTGACACTGAACCTAATTTATGAAATCGAATTTTAATGTCGAATGAGGCCCATTTCACACTCTCTGGCGAAATTACCACATTTGGGGAACTGAGAATTTATGAAACACCATTGCATGACCAAAAAGTAAATGTTTGTTTGCCACAATTGTTTGAAAAAGCTCTGGACGGTTACTGGTTTTAATAAGACGATGAGCCATGCCACACTGCAAATTCAACAAAAGCAGCAAGCCATTGACTTCGTTCGTTTTATTGTTGATCAATAATTAAATATACAATATTTACAACGTAAAAAATAGCGAACCCTATATATTATATCAATAAAATATTCATTGAACCGTTTTTCGAATAACTTAAAACTTTTACCAAAAATCGTTTTTTTTATCGTGTGGTTTATAAATGACTGGGTTGACTTTAAGTTATGATTGACAGAACTCTTAATTTAAGGGATTTTTAGAAAATACCTACGTACAGTATTACCATAAACATTATTTGTTAGGTACCATTTGTTTTAACCATGCCAAACTGCACCCACTTTTTCGTGCTTCTTCATCATCGAAATGCTAGTTTTTATTATGTTTTAATCTTCAGTTCGATTTTTCACGAAACTAAAAACATGTTCTGACAATTTTTCAAAATTCCTTATGGTAGATTAGGTAGAGATTATTTTAACGAGTGGACAGATTTTAAAGATTTTTGGACTTAAACTGAAGGAATTCATAAAGCGCTGCTTTTCATATATATTATTTCAACAGTTTAATCTAAAATTAAGGGAATATAATCGGTGACAAATAGAAGGACGGCTGCTAGCTAGAAATGTAAAAAAATCACAACTTACAGTAATTTGATTAAATATAACAAACTGTCATTACTATTGATGTCACAAAAACTATAGGGTGTCCCATAAATCCCGCCAATGTAATTTTGATAGGCCAATTCTGATTGCAAAAACGGTCGATTACACGATTAGGATATGACTCATGCAGTAATTCAATTGTTTCTCTGGACGTATGGTTGTGGCACGCGTTGTGGATGCATTCGCATCTCAACAATTACTTGTGGTTTGTTGAAACCCAAATGCGACAATTTTGACTAGCTATTCATCAAGAAGTTTCAAGGCAAATTCGCTGTATAGAGCTTCTCGAAATACCCAATACTTAACTAAGATGCTGAATTGATGTTCCCGGACTGTCAAAAATACTTTTATGATCTGCTTTGATAATTCCTGTTAATAGACTTGTGACAGCACTTAGAAAACCAGGAGTGTCTCAGATTACTAATTGATCCAGTCTCAATGATTTTTTTTTAATTAAATTCTTTACAGTTGATGGTTTAAAATCACCATGACGGCCAGGACGATAATTTCGGACTGTAGCTGACAAAATTTCATTATTTTTAAAATATTGCCTATAAATGAAAATACGTTGTTCTTTCTTAGCGATCCATTTTTACTAGCTTTCACATTGTTAAAAGTTGGCAACAAATTGGCACAAAATTAAATTTTTGTAAATTTCTTCGTTGGAACAAAAACAAAAACCAAATACCTAAAGCAAACAAAAACAAATTATTTCCAAGACGGAACCCTCTTTTTCGACACAGACGAAGGACTAAAAACGTACAGGGGTCGGTTCTGGTAAACCAGCTCTATGGAACATTATGTACGATGGAGTATTGATTATAAAGAAACCCAGACAGGGGAACATTATCGGATACACTGACGTCTCGCAGCGGTAGGTAGTGGTAGTAGCTAAAGCCATAGAGAAAGTGACGCAACACTGCAACAACACTATCAGCGATATGGCTCAGCTCATCAGGGTTGGAATTGGCGGACCATAAAACAAATGCCGCTCTTATAGCTATTAGCTCAAAAAAGTTGAGCGCTTAGGACTAAAAGTGTGAGAGCACACAATCGTGTCGAAGCACTACATAAAATAACTAGGGCTGCTCCTTGACCACAGGCTTAACTTCAGAGTACACCTAAGGCACACCAGTGAGAAACCAAGCCCAGCAGTCGCCGGAATATAAAGGCTTATGCCGAATAACGGAGGACCAGCAAATAAAAAATCTGCTTGCAACCGTTAACAAATCAATCCTCATATACGCAGCCCCTCTATGGGCCTCGATGACATGTACTGAGTCATACATGAGCACGATAGACTCTGTGCACAGAAGAGCATCACTTAGAATGCATATAGTACTTCATCTGCGGATGCAATAAGTGCGAAAGCAGGAGAATACCTATCGGGCTGGATGTACAAATCTCAGCGTCAACATACAAAAACACAGAGAGATTTTCCATTAGCCTCTGAAATGGAATGGCTAAGACAATGGAACACAACACCAAACAGAAGATGGACGCACAAACAACTGCCAAACATCGAGGAGTGGATAAAGCGCAAACACGGTAAAGTAAATTTTTATCTATCACAATTCCTAACGGGACAAACGGGACATGGAAGCTTCCAGGAATACCTACAAAGGCTTAGGAGCCAAACCCACCGAGCAACCGAAACCGAAACTTCGTTTTATTTTTTTCATTTTTCAGTT